>OX411306.1:141081211-141681211 GCA_948150685.1 Rhaphigaster nebulosa | reverse complement strand
TCAGCTCAATCAACTCAGTCTTAGTTGGATTTACCGAAAGTCTAACTTCATTGCACCAAGTCTGAACAACATCGCAGGCAACATGCATGCGCTCGAAGATGGTGGCAATAAACTTACCTGTTATGAGGATTACTCCATTACTTTAAGGCTTTGGAAACTGCCTCAGGCCTGGTCCTGTCAAATGCCCCTTCAACATCGAAAAAGAGCCCTAAGGCGGATTCTTTGCATACCAAGGCCTTTTCTATTTTTCCTACTAGGGAATGTAGGGCAGTTTCTGTTGATTTTCCCTGGAGGTAGGCATGCTGTTGAGGGTGAAGGGGATGGAGTTGTAGAACCTTACTTGTAAGGTGTACTGCTACCAGCTTCTCCAGGATCTTAAAAAGAATGGAGGATAGGCTGATAGGTCGAAAAGCCTTAGCAACGCTATAATCCGCCTTACTATTCTTCGGGATATTAGAGATTTCCTCCAGGATTCTGGAATGTACCCGATGGCTAGAGAGGCTCCTAGTAGTGCTCTGATTCGGGAGAGCAGAGCATTGAGGCCCTCTTTGAGCATACATGGAAGGATACCGTCGGTGCCTGGGACTTTATACGGCTTGAGCTCCCCGACAGCCCACCTAATGGCCCATCACTGACCATGGACTCCGCTAGAGCCCAATCCTCCTCTATATCATTAGTATCACTGCCAGGGTAGATACTTGAGGGTGGGTTGACTAAATTAGTAATACTACAATCCGGAAAGTGGGTCTCCATTAGGTGGGACAAAGTGTCCACCAAGTTGGAGGTCCAGAGACCGTTGGGTTTCTTTAAGGCTCCCAGTGGCTGCTGGACGTCATTCCCAAGCAGCTTAACAAGACGAGAGGCTTCTGGCGTGCTTTCTTTATTGCTGCAGAACTTACGCCAGCCATCCCGTTTATGCTTTCTTATTTCTTTTTTGTATAAATTAGAGGCGACATGGTACAAATCCCAGTCGACCTTCTGCTTTGATTTATATGCCTTATTATAGGCCTTTCTTGTAGCCTTTTGTAACTTAGACAACTCAGTGGACCACCATCTGATCTTTTTCCTAGGTTCTGACTTCAAGGGGCAGGCCACCTCATATGCGTCTTGTACTATTCTCTCTAAGAGGATAGTTTCTTCATCTATCTGAGCTTTGGTTTGAAGTCTGTCCTTAGGGAGATATGGGCATCTATCCAACCTTTCCCTGAATAGATTTCACTCAGTGTTTCTGGGGTTTCTTTTCAGCGATGGGAGGGTTTGTTCAGAATTAATATTAAATGAGATCATGCTATGGTCGGACAATGTGATATCCGACCCCACACAAGGTGATGGGTGTTAATGTCTCCGCCTACTAAGATAGGAAGATCAATCTTTCTTGCAAAGCGGAAGAGACTATCTATGTAATGATAAGATGGATCCAGATTTTGGGGTACATATGGAGGCATTAATAATTTTAAGCTTAATATTACTGACCTTGATAGTTATGGCCAGGGCTACAACATCCTTCGTATTTATCTGGGACAAAGGTAGTATCTGAAGGTCTTTAGAGACCCAGATACATGATCTTGGTGCTTCACATGAGGGTGGGCGGATGATTCTTCCGCCGATACCCCCGAGTCCTTTAATCATTCCTCTAAAACAATAAAGTTCTTGTATTAAGACGAGGGTGTATTAAGCTTCGCCAATTCAGCCGTAGCCAACTTATTATGCTGTAAATTAATTTGTCTTACCTCGATCGCAGCGTTCACCATGATCATGGCAAATGGAGGAGAAGGAACTGGGAGGTGCAAGGCCCTTGTGCTGGGAGCAGCAGCATCCCTGTAGGATTGGGGTCTCCCCTGATCCTTCTGTGCGCTCTGCTGGGAACAACCGCAAGGCACCAAAGTCCGCAGAAGACCAATGGCCTCGGGATTGCAACTCCGGTCCGTGCAGCAGGGTCCCATCCAGTCACCAACTGGCACTACTACAGCGTCCGAACTTTTACACTGGGCTGATAGAGCAGCCACTCCTGCCAGGTTAGGATGAGCGCCCGCTGTACTATCCCAGCAGCCGAGGAGTGCCATACCTCGTTTATCCCGTGTACCCTCTGGCACGACCCCCCAGGAGGGCTGGACCAGCCGCCTGGATGACAGCAAGGGGCGGATGTAGTGACCTTAGTGTGTTAATGTTCTGTAATTGGGCGCGGTCATTACCGCTCATTAGCTGTGCTCCTCCGGTTGCTAACTCGGGCAGGCTTGCACCTAGTCTGGCACTAAGAGTCAGGAGGAGAAGATCACCTCGAAGCAGCCTGACCTACTTCCCCATCCGGGGCGGCTACCCAGGAGAGGTAGTCCTGGGGTGTGTACTGTAAATGACCTTAATGTTGATGAATGCTGTTATAAGTGTACTGTGTGGCGTCAGAATGGATGTTTCCCCAACCTGGAGGACCATTGGCTGTTTGCGGTAATAATAACCGGGCGGTGGGGCCGCCAACTCCCTATGCCGGATTTATTTTTATTAACATATTAAATGAATTTTTAACATTATTAATTTTTTCAGAATTATTTAATGTCAATATTTGGTTGTAGGTGATATTGTGGTCACCTAAGGATTGAAACAAAGTATTTCTATGAAACCTGTATGCCTCACACTCCATTACGATATGCTGGAGAGTTTCCCGCTTGTTACATTGTTCACACTGCGCCGTATTGGAGACTCCTATTCGGAGCAAATAACTGTTATATAATGCGTGATTTGACCTAAGCCTGCAGAATGTTTTGACTTCATCTCTTTTGAGGTTTGTTGTTGAGAACCATGGTTTATGGAGTATGCAGGGGAATAATTCTTTATATTTTTGTCCTGTTAAAGATAGCTGATATTGTTCTTGCCAAAAATTTCTAGAGTCTTCCTTGATTACACAATAAAAGTCGGTATAAGGGACCGAAACATTAACTGGGGCTCCCATGGAAGTAGCCTGTTTAGCTAGATCGTCAACTAATTCATTTTCTGTTATTCCTATATGGGCTTTGATCCATAAGAAAACAATCTGTTTGTTATTTACTATAAAAGCAAAATGTAATTTTATTTTATCTAATAATATATTATTGTTGTTTATATTTTTAAAATAATTAATGGTTTGTAGAGAACTCAGATTGTGGTTAATATTAAGAATTTGTTATTATTTTATTGTTGTATATATTTAAGGGCTTCTAATATAGCATATAATTCTGTTGAATATGATGAATATTCTGATGGTAATTTAAATAGAGCGGTGTGATTATATTCGGTTATATATACCGCACTGCCTGAGAGGTTGTTTATTTTAGATCCATCAGTATAAATATGAATGTATTGTGGATAATTATCAGTTAGGATGGCTTTAAATTCCTTATGGATTGCGATGTTAGGTAGAGTGTTAGTTTTATTATTTATAACTATGTTGAATTCTTGTAATAATAATTCAAAGTCTATGGAAAATTGGGGAAGTATGTTATAAGGATGGATAAGTGCTAGTTTATTTTGATATTTGATAAAGCTATTGAAAATAATTGGTGTATACTTCTTTTTTTGCCAATAGGCCTTGTTTAATATAAATACGGACAGATTTACAATTTTTTGATGGCATAAGGGGTTTCTCGCTTTGATTTTAAAAATAATTTTGTCTGTTAGTAGCTGCCTTCTTAATTTTAATAGCATTTCAACCGCTTCATTCAACATAACATCTATTGGAATAGACTTAAAGAGGCCCAAACATATTCTTATACTTCTATTTTAAATCACATCCAGGTTTTTTAATGAAGTTATTGTGGCTTCGCCATATAAAGCCGTCCCATAATCAAATATAGCTCTTATTATCTGTAAAATAATAGAGATATATTTGGGTCCGTCCCCCAACTGGCATTTATACTTATCATTCTGAGTATATTAATCATTTTTTTGGATCTTTTTATGATTTCATAAATGTGCCTGTTCCAATTAAGTTTCCTATCAAAATACATTCCTAAAAATTTAACACATAGAGCAATCGGAAAAGTAATCCCCGCCAGAACTGCTTGATCTCCTAATGGAAAAACGTGTTCTTTACTAAATGGGCAGACTACTGATTTCGTCTCTGAAATTTCCATGCCGTGATATAGCTGTCATTGCCTAAAGCCTTTCATAGCCTCGTTTATATCTTCTATACCACTATTAATGTTTTTATGTGATGTATATAACATATGTCATCAGCAAATTGTAAAATGGAGACTTCCATCGGAATATATTTTCTTAAAGTATATGAGAAAATTGTAAAAAGTAGGCAACTCAAAATCCCTCCCTGCAGTAGACCGACTTTAGCATGTCTGATAGAAATAATTGTAATTACCTTTTAGTGTTTTTAATAATTCCTTTATAGAGAAATTTGATAATATTTTGGCTTCCTCAATGGACGAATTATTACAATTATTCTCTCCGGAAGAATTATTGCTGATTAAATCGTTATATTAGTTGGTACGGATTTCCAGATTCGGTGTGTTATTGATGTTAACTATGTGCAAAGGGATTGATGCTATAGGAGGGGGGGGGGGGTCAATTGATTAATAAATTCCTCGCACCATTCGCCCATTATTATTCTTAGTTTTACGATTTTTGAGTAAAGAAAGTTTATGCCATATTTCCTTCATGGGAGTATTTTTATTTATACTTGTCCCACATCCCCTGCAGAAAAGAAGCATATTTAATTTCTATTGGAAAAATACTGGTACATGATTGGAAAAATATGATATGTTAATGTTATGTTTCATTAAGCTTTCTAAAAATTCATTTTCTTATCCAAAATTTAAAGTCGTCAGATCTATGTTCAAAATTTGGTCTCCAATATCTCTTCTTGGTAGTTTTCCATGAGTGTTACCAACCTTATGATCAAGAATGTAGTGCTTTTCAAGATATTATATAAGATATTGGAATCTTCTCCTCTTTACAGAAACTGCCTCTAAATGTAACATGTGACCCATACCTTTCCAAGGGTTTTATGGTGCCTTCCTTCCCCATAATACCCTTGGAAAGGTATGGGTCACATGTTACATTTAGAGGCAGTTTCTGTAAAGAGGAGATTCCAATATCTTATCGCATAGATACTATTCCAAGATACTATAATCGCAATATTAAGAAAAATGTTATTCTTGTATCTTACTAAATAAATACTACTTGTATCTTATACTTGTATCTTAAGAAAAAACTGCAATTTAAATTTTTTTTTTCACATGCAATTAATATGCAAAAAGAGTACAGAAACTTTCATAATGATTTTATTATTGGTAATTATTAAAATGTATGCATTGTTTATATACATATGTTAACCTAACTTAGGATTTAAGTTGTTTTCGTTATTAAAATATTATTTCATATTTTTAATGGATTCATGTAAACCTGCATGTAATGATGTTATAAAATAATAAGATAGTTTTGGGATTTTTATTAATAATTACTTCTGCATTATAAATAAAATATGAAAAGTAAAAATAGCGTAACACAATAGAAAAATAAGGGTAACGCCATCGAAAATAATTTTGTAGCAAAACTTAAAAAAAAAAAAAAAAGAAAGTTACATACGATAAAACACTAAATAATTAACCAGAATATATAAATTTAACAAATGTCGTTCTCATTGTTTACATTTAAGAACAAAATAATAACATTTATAATAATAATAATAACAATATAATAACATTTAACTTGTACGGTGGTCAAGGACACCTTCACCTTCAGTTTAAATAATTTCATGTATTGCTTCAGCGTCTGTAGTATTTTATTTTTATTTTTTAATTTTACCAGTATTCGTAAGAAAAAAATCTTTATTGTTCGGTTGCTGCTGATGAACTAAGGCTTTATTGCACGGGTCAAAGATTTAAAAACAAGCTTACTTGATTCTTTACACGAGGGTATAAAAATTTGACAAAACGGTCATTATTTTTTATTCATCCCATTACAAGGGTACAAACACGCCTTATTCGTTCCTTATTGTTGGTTGAGAAGGGATTAAAAATTTTCTAAAGTGTCGCTGTCGTTTTCAAAACATACAAGAACTGTCTGGAATCTTTTGTTACCTGAACTATTTGCCTTTAATTTATTATTAATATTATTATTATATATTATTTATTAGTGATCTATTGCGAAATTTTCTATTAGATGGAAATGATTATTTAGTTTTTTGACAGGGATTATAAAATGATCAGTGATTTCGGACTCTAAAACTTTCCTTAAATTAATTTTTCAGCACACAACGACCTGTAACTGCTAAAATAACAGTAAATTTTTAATTTGTTCAAAGATTTTTGTTGCTGATTGTATCTACTCTTACAATAATGAGTCTTTCAGGGAACAAGATGAGAATGATAAGTCCTGAAATTTAATTTTTCAAAATAAAGCTTATGAATGTTGCTGTTCAATAGACCCTTTCTGAGTGGAATATAGTGAATGTTCTGTTATTTGAGAAAAATTAAAACCAGAAACCATCAGATACTGAGGACAGAATCCTGCTTGTATTAACTGTTGGATATTAAGTGGCGATTTTCCACATTTCTAAAGCTGTAGAGAATTTTCGATGAGTTCAATATAAAAAATGGTAACCCTTCTGGATTGAAACTGTATTATGAACAAAACTATTATTAAGAACAAGGAGTTTATTATGGGAGATTGTTAAGATTTCCAACAGCAATTGCTTCCGTAATTAGAATTGAGGTCACTTAAATTAATGTATAATTTTGGTAACACTAATGAGATCCTAGATAGTTCTTCTACCAATAAAAACTACTGAAACAAATTAAAACTTGAGAAAACTAGCTGCACACTATCTGGATCCTCAAATAGAGAATATAAGATACCAATTCATCAATTTGACAGAATTTTCTGAACATTTTGAATTTTGGAAAAATAGTTAGCAGCGACAACTCAAAATCTTACATTTAAAGTGAAATGACCCATGTGTTTTCCTTCAATTTATAAAAATATTCATATATTTCACAAATGATTTTTGCTCTGACATTAGTGCATATCATATTTGTTTGTATTGTCTGAAAGATCGCATCTGCTAAATTGAAGAATATATTTTCTAGTTATACCAATAGTTAGCAGCGACAACTCAAAATCTTACATTTAAAGTGAAATGACCCATGTGTTTTCCTTCAATTTATAAAAATATACATATATTTCACAAATGATTTTTGCTCTGACATTACTGCATATCATATTTGTTTGTATTGTCTGAAAGATCGCATCTGCTAAATTGAAGAATATATTTTCTAGTTATACCAAGTCCACCTGGAAGTAGTGAGGCTGAAACGGCCAGTGCCTCTGACACACCAAAGCGTTCACCAAAGGTGCTGTTTCCAAGGAATATAATTAGTATTCCTTTAGTGTTGTGCCTTCCCTGCTTTCTCTTCCTTTCACTTCCTCTTGTATATAATTTTTTCTTTAGTGTGTTGATTTGTTAGTTTGCTTATGTTTTTTTATAAATATATATTTGTTAGTTTTTTTTTTTTTTGTGTTTGTAAATTATATTTTTCTTATAGTTTTTAAATTGCTCTCTTTTATGTTTATTATTGCCTTTTATGGATGTGCTGTTATCAATTGAAGAATTTTAAAAATATGCTATTTTGTTTTCATTTTTCAACATGGAACATGTTTTGCTATTGGTAACTTTAAGGATATTGTCTCAGAAAATTGTCTTATTTAAGTTTTCTGTCTGGTATAAAATGTCATTTAACTTATTTGAAGTGTGTACAATAGCTTTTTACTATTTATAGACCAATTGACAGATCCTCAACTAAGTTTCCAAGCCATATATTGAAAAGGTAGCCATTAAAATATATTCATTCCCTTAAGAATTTAGGAAATATATATAAAAAGAACTGGGAAAACATGTTTCAGGTCTTTTAACTTCAGTCTTATGTATATAAGTAAGTGATAAACCAGAGTTAAGAGGAAATGTCCTCTTGTTTGGCGGTTCTGGGTTTTTCCGTAAATAATCTTTATTTTCATTAAATTGAAAATAAAGGTGTAAAATTTTATCATATTATTTTTATTATCATTGTATTAGTTATGGATCTTATTTTTGATCATGATATGATTTTTTATAACTAAATTGTGGTATATTTATTTCTGCAGCTACAAAAAGGTATGTTCCATAACTATTTAATAGAGGCTACTGTCGAGAAAGGAAAATTAGAAGAAAAAGCTGCATCTCTTCTTGGAACTGCTGAAAGACTTCAGTATGAACTGGAAGACTCAAGACAAGCAGAAGCTGCTCGAGAAGACACAATTGCTGTGTTGCAAACCCAAGTAAACATGATATATATATACTTTTGTAGTATTGTATTTGTCTTTATACGTGTAAATGACAATATTAATAATCAGTTATAAACAAAGGTTCTGAAAAGCTCTAGCTATCTTATAGTGCTATTATATGTGCATAGATATGATACCTGGCCTTTAGCAGGAATGAAAGCTAATTTAGAAGTATGGACTCTCTTCTGAACATGCTCTGCTTATCTTGGTGTCTTGATGTACTTCTCCATTTCCCTATTTTTATGCAAATTAATAAGTGATTAAAATTCAATATACTCTTACCGCATTTATTTTTTTTTTTCAATGGTAATATTTTTTAAAGTGGATCACTTTCTGCATAAGCGACTCTGATATTTATTTTAACCTTGTTGGTCTATATCTCATTTAATTTCAATATTGTTAGTGACTGTATTTTATTAACGAGCAACGTGGTCTTCACATTATTGCAAGGAATAATTTATCTCATATTTTCATAGTATTAAAGCTTTGTCTCATTTTCCTATTGTCACCTTTTGGTTTATGAAATATTTCTTGTGAATTTCATCTTATAAAGGCTTCTTAATCCAGATATTTTTAAATCTTAAGGAAGACCCCCAAGGTCCTACAAAATGTTTATAACTGGATTCTATTGTGCACCTTTATAATATAATTGCCCTATTGCCCATCTTTTCAACCGGGAACAGGTTTGGGAATTAAATTCTTCAACACATTGGTTTTCATCTGGTTTATGAGAAGTATGTTGGTGGTTTTGAGAAACACATAGTGACTGATCTACAGCATCGCCCATCTTCATTAATATTGTGGACTTACTGTCTCTACTTAATACAATTTAGGTTCAATCAAAATTGTTAAAATGCAAGCGTTCTATTTATGTGTCAATGTTAAAAATAACTTACCAGACTGGTTACACTGTTGTGGATATATCTCCCATAGGTGATAGGTGAAAAGGTAAATGTAGTTTGGCTTGAATAGCCATACAAGTAGCTTCTTAGTGCTTACGGACAGTAGTTTTTGGCATGAGTCTATTTTGCTGACACTTTAATGGTAGGATATGGTTTTACAAAGCATTGTGTTTCAATCTTTGGAATAATAAAAGTTGTTCTTCGTGATCAAAGTTTTATATCCGTGATTCTGTACGCATATATGTACATTAAAATTAAATAATGCAATCAGTTAGGAAAAGAATGAAAGAGAAAAATAAATCTTCATCTGTAGTAATCCCTTTTTTATTACTCTCACCTCAAAAAATGATGCTTCAGGAACTGCTAACATGATATATAATCTTGTATATGATCCATACATTTAACTATTACATGTTTCTTGTCATTTTATCAGTATGAAATGTAACTTGCATTGCGAATGATTTTAAATCTAATAAATGATTGGTTGGAACAAATGGTGAACTATTAATGCTATTTAAATTTTAACTGTGGACAGCTGGTAACATTTTTTTTTAAATTACAATAAAATATTACATAAGCTTATTATTAATCAAATCCTATTTGATTAAATTAAAATTCCTGATATCCTATTAGCCTTCAACTCTTACCATCCCCGCCTACATTTTACCGTTGAACGAGAATTACAAAGTTCCCTTCCTTTCCTTGATCTCCTCATTATAAGAAACCCTGACAACTCTATATACACAGACTGGTATACCAAACCGACTTACTCTGGCAGACTTCTAAACTATTATTCCCAACATCCTTACCACCAAAAAATAAACGTCGCCAAAAACCTCATACATCGATGTCTTTCCTTTTCCGACTCCCACCTTCATGATACCAACATTAATCGTATCAAACAAATCCTCTTAACCAATAACTTTCCCCTCAATACCATCAACAAACTCATCCACAACTACAAAAACCCTCCCCTTCCCATCACCTCTACCACTACTTCTTCACCACCCACTACCACTCCCTTCTATAGATCTCTTCCATACATCCCCGCCCTTTCTGAAAACATACAGAAATCCTTACGCTCCTCAATTCCCAATCTGCGAATTGCTTTCAAATCCCACAACAAACTTTCCAACCTCTACACACGTGTAAAAGATCCCATTCCTCTTAAACACCGTTCCCATGTCGTATACCGCATCCCCTGTTCCTCTCCCAACTGTAACTCTACCTATATCGGCGAAACTAAAAACCTCCTTAAAGATCGCATCACCCAACATAAATATTCCATCTCTTCCCGCAACCAGACTGCCTCTAAACTCTCAGAACACGCTTTATCCTTAAACCATACTTTTGATTTTGACAGTACTTCAATCCTCGCCACAGTCCCTAACCATGACAAACGACTCCTCTCAGAAAGCATCTTCATCCAATTAGAATCCCTTCCCATCAATCAAAAAACTGATATACAAAATCTTTCTCTAACCTACTCCCAAGTATTCAATTTATTAAAAAAAACATAACTTTTCATTACCCCCCCTTTTTTTTTTTTTTTTTTTTTATTTTTTTTTTTTTTTCCCGTGACAACTCCTTATACAAAGTATTTATTTAAAAAAAAATTTCCGTAGTAAATTAAACCCTTATTGTTATTATTTAACTTATACTTATTGTTTACTTAACTTTAATTTTATTATTATATTATTTTTTTAACTCGTCACCCGCAACGACTCCTTATACAAAGTATTTATTTATTTTTTATATTTTTTATTTATTTATTTTTTTCCTTAGTAAATTTAACCCGTAATATTATTTAACTTATACTTACATTTAACTTAACTTTAATTTTTTTCAAATTTAATTTTTTAACATTAATTTTTTTATATATATAGTTTTCTAAATATACATATATCAATACGTTTTTACAGTTTTCAAATCAATTGTTATGTCTTTTGATCACACCGCATTTAAATTTAGTGTTAGTTTTATTTCAAATCAGTAAGTTGGTAACATTGTTTTAACGGTTTTCCTAATTCCCGGCAATCCATTATTAATATTCAGTTGGCGCTAGACCACACGCCTCGCTGGTATGTAATTATCACGTTTTCTTTACATTTCCTCCTCCTCATTCTTTTCTATCCTTCTTCTTTCTTCACCACATAGGATTTTTATCTATTTTTGTTTTTGGGGCTTACATTATTTTATATTTTACTCCTTCATCTCATAATTACAAAAATCAATTACAACAATGTCAACTTCTTTAACATCATAGTCATCTTTTGCATAACTTACAACTATCTCTGTATGCTTTTATATACTGTATGCATTTATGCTTTATGCTTTGCTATACATGTATGCTTTACACATTACCAAACCTTCATATTATGTGTCTTTTTAATTAATAGATTTCATATATTTCACTATTCCCTGTGTAAATATCGCATTGTTTTTAATTTTTAATTTTTTCATTGTTATTTCATTTATTTTATTTGATTTTATTTTTTCAATTGTCTTTTGTATTATGTAATTTAGTGTTATCCTTTTCTTTTTATTCTTTATACTTTTTATCTTACTTGTATTTTCTGTTTTTATCATTTATCATTTTTACTGTTACTGGTACTGCCTCTTTTCTATTTTTTCATTGTTGTTATTTTGTTTTCATTTTAGCCCTGAAGATGGCCTAAAATTTAGGCCGAAACGTAGGCACAATTATATAAGACCACACTTATTAAGTCTATTTCTTTGACCGCACCCCCGATCAACTTCTCCCTTTAGATATAATTAGACACATATATAATATTTTAAAATTGCATACCATCTAAGGAAATAAATTTGGTTGTAATCTGTCAGAATTGATTTATTAATTTTTTTAAACTGTACTTAATTATTATTATTTACCAGCTAAAGTATATCCTTAATGAACATTCATAGAAGATCAATGCCTTGCAATCTTAGTGAAACCAATAATACAGGGCTTATATTGGATTATTGTTCTTGTATCGCATTAATTTCTCCTTCCACACACATAGAGATAAAACTCATTAAACTGTTTTGTTTCTGTCTTCTTATGTAAAAGAAAATTTTGAACAATTTTATTTCCAGTCCTCTAAAAAAATATTTTTCATTTAAAAATATATTTGAATAATTAAAAAAAATAAATATAAGGGGGTACTTACAAATAATTAACATGCTAAACGATTAACATGCTGAATTCAGGATACAGCCCAGTGTTAAGCTATGTCTGATTTTCAATGCGCTTTCGTTTTTTAAATCTTTGCCTAATCCTCTCATATCTTGGAAATTTGAGTTCCTTTTATAAATTATTTCTTTATTTCATTATTATCACTACCCTGCAGAAAAAAACCTTGAGTCTCTCAAACAGCAGCAAATATCTAACTAATCGATGCACCAGGAGTGAATAACATAAGATCACATAAATCCTGTTCAGAGATAGAATATCTCACATCAGCAGCTATAAAGAGGCTGATAATAGGTATAGCACATTACTTGCACTTGATATAACACTTTAACGTATACAGACATAAAAGAGAGGAGATAACATTAAATATATTGTTAATGCAATTGTACATTATCAATTTTTACCGAGTAAAGGTATTATTTTGTTTTTTTATCTCATTTATTATTAAATTCAATTGATTTAAATTAGAAATTAATGCCAAATATTTCAATTCTATAATGAAAATAATACTATTGGTAAACCTTTATTTTTTATATTTACAAATGGCCTATATGGCTGAAATATCATCTCAGATAAAAAAACAAACTATATGTTATTTTGGGATTGTTTCGGAATACAAATGAATTATTTGTTCTTAAAAAAAAAAAAATATGTGATGAATAGGTAATGATGATAATGTAATAATTTATAAAAGGAACTCATTTCAAGGAATTTTCAAGATACGAGAGGGTTAGGTAGCAAAGTCGAAAATAAAAGCGCATCGAAAATCGACCAGTGTGGACATATCTTATGCACCATGTATATTGCTAAATAGCTATGGTGGTGCTGTCTGTTGTAAGATGGTGCAACTTTATTTTATTTTATTAAACTTTTTTTATTAATCTTTTACTTTTGTTATCTTTCTATCTGTACATTAGCTCTATAGGCGTTTACATGAGTTAGTTAGCTGGCGCCAGTACAATATCTTGGGTAAGTGCGCAGCACTGGCCTGTGTAAACACCTCAAGATGATGAGAAGACAGCCAGCTAACCTTTGCTAGTGGACTAGGTCGCCTTCCAAATTTCTAGCTGTGCTAGTCGACTGCATCGTGTAAGAGTACCTTAAGGCTTTGCCTCCGAAATTATCCTCATCCACTCGTTCCTGTCAGCTGTAAATTTTCTCCATCTCCTCATTCTCATCCGGTGCAAGTTGGTCTCCACATCATCAAGCCATCGCAGACATGATTTTCCTTGCTGTCGCCTTCCTTCCAGAGATTGATATAGCAGACTGCTTGGTAGGGGATCCTCTGGTATTCTTTCCACATGATCAAGCCATCATCTTCTAGCCTTCTTGATGAATGCCATAATATCTAGTTCGCATCCATTTGATTGTTGGCCTCCTTAAAATCTACAATTAGGTGGTGCTTATCAATGTTAAACTCATAGGCTTTTGTTGTCAGTTTATGGATATTTTATTTATTCAAGTGAATCTTAGTTTTATTTATTTTTCACATATATATTTAACTTAGCATAAATTTATTTAACTTAGCAAAAATCACACTTCCTTACCACGTTTTGCATTGTGGTATTTAGAATGCTATTGTTGAAAATCGATAAATAGCACAAGTAGCTAGATTTAGGATGCTAAATGAGAGATTGTGAATACCCTTATAATTATATTTAACTTTAATAATTGTGCTAAATCACTGTTTTGATTGTTTTTATAATACATTAGTGTTTTTATTTCTGTATTCAACAGTTATATGAATTAATTTTCATTTTAAATTAAGATCATTACTAGTTGAAAATTCATCAAAATCCTTTTTTCTTTTTTAAATTATTTAATTTTTTTTTCTTTTTTGCAAAGTATTTATTATTGGTTGATTGATTTGTGAAATAAATGTGTAATTGAATGATCTTTTCATCTAGCTTGCCAAGTTGGAAAGCAGATATACCATGGCCCAAGAAGAAATATGTTGTTTCAGGCATAGAGCTATCACTGCAGAGCAGGAATTGGAGCACCTTCGAGGAATATGCATGAATGTAATAAAGATTTTCTATCGAAATTCCATTTTTCTATACATACTTCTATTTATGCATAATTGAAAAATAAGTATTAAACCTTAATTTGATAGATTTACTAATTGATTGAAGTTATTATTAATAATTTCTATAGAAATCTCTTTGAATCCTGTCCCCTTATTATTTTCATATAAAATTTAATATTTGAATGTTTTCTATTTCTAACTAAATCTCTTCCAATCTTTTAACTCCATCTTCTTCCCGTTAGTTATTATTTGGTTTTCTGATTTAAATATAAATAAAATCAATAATTTACATAGTTGATTACAATAAACTAATATAATTTTACTGATACCTTAATATCGATTAAATTTAATTTACTATTTAGAATAATGAAATGGATTCTCTCAAAGATATTATTTGTTTGACACCAAATAATGTGCCATGTTAGCTATTTAGAACACAGATGAAATTGATACAAATTATATCAAGTTTTAAAAACGTTAGATATTAGATGGCCTTAAGTAAATCTGCCTTACCATCTTATCTGAATGAGAACATTGAATTAGGTTTAGTTATAACAATCTATATGATATGATATCAAACTGACTAAACATTTTGGTCAGCTAAAAATAAGGTATATGCCCACAAGCAGAATAGACAAATCAGTTTTAAATATTGTTTTCTAAATAAGCGAAAAGCCCTGAAATCTTTTTTGCCTTGACTTATCATTGTTTAAATTAATATAAAATCTCAACACAAAGGAAGCCTACAAGGAAAACAATGCAGTAAATAAAAAATATAAAAGAGTCATTGGATGGAAGGATCCCTGTTTTTACACTCCACCATCAATAAGCAGTTCTGGCATATTGCTTATTACTGTTTAACAGGAACAAATCGAACAGAAAAAAAGAGTTTAAAATAGTATTTTTATTTCCAAAAGTATAAAAACAACGATAGAACATAATGTTAGAGCTGAATGCAAATTTTAATCAATGTGATGGTCGCCTGTGCCTTGTTAAAGAACCTTAAGAATATCTAACAATCCTTTAATACTCTCGATTAAGTTACATAACTACTCTATTCACTAAACTTTGCCTGACTGTCTATATATATTGTAATTAATCTACCACAAAGCACCTCAGTAACTCAGGGATCATGCAAGCACTAATGCTGATTGCTATAATCTACCTAAGGCTATGGAAATGCTAATGGTTTATTCATCCTCCATATCTTGAGGTGAGAGAACCATTGATATATCAATAACTGTGTCTCTGATGCTGTCTTAACACCACTCTGTTAAAAGACATATTAGTGTATTTTGAAATGGAAAACAAAGATACAAGCGACAGTCAACATATTTCTTTGAGGTCCTGCCATCTGATGTTGTCGTGTTCCATCAACTTGTAGCTAGTTTACAGGATACATGTTGAAACACCAATATCATCATGTTGCCAACATTTTATTAGTTGGTCTGTGTACTAACTTTAACCCAGAAAGTGATAAGTAGCTCAGCACTCATGTCTCTAGAGCACTTGCCACAATCTTGCAAGGGGTTCTGTCCAATAGACTTTTGATACTAACAAAGATACCTGCCATAACTTCCTTATTTTTCAAAATTTTATCAGAACAGGACCAGTTGCTTTATCACAGAACTTGCCTATCTGATAGAAAATCTAAATCCATAAAGTGGCTTCATTGCTATGATGTAATCTGTGATATGTCAATAATTTGTACTAGGATTTTAATATAAAACGAAAAATGTGACTCTTGTACCTTGATATGATGACTTTTTGTTTTCTTCCCCCAGTACTTTATTTATTAGAATTATTTGAAAATACAGAGAATTATTTGACTTTGGATTCGAGGTGATGTCCCCAAACTTTAACATTTCCTGTATTCAATAATTGTACTCCAAAACTTTACCATTAGAAGAGTTTTGTGGTATGGTGGAAAAGATAATGTCAAAATATGACAAACTGTTAATTCCTTAAAGATAAAATTTCTTAATTTGGTCTACTTATTATATTTAGCTTACTTTCTGCCTAAACTAAATCAACTGATGCAAATCTGCAATGAATAAAAAAAAAAAAAAAAAAGTCTATAATTGTCTTTTTATTTATTGATTTACATCAATTAATTTTGTTTAGGCAGAAAGTAAGCTAAATTTAATAAGTAAACCAATGTAAAAAACTTTATACATTTATTTTAATCTAAAAGAATTAAAACCATTTCGATTGTTTTAAAAAATCTAGTTTTGATTGAAATTCAAGTTTTGTAAATTAAAAAGAAAAATCAGAGCTGTAGACTTCCAGAAAAGTACTGTGAAAATTTTGGAAATGTGGAAAAAATTCTTTTTGTTTGGGAGCAAAACCAGGCAAGTAAGCTGAAATAAATGAAACCATTGTGTATAAATATTTTTAATTATTACTTTCATAAATTTTTTTTACAAAAAATTAATGGTGTAGTTTGTTGAAAAATTTGGCAGCTACAAGATTACATTAGCCTGAGAAATCAGGAGGCAACCTACAATAAATAACATAAATATAACCAATACAGCAAAATGGTGATGAATATGTTACAAAATATGTATTTTGTAGTAAAATAAACATGAATTTTCCTATTTGTAAACTGGAATGGGTAGTTCAAAAAGCCCATTTTCCAACAGAAGGGACTCTTCTTCGGGTAGATTGAACCCAAAAGTGAGGTCCAATCCAGCACCATTTTTTGTTTTACTTTGACCTGAATGAAAGCGGATAGTCTAATTCTGTATGACCTTATTATTCATTTATTTTATGTAAGGTTCGTATAATATTTTCATGATAGTAGTCAGTGTATAAAGAAACATTGAATAGAATGAAGACTATGGCATTAATAATTTTATAAAAGGACATCAACAAAAAATGGTGAAAAATAAACTAATCAGTTTATGCAAAATAAATGCAGTAAATAGAACGATGATATGGACAATTTTTGAAAATATTATGAAATAATGGATATAGAAAACTTGAAAGGAATAAAGATGTTCAATTATGATCCACCTCCTCTCTTTGGTGATCAGCTCTGTTGGTGGAATCCTGGCCACACGCAGCATCGTATGAAACTGTACTCTTAAGACACTCCGGCGATATATAGGTACCATCGATCTTCTGTAAGTCAGTGTATCCAAGGCACATTTCCATACCGCGGCTACATAGAGCAGGATGGATGTGGCCATGCTCGATATCAACCACCTGCGGCTGTGTCTGGGTTCTCCCACATTAGACATCAGTCAAGCCAGTGCTGTCATCACTCTAGCCGTCATATCATATATCCACTTGATATGCTCCATAAACCTTAATCTTTCATAAATTCTAATGCCGAGATATATCAAGAAAGGCTTGGACTGGATCTCTTGTCTACCCACTTTCAGAATAATTTTTTCCTTTATTTTTCTACTAATGATGAGAACGGTTTCTGTATGGCTGTCTGACAGCTGCAGTCCTAAGGATGCCAGAAAATTGCGAATCAGTGAAATGCTCTGGTTGGCCTTCAGGGTCACTTCTTCTTTGTATTCTGCCTCGATCACTAATGTGATGTCATCAGCTAAACTTACTGTTTTTGCACCCTTTGGTAGGCTAAGCCTGAGGACTCTATCATACATGATGTTCCACAGAAGGGGTCCCAGCACTGAATCCTGAGGTACTCTGCTCGTCACTTTGAATCTCTTTGGCCCGTCCTCTGTTGAGCATATCAAGGTCCGATCTTTGAAGTAGTCACTGACTATCCTCCTGAAATACATGGTGACACCCATTTCCTGCAGAGCATCCAGAATGCAGCTCCGTCTAGCAGAGTTAAAAGTGTTTCTTACATTGAGTGTAATAACAATTCGCACCTCTCCACCACCACTTCCCCACAATAGTCTTCTGAGCCATTTCTGTCACAAAGATGATCGCATCTACCGTAGACCTTGCTTGCCGGAAGCCAAATCGGATCCTTGATTAGCCTTCTACACCTTTGGTGGTCTCTTTTATCCTATTTTCTATGATTTCATCCAAAGCCTTGCCAGCTGTATCTAGCAGGAATATAGGTCTATATGCCGAAGGGTCCAATGGGCCTATCTTGCTTTTCGGTATCAATACCAGGCGTTACCTTTTCCATGGGCACGGAAAGAACCTTACGTAAGCAGGAACTGAAGACTTTCACGAAAAGATCATGTCTGGTTTCTATTGCCGCCTTTAGTGCCATATTCGGAATGCCATCCAAGCCTCGGGCTTTATTCATCTGAAGATTGGTGCAGATGTCACTGAGCTCTTCAGCCGATATGGGTATTGCCTCAAATGGGGGAAGTAGCTCTGTCTGTATTAATTCTTCATGCTTTGGAAACAGAGTGTCACTGGGCACATAGGCGATCGTGCAGTGCTACTCTTTAATTTCTTCATGACTGTCCTGTAAGACCTTCCCCATAGATCCTCGTCCACCTCTTAGCAGAGTTCCAGTGCCGCTTGCTTCTCTTGATTGCCCACCGGACTTCACACCTCATGTGTGTTTGTATGTGTCTGTCTGTCTGTGGATGTGTGTTAACAGTCTAGCTCAAAAACGAAAAGTTGTAAGAAACTGCAATTACGTATTTACATATTCATGTACAGCAATTACATATACATATTCTTCAGATGTTACAGCAACATTTTCGTCAAAATCGACTAACCAGAAGTGCCACTTTATCACTTTATGTCATTGATTTTACATATAGCTTGAACGATTTTGATGAAACTTGCCTAATGTCTTGTTCTTAAGGGTCTTTAACTTTTCATGTATGTAGTACATCATTGAGAAAATGCAGAGAAAAAAGTTATGATGAAAATAATGTTTTATTTGTGTATAACTCAAAAATTATGCATTATATGGCAAGTTATGTGTAAGATCATAGGAAAGGTATTTAAGTATCTAAAAAACAAAAAAGGAATTATCGAAATCTGACCATTATGAGTAAAGATATAGCGCATCGGACAAACTGGAATGTCAATTGCATCATTGATATTACAATTTTCTAGGTAACAGATCTAACAATTTTGATGAAACTTGCATAATGTCCTTTTTCCTTAAAGCTCTTTAACTTTTTATGTATTTAGTATATCAAAGAGAAAATGTAGGGATAAAAGTTGTAACGAAAAGAAAATTATAATTGCGCAAAACTTAAAAAGTATGAATTTTATGGTAAATTATGTATAAACTCATATGAAAGGTAGCTATTTAAACCGCACCTGTATTGGCATAGATATAGTAAGTATTGCGATCGTGAAAATTTTCGAATTCGAGTTTTCAACGGAAATACACGTTTTAAGGTCCCCAGAGTCCAAATAACTAAGTCTCACAAAATGGTCTGTGTATATTCGAACAGTCTAGCTCACAAACGAAAATGATAGGTAGGTATATTCGTGGGATGTTACAGCAACTTTTTCGTCAAAATCGATTGACCGGAAGTGACACTTTATGTTATCTATTTTACACTCTTTTACAATTTTCTCAAATACGGCTCTAACGATTTTGATAAAACTTGCTGAGTCTTCTCCTTAAAGCCCTTTAACGTTTCATTCATGCAGTACATCATAGAAAATGCAAGAAAAAAGTTATGATGAAAAGAAGAATATTTTATTTACGCATAACTTAAAAGGTATGCATTTTATGATGAATTATGATATAGAATTGTATGAAAGGTAATTAAACTATCTAAAAATAAAAAAAAAGGATCATCCAAATCGGACCAGTATTGGCAAAGATACAGCACATCGGACTAACCGGAAGTGGCAATTATATCACCGATTTTACACTGTTATACAATTTTCTCGTAAACAGTTTCAACGATTTTGATCAAACTTGCCTAATTTCTTCTCCTTAAAGCTCTTTAACTTTCTATTTATGTAGTATCTCAACGAGAAAATACAGGGGAAAAAGTTATAGTGAAAAGAAAATTGTATTTGCGCATAATTCAAAAAGTGAGCATTTTATGGTAAATTTTATATGAAATCATATGAAAGGTAATTAAATTCCCTAAAAAATAAAAAAAACAATTATTTAAATAGGAACTATAATAGTAAAGATACAGCGTATCTTATAAGGACTACTTAACCCTATATGGCAAGTGGAGCTCATCCAGAAGAAGATTAATGTGACCCAACCTCCTCCCACCAAGTCGCCAACCTATTGTTAACAAAATGCTCTGTAACAATGTATTGTAATAACATAAAAGTATAAATCAATTTAATAATTTCTATTTTTATATTATTTTATGGTAACAAAATGATTCCATAGAAACTAAATGGTATTTCCATTGAAACTAAACCGAAATTTTTTAAATATATTTTCAGCTTGACAAACCGAAAATATTTGTAATAGTAAAGTTATTTAAAAAACTAATTTATTATACTTTTGTGAGAAAAGACTTGAAGAAGTGCATTTTGCTGAGTTTATTTCAAGTAGTGTTTATGTAAACTCTTTTGAATTTGATTTAGGGACTGAATCTTGGCCTCTTGGCTGCTTCACTAAGCCCTGTATTACCCCACAAATCAGTGCTTGAACTGTCAGGTGGAAATTTGATGTCTGTTATCTATCGTTCCCTTGTTTAGACTTAATTTTACCATAGAATACTAAATATTTGGAATAATCTATTGACAGAAGAATAAACTTCCTTATAGGGAAACTGCGTGTAAAAATTAAAAAACATATCCCTCATTCCTTGTACAAACTGACTTTTTTTAAATGTTGTATTATAAAATTATAATTTATGAATATTAAAAAAAATGGATAACAGTTAATAACATTTTACTGTGCTGTAAAATAAACTTATTTTCAGAAGAGCCAAAACAAAATTAGGTTCAGACAAATTGTAATGGTATTAAAACACAAATAACATCTGGAAATGATCCTGTTGATATTTACATAGAGTGGTTATAACTTTATAGTGATAACTTAAATCTGCTCTTATTATTCTTGAGATTAATAAGTGTCTAACATTGGAGATAGTCTAAATTAGGGGCCTTTCCTAGCAATTACTCTGACTGCATATTTTACTAAATTTTGAAATTGAAATGTGCAATTAGCAGTATCTGTATATCCGTGTAATAAATAAAATAACAAGAGTATTACACAATTCTTGAGAAAGTTAAGCCAAGCCTCCATCTAAAAATATCAAAAGGGTCTTCTAATAGAAATTTTGTGAATGCTTCGGATTTTCATATTTCAAAGTTAGTCTTTTTTGCCTTATATTCGGGGTTATCCAGATAGAATTTGGTCAATATTGGTTCAAAGTTTCATTGTTTTTTTTTATTTTTTGGACATCTGAATCTTTAAACACTGACTTCTCTATATTTGCATTTCTTTGTAAATCTTTAAGTAATGTTTTAATATGAAAACAATGAATACTTTTGTTTGAATTTTTTAAACAAGCCAATTATTACCATAGAATTAAATAAATAAATAATTTACTTTTTGTTTAATAAATATTTTTCTATAAGATACTTATAGACTGGAGAAAATATTTCTTTTTGATTTGAAGACATGATGTTAAATTATTATCCTATTTTTTAAATTTTGGATGTAATGACATAATTCTATTAAATAATAGTTATAGTAATGATGGATACTAATATGTCTCAGAAACTGCTTGACTAATACTTATTGACTAATACCCTAATTAATATATTATTAGTTTTATTTAAGATCTATTTGATTTTTATTTATACTTCTTTTTTTCTTCTTCTTTTTCCAGTTAACGAAAGATAAATCAGAAGTATACAGAGACCTGTCCATGTACCTTGAGTGTTCAGTATTGTCAAAAACAAAATCTTCAGAAAGTACTAAAATTCCAGTAAATATTTCAATTGACAATATTCATTTGATGCTGGTAAATATTCTTTTTTCTAAATTTATGTTTTATTCATGTAAATTTTAAACTGTAAACTATATGTATTTATATTACTCTACCTGGGTTTGACAAGGTTGAGTAACATTGACTGAAAAATAACATAATAACTGACATTGGCTAAAATGAGATTATTGGAGATTCTGACTCTCCTTTACGTCTAATGCACAAGAGAAACTAACTCTATCTGCGATCTGTTGAGTAATTTTTTTTTTATTTATTTATTTTTTTTTTTGAAAGGCTATATTTAATATATTTTTTGTAAAATCAGAGGTATTATATTTTCTTTTTAAACCAACTTTAAAAATTAAATTAAAACCATGTAAAGTAATGAGGAGAAAATTGATTTATTAATTAAGATTAATTGAAATTTAATTTATAAGTAAAAACACTTTAGTACTTTAAATTTTCCAACTCGTTTTTCTGGAAATTAAGATTAGAGCAGTTAGAACCTTGTCAAACAAAGATAGCATAATATAGTATTTTATTTTATTTAATATAATAGTGTGGCATATCCTTGATCTCCCACCAATGAATTGTCTGTCTGAATGGCATTGCCTTCTCCCGTCAGCTATTTATTGGGTTGATGTAAAAATAATGCAGGTTTTTTTATATTTATTGTAAATAAGCCTTATTTTTACTTCAGCAATACATATTCAGTCAAAATAATTTATTTCAGAATATATACTTTTGTCGATGTACAAGAAGCTTATTTATCCCAGCAGGAAAGAATTTTGGATCCTTGGAAAAATGGACTCTCAAAAAGCATTTTCAATATCTGATTCAATTCAATTTCAATACCTGATTTTGAAAGTTTTTTTCTCTTAAAAAGTTGTCCAGGTGCTTGAAAAAGTGGAAATCAGTAGGGGAGAGATCAGATGAATAGGATGGGTTTTGATGGATTTCATAGCCCAACTCGAGCAGTTGTTGCAGCATTGGTTGTAAAACGTGTGGCCTGACATTATTATGAAGATGTATCGGCCATTTCATATTAATCAATGCTGGGCAACGAAATTGAATTTTCTTATGCATGACATCAATTTGTTCACTGTACTTTTCGGATAGTCTTGCCACAGTTGAGGAAGTTATAGTGGATAATTACAGTAGATAATTACACATGGAAAAAGTTATATTCCTCCATACTATAATCATAATCTTCAGGAAACCAACGCAGTTTGCGCTGCACTGTACCCTAGTTTTAATTCATGAAAATAAATTTGACGAAAATCGTACTTTGACTTTTTTTTTTCAAAGGCTTTAAAAAGAGAACAAAATCATTTTATTTTTTGAATTTTGGATGAAGGGAACAAAGTTTATTGTGATATTTATGGAATTAAGATTAAGGATTTTTTTTTGTACACAATCGGTTTCCAAACTTAACTAAGGCGGAAACGTGCATTATTTTTTCATCAACCCAATGGTAATTTTTATTTTTTGTTTTTAATTTAATTTTTGATTTTATTTTATTCTTCTGATAAGAGGAGGCTATGGGCATGGCATCACCGATTTCAATTTAACTGTTTTTGGTGATACTTGGTCGAAAAATATTAGACACATGTCCGAGGGTTCTTGACAATGCGTATGTAATTTCAACAATTTTTATTTCTACCTTTTCTCTGCATGTATTTCAAAGTTCTCATATATCAATTGATTTTATTTTTGTGTAAAATGAGAAAAAAAGATTATCAATTGTATTAAATGGGTTTAAATGTACAAAAACCAAAAGATGCTTCCTGTTATGTAGGACAAAAAAAAAATGTTTTACGAAAACGCGTCAGATTCGTTCTTAGCGTCTTTTAAAACAAAAATTAAGAATTTTCATGGAAATCAAAAAATAAATATTTTCGGACTTGATTTTGCTAGATGATTTTTTTTTCCCTGCCGATATCCGCTGTTTACTTGTGCATTCATAACTCCTTCTGGATTTTATCCAAATTTAGCGTTACTACAACTGTTGGAAAGATGAGTTTACGATCTCTAGCCCATACCAATAGATTTCATGCCTTCAAGGGAGAAAAAGTTGTTTAAAAAAAACATATCCTCAAACATTTTATTTTATATCTCCGGTTCTAATTTCTTTACGGAGGTCAGGTTTGAGCTATTTCGTGTAGCATT
The DNA here is from genome assembly GCA_948150685.1 of Rhaphigaster nebulosa. Lineage (NCBI taxonomy): Eukaryota > Metazoa > Arthropoda > Insecta > Hemiptera > Pentatomidae > Rhaphigaster > Rhaphigaster nebulosa. Next base: position 141,656,800 of record OX411306.1, on the reverse strand, counting down.
AACCATTTCCAAATTTCGTGTGAATCGGTGGAGTCTTGTTGACATTATCTCAATTTATGTGATTTTCAATCAAAAATCGAAGGTGAGCAAAAAAATTGAATTTTCGATTGTTATAAAATATCTAGGTGTTCTTTTGGGGTTCGAAAAATGAAAATCAATTGTTTCTCTCTAAAAAAATATTTTACCCAACTTTGTTACGTCGCATAGACATCTAAACACTCCCATCATGATGCAAAAAATCCTACCGCTTGTGTTATTCGAAGTTGCGACACCGATTGTGATTTAATTTTGTTTGATTCTTGTTCACACTTTTTTATGATAGTACCTGGGTAATTTTATGGATTTTAATTCCACAATTTTATGGATTTTAATTCCATAATTTTAATGCTCGACCTTCGTAAGCAAATTAAATCCGAAGACATAAAATTTTATATATCCTTTATAAATTTTATTTTATATCATTTATATAAAATTTTATTTAATCTTTTAGGACTTTTTTTTATTTTACACTACTTGGGCTCCCTTATAATAATAATTATAAATTTTTTATTTATTCCGGGATATATCCCTTTTGGATATTATTACTGGTAAAATCAATAGAGCTTTAGAGCCTTCGAGTAGAACAGAAAATAATAAGATGATGAGCAAATAATTAATTGAATGAACAAAGAAGAATAAAAAATATGAAATTATAATAAATCATAATGACATAACTTTTAAACCTTTAAGCAAAAACAAACTTCCAATATTAATAGATAAAAAATAAATACAGTCAAAGAGAATGAATTTATAATAATAACAAAAGTAACAATAATGTATTAATATATAATTAGGTACAAATTTTAGTTTAAAATGAATATCTATTTTCAAATCTTTTGTAACTGTATGGACATGAAGTGACTGAATAGATGGGATTTTAAGGTGGAAAGAGTGTTGGATCAACAGATGGAAGAAGGAATGGAATTCCATAAGGATGAGGACAGGATAAGAAAAGATCTGTCAAAACCTGCGGATCGGTGGGTCGTTATATATAAATCTAAAGACCGAGAATGGATATGGAGGGAATGATCAGAGGATTTGAATTGAAGGAGGTCGAAGATATATGATGGACAGCGGGATAGGAATTACTTGGTAGAGGAAGGATGCCAGGAAGTACTTACAAATACAGAGGCGTCCCTCAGGATCCCAAAGATGAATCGGACAAAGCAGTTTTTATCAAACGTTTCATTTTTGCCTTGAGGTCCCCAGAGATGCCTCTATATACCGTACAACAGTATAAAGTCATGAAATCTAAAAGTTATTGGTGTGGGTTAGAGATCAGAAATTCAGTTTTCAAACAGCTGTAGTAACTTTGAATTTGGATAAAATCTTGAGGAGTTATGAATGCACAAATATACAGTGGATATCGGCAGGAAAAAAATTTAACTAGCAAAATCAAGTCCAAAATTTTTTATTTTTTTATTTCCTTGAAAATTCTTATTTTTGGTTTTAAAGGATGCTAAGGACGAATCTGACTTGTTTTTTCCTAAAATATTTTTTTTTGTTCAACTTTACAGGAAGCTTCTTTTGGTTTTTGTACATTTAAACTCATTTAATAAAATCGGCAATATTTTTTCTTATTTTGTACAAAATAGCAAATTGATTGGTACGCGAGTACATTGAAATCCATGCCGAGAAATCAGTAGCCTTCCCTTATGAGTTGTGGAGGTGGAAGTTTTGCTTCTGCTTTGAACTTGTTGTTATGTTTATATATAATATTGTTCTATAATTTATGTACTTTCCTAAATACAGAAAGAGAAACATAATTTTTAAGGGGGTCAAGGATTTATTTTTAGATTCCATGGAGTTGGAACAGTTATTTTTAGTTCAATATCACTTAAAAAGCTTAAAAGCCAGCCTCTGTCCTAAGTTCTTGTTTAAAAGTCCAGAATCTTGTCACTCCTCATTTTCGTTTTATTGCTATATTATTGATCTCATTCTAATTAATATTTTAAATCTTGCAGTAAACTGAAAGATTTTTTTATTATTGTTTTAGTTTAAATCTGTTGGATTAACAATTAGTCCATGCCAAAAAGGTATTTTTTGTCAGTTGGGTTGTTTTATCATTATTGAATTAAACACCTAGTTAGTTGTTAAATTTTATTGTTTATTTTATTTATTTGCCTGCATCTGTGTCCTTTAAGATCTGTTTTGAAATCCTATTTGGTCAATAATCATTAGTTAATAGTAAAAAAAGTAAATAATAAAATAAGGCTTTCCTGTTGCACCTTAATTCTACACTGAATGATTGCAAAATAATTCCTAATTATTTCGACTTTTCGTTTTTCTTAGAATTATAGCCTATTCTTCCAGTGGTAGCATTTAGCTTTCCTATGTTTCCAGCATCGGAATCAGAGATGGTGAGGTTCTTCTGGCAATTTGTAGGTGTCACTATTTCCGTCCTTTTCAATTTTCATGAAGTCAAGGTATTTTTTTGTGCATCCATAGATTGTCCTCACTTTTTCTATTTACATTACATTTCGTCAGTCTAACCGAAGGTTCCTATAAAACCAAACTGAAAGATTCAGTTTTGGTAATCTTTAATTCATATTGGCTGCACTTGATAATAATCTTTCCCTTTTTTTTTGACACAGTCATATCAATCCTGATATTTTTTTTATCACCTCTTACTTTAAAAATTTCAGGAGTTTGAGTATTTACTGTATCCCTTTTGATTGTAGCTTAAGAAACTTTGTAAAATAAAGGGACAAGACTTATTGAATTTGCTGCCTTCATGATTTTAGTTGTCGGCAGGCATTCAAATTTAAAAATATGTAATTTACATATAGGTCATTTTAGCTTTCTTAAATTTGTGAAGTGCTTTTCAATAAAGGCTTTTCTGTTTTTTTCAATCTCAAATCTGTTTTTCTAATAATCATAGAACATTAACTTCATAATCTTTTATTCAAGTTTTAACCTTGAACCGTACGTCATCTTTCTAATGAAAGTGAGCTATTTGATTGTAAAATATTGTATTCTTTAACTTTTTGAAATTATTTTTCACAACCCTTTTCAAGTTTTTCTTATAATCACATCTTTCTGTTTCTATCTATTTTCCTTATAAATATCTTATAATGTATATTTTATGTAAAGAAACATTTAGAAGAAGAAAAAAAAGTGGAAGAGGAGAAGAACAGACGACTTGTTCAGCACTTGGAAGAAGTTTTAATTACTAACCAGAACATGATTACAGAACGGGAAGCATTAATAGCTCAAAACATAGCTGATGTTAGAAAACTTCAAGAGGACACAATATGTTGGAAAGAAAGGTAGCTAGCTATATCAGTTTATTTCACAATTTTGTTGGGAGCATTGGATTCGCTTATGGTATGTTAAATATGTTTACCTTAAAGCTATTTACCTTTATTTTCTACGAATTAATTGCCATTTGTTTATTAGCCAGCAATTATTATAATTTATTTATTATATTTTATGACAAAGTTATTATTTATTCCTATGTTTTAATATTTAAATTGGACCAGCTATACTTTATATTACATTTTATATTATACTTTATCAACTTGAGAATGATAAAATTAATGAAATATAACAGTTGAAAAAAGAAGATAAAAAAAAAATTGCATTGGAGACCAACAGAGTTTTTCACTCTTCGAAATACAACTTTTGGTCTAAAAATAATAAAATAATTTCATCCTTATCAATTACTGAAAATCTAGTCTAGAAACAAAATTTAGAATAAATACTTCCATAAGAGATCAGAAACAAAGTTTTTAATGATAAACATTTCTCATGCATTACATATGTTAATATGATATTTAATTTTGTGAAATGTCAGTTGAGCATTAATGAAATAAAGCAATTGGGCCCTTCAGATGAGATTGGGCCTCATACCTTGTGCTGAGCAAGGATTCCAACTTGTAAGGACTTAGGGACAAAATTGGAAACTTATTCCTGATTAGGTTTTGAACTTTTATAACATACCAAATTTTCAAGAAGTTTTGCAAATTGATTAAATTATTTTAAATTAAAGGTAAACAAAATTCTCGTGCCTACAGTTTATTTGACACGATTTCAAATGGTTTAAGTAATGTTTTACATTTTATTTATGCAATGTACTTTTTGACAGGAATTGCATCCCATTATTTACAACTATTGTTGTTTACTGTAGGAGAAGGGAAAGAATATATATTAATAATATATTGAGATATATGTATTGGGACAGAAATAACTGACACATTTTGAAGGGTTGTAAAAAAGAAACCAATGTCTCTAGAAAAAAACTAAGTTCATAGTTACTGTTATAACCCCTCTTCAAATAAGTACGGGCAAATAATACCAAAATCACCAACAGCCGCCCATAATGCCCTCACAAAATGTGCCAGTTATTCTACCAGAAATAAGGGTGGATCAGAGGGGTATCGAAAATTTCCAGAAATGTCTTTGTCAGTGCATAGCCAATAACGGCCGACATTTGGAAGATGTAATTCTTAAAACCCACTGAAATAATACCAAATTTTAATATACTTTTGAAAATGAAATCAGTTTTTTCTAGAGGTATTGCTTTGTTTTTTTACAGTTCTTCAAAATGTTTTATTTATTTTTGCCCCACATTGTTTATGTTGGGAGATTATACAAGCCATCTATAGAGGCTATATACATTTATTAATAAATTCACTCACCAACACCTGATGCTAGTGAACCACTATCCTTGATTAAGGGCTTCATTGATTCACATGGTCAGATCTTTCATTGAAATACTTGATACCAAGAATTATCGTTGTTGCCAGAATGTTAATTTCTTAAAAGTTTCAGAAGTAAATGTTTTATTTTTTCTGTAATTTCATTTTTTGTGCATTAATCGTATTTCTGATTTTTTATTTTCAAATATAGCTTAATTTATCATATATATATACACACACACACATATTAGAATAAAGGAAAGTTGTCCTAAGAAACTCATAGTTATAGTCTTTGAAATACAAATTTTCAATCTTACAATTGCTTTTTTTATTTAAATTTTAAGATATGAAGAATGTGCTGCTAAGCTAGAAATGATGGATAAAAAGCAAGACCCCCGACTGCTTGAAGCTCAGGACACTATAGCTACTCTCAAACGAACAATCGCTATATTACAACAAGAAAAAACAGCTCATCCAAAATATTATGTAAGTATCAACATTTTTCTGAAATGTTGATGATAAAGTAAATTAAATTTGTAGAAATTTTCTAAAGCTGTAATTGTTATTAATTAGGCTTATTTAATCCAACTAGGGTAGGTAGGCCTACCTTCCTATTCTAGCCTGGGTGAATAGAGAAGTTCTGTTTTTATCATGTTCTGTGTTAGGTGAAATTGATTTATTATTTCTCATTGTTTAAAACATTGTAAATATAAGAATAATAAACGAAACAACACTGTTGGTGGCAACACTGGCACAGGAGTACCTGGCTTGAAAGGATAGCATGGGTCCCTGTCTGTTACTTTGTATGGGCCATTATGGAGGTATCTAGTCTTACTTGTTTGTGTTTTTTTTTGTAATACCTCTGATCCACAACAGTCTGCCATTACATAAAGCCAATACTAGGCAGGAATGAAACCTAGACCACTTTAAGTTCAAGCTTAAAAAAAAATATTTGATGAACATTATCTTTAATCATAGGGAAACACTAGATGGAAAAAAAATGAACCAGAAATCTATTTTTAAAGATTATCATAATCATCTGACTGCTAATATGAAACTAAAAATATTTGCTAGCTACTGAAATATTCATGCATTCTTAACAATTTTAATATGTCCAGTCAAAATAATGAATTGTTAATTTAATGCTTTGAAGATTGCTGTTAAGGGGAGAACAATCAGTGAAAACCTAACCATTAAAACTTGAACAAATTTTTGAAATGTTGATTGTGTCAGATCAATAAATAGTTCAGCATTAAATATATTTTTTTTTCTTGTTTAGTTCTTACTAGTATACCAGAGCAAGAACTCTCACATTAGATATCAATCCTTCTTCTAATCCCTAATACATTAGAAGTAGGACAACATATTTATTCGTGTAAACAATATAATATTACCAAAAAAGTTTATTTAACACACATATTTGGTGAAGCTACATAGTTTTTAATAACTATGTTGAAGTTACAGTTCATATTTAATAAATAATTAGCTTACACCACTGGAAAACATCTCTTCAATTTAACAGTTAGGCAATTAGGTTACCATTTTCAATGTGTAGTATTCATACATAGCAGTGCCCTTCAGGGTTGGACATAGGAAACAGCATATAATTTCCTACTCATTAAGAGTGTTTGTAAACAGACTCAAATTGATATAAAGTTGCCATGACAACGGCACGTACGCAAGATGGCACGAGGCCCGTGCGGAACTATATCGTGCGTTATCTCGAAAACGGTTGATTTTAAGGCTTAAAAAGGCTGGACCAATAGGATCCAAAGGATCATATATGATCTTGATATCCGCGTCAAAATCTTTAAAACCCAACTTATCCCGTCTCGATCCGCCGACTCTCAGTCGTCAAAGTTTTGAAACCTTCCAGTTTTTTCATCACTTTTATTTAAGCCCTTGTAAGATTTTAAGAAACAAAATCGGAATTCGTCACATCTCCATGAAATTCCCTTCATTTTGATACCACTCGTCAAAATCCATCGCTCCTGAGAGCCGGAAAAGGGATCTATACTACCGTAATAATATATAGTAGTGACTAGTATACCCGGGCGAGAACTCTCGCATTAGATATCAATGCTTATTCTAATCCCTAATAAATTCGAGGTGTAAGCGATATTAGGGAAACAATATAATATTACCAAAAAAGTTTATTTAACATACAGATTTGTTGAAGCTACATAGTTTATAATGACTATGTTGAAGTTACAGTTCATACTTAATAAGTAATTAGCTTACCCCAATGGAAAACATCTCTTCAATTTAGCAGTTAGGCAATAAGATCCAGCTATAACATTTTCTATGTGTAGTATTCATACATAGCAGTGCCCTTTAGGGTTAGACATGGGAAACAGTATATAATTTCCCACTCATTAAAAGTTTTTGTAAACAGACTCAAATTGATATAAAGTTGCCATGACAACGGCACGTACGCAAGATGGCATAGGGTCCATGCGGACCTATATTGTGCGTTATCTCAAAAACGATAGGTTTTTAAGCTTTAAAACGCTGGACCAATACGCTCCAAAGGAGCGTATGTGATCTTGATGCCCGCGTCAAAATCTTTAAAACCCAACTCATCCCGTCTCGATCCGCGGACTCTCAGTCGTCAAAGTTTTGAAACCTTCCAGTTTTTTCATCACTTTTATTTAAGCCCTTGTAAGATTTTAAGAAACAAAATTAGGATTCGTCACATCTCTGTGAAATTCTCTTTCTTTTGATACCTCACTCGTCAAAATCCATCGCTCCTGAGAGCCGGAAAAGGGATCTATACTACCGTAATAATATATAGTAGTGATATTCACCCAGTCCACCTACAAGGTATACCTAACTGCCTCTTTTCAGTTTAGTATAAATTGAAAAGTTTTATAGAAAGATTAAATTTCAATTAATAAAATTATTTATTAGAACTTTTGTGACGAAAACATAATAGCTGACAATAATTTGCTTTTATTAACTTTCAATAGTTAAAAGAGCTTCTAAGACTACTGGCACTACTACTGGCACTGAAGTGGTCCTTAGCCTGCTTCAATGAGATAAAAGCAGTTATTATTAACAACCAATTTTATACCTAAGTAAAGTAAGGATATTTTTTTATTTTAGGATGTTTCTACTAGTACTGCTTCTCCCAGGAAGTTCCTGGGTTCAACAGATTCTGATGGGATTGATAAATCTTGTTCAGAAATAGCTCTGGGAGCTTTACAGAATGAACTGAGTGCATGTAGAAAGTTGTTGGAAACCTATGCTGTGGAAAAAAGTGAAAATAAGAAAAATAGTGAAAGCAGTAAGGTACTAATCATTTTTAACCAGCAGTTGAGATTTAAAACAAAACTATTTTTCGCTATGTAAATGTTTACTCGTATTCACAATTTATTGATAATGTTGTGCTTTGAAATAATGCATTTCATTTAAAAAAACACAAGTTTTAATTGATTTATAAGTATTGAATATCTCATTTATAGTCTGTTGGGTTCTACTTTAGCTGAAAATCTTAAACAATTAAAAAAACTATTGATTGATTAGAAACATCAGGTAATTTTTAATATTTCATCTAAATAGAGTATTAGACAATGAGGGAAAATTTTAATTCAAAAAACAAAACATTATATATATATATATATATATATATATATATATATATATATATATATATATATATATATAAGAAATATCTTGCCAGTTACTTATGTAAAGAAACTTTGAAACACTTTGAAGCACATCCCGAATGAAAGTTCTAATGTCAGAAATTTTAATAGTTGGATCACTATAATCCCAAAAAGTAGCCAGCCCTCAAATATCAGGCTAGACCAACACATCTGATCCAGACGCATGTGTTAGAGGAAACATTCTTGGGGCGTCTATGTAGAACTTAACCTGTGTCTGAAGTTCTTTCTAACAAAAATACATTTTTGAGTTGTTCCCCTTTCACTCTGGATTTGCGAAAAAGAATATCAGTTAAATTTATTTATTTATGCATACATTATTTACTAATTTATGCTATTCTGTAATATTTTATATATCCAAGATTAGTGGAGAGAACCACTTAGTCATGTCAGCAACTATCATAAACACAAATACGAATGAACAACACCAATCACTTATTATAACCAAGATTTAAAAATATTATATAAAATAGAATGCATTGACTTTTTTTATAAGCCTTGGTTTACTAATATTTTACTGGAAATCGAGGAGAAACGGTCGAACTTACTTTGAAATGCAAGAGCCGGAATTCATTTCTGTAATATTTCTCTGCTATGCATGGCCCTCACATCAGAATTAAGAGAGACAAAAGGCCCAGGCAAAAAGATAGCCATTTCTAAATTTATCCCATTGTTATTTTTTTTTCTCAAATTCAAAAGTGTTTTATTTATTACTAGTAATTAAATTAATTTATTAAAATAAGTAAATAATATTTTATTGGGGATGATACAAAAAGATATCAGCATTAACAATATTTAAAAATTCATAAAAAATAAATTAAAATTAAAATTAAAGCTTGATAATTATAAAATTAAATTACCTGCCAAACCTAATTTTTCATAACATATTTGCTGAATTATGAAGAAAATTCTAGTGGTGAAGAAACAATTCTTGATAGATATCAGTATGATAAAATTAAACAAATTATTATTATATTTTTTTAATTCCTCAACCCCTGCAAAATATCAGCTTTCATAGCAAACACCATTTGCCTGACGTTATTAACTATATGGTAGTCTCTTGATCTTGTCTGCTAATCTAATACCTGAATACATATATTATTTGTCTTTTTTACCACTTATTTTTTCCTTTTAACAGTTGAATTATTTTCTAAATTTTTAAAAATAAAAAAATGTTCGAAACAGTTTTTGTTGAAATTATTATTTATTTATATTTTTAGGTTAGTGATATTGAACAAAAATTGAAAATAGAAATTGCCAAAAGAGAAATTTTGGAAAATCAAGTAAAACGGCTGCTGAGTGAAGTACAGGTAAATCGGTTTTTGTATGGCATGAAAAAATCTTATTTATTTGTTTTTGCAAAGCAAATTCAAAAACATATAGTGGGTAAAAGTAATATTTGAACACCGTAATTTTCTTGCATAAAATGATTGCCAACATCAATAATTAAAAACTATTGTGATTAAATAATTGCAAATGTAATTATTTATAAGTAGCAATTTTTTAAATAGATTTATAGTATTAAAGAAACTTATTAAAAAAGTATTTGAACAGTTTGATACACTACATTTTGTTTACTAACGTAACAATACAATGCTACTTTAATCCTTTAATACTACCTCCCTAACTATTATTTATTCAAACCCAATCAGTATTTTAATAGTTAACCCTGTGAACATGAGAAAAAAGTGAAATGTGTACAAAAAACTAGTGAACTTTTTTCAGAAGTAAAATTGAAATTGTAGATCTCCATAAAACGACTATAATTTTATAGAAATTTCCTGGATGCATAAATGATAAATTGATCATTAGAATTTATCCACCAAGTATTGCATAGTTAAATATTATGAGAAGCAGGATTCATTTAAAAATAAATTGACTACTGGGTAGCCAAAATAGCTGACCAAGAGAGAAGAGCAATGCATCAGAAATAAAATCAGAATTGATCCTATTATTAATGCTCAACCCGTTGCAACTGATATCACTACATCAACAGAAATGTGAATAAGTGCTCATAAATGAGAAATGTTCTTCATGAAAATATTTATGAGGGCAGAACTTTGAAAAGAAACCTTTATTAGTGTAGCCAACAGAAAAAAATCCTAAAATTTACCAAAAACATTTCTAGATACCTAAATCTATTATGATATAACGAGTTATGGAAAACAGTATTATTTAAAAATTGTAATAATACTGTCTTCCAAAACTCGTTAGGTCGAGATATCTTTTGGTACATTATAGAAATTTATACTGTTGGCTTCACCTTTTTTTTTTTTTATTTGTGTTTAACTTCCTTTCCTACTAATATTAAGGCAAACAGGTTATTCCATCAGGTTGCCAATCTATGCTAACCAGAGTGGGAAGGTCGAGATTCGTTCCGTGGTTCCGTCATGAAATAAATTTCAACCTGGCCAGGCTGGATTCGAACCAGCACTGCCGCAGACTCGAAGTTGCTAAGGGTACTCTCAGCCAACAAGGCCTCGACTGTTGGTTTCACTAGTAAAGGTCTCTTTTTCTTGAAGTTCTGCCCTTATAAAATTTTTTATGAAGAATATTTGTAATTAATTTGCACTTTTCCACAACTTTATTGATGTAGCGATATCAATCGCTATGGGTTGAGCATTAATAAAAGGATTATGTCTGATCTTATCTGTGATTCATTACTCTTCTCCCTTGGTTAACTACTTTGCCCAACCAGAACGAATTTTATTTTGAAATTTATCCTTCCCTCATGGTATTTTACTATACAATACCTGATAGATAAATTGATTTTCAACATTGAGAAAATTTCTACTGAACAAAGATCTAAAATTTTAATTTTACTTCTAAAAAACTAGTGCCCAAAATCTTGAAAACTTTTTGCTTGTGTTTGGGCACATTTCACTTTTTTCCCTTGTTCACAGGGTTAACTATTAAAATACTTGTTGGTTTTTTATATTAGTTATTATATAAGTTTATTAGTGTAGGGTTAAAGGAGCATTGTTTTGTTATATTTATAAACAAAATGCAGTTTATCAAACTGTTCAAATATTTTTTACTTCCTTGTACGAAGTAAAGGAAGTATTGTAATCGCGAAAATTTTCGGTTTTCAGATTTCAACGGAAATATCCATTTTGACCATCCCTGAATCCATTTTGACTAGTTTCGTCGTGGTGTCTGTACTTATGTTCGTACGTATGTTCATAGGTACATTCATAAGTTCGTATTTCGCATAATTCAAAAACGGTTTGCCGTAGAAAGTTGAAATTTTGTATTTAGGATTGTTGTAAAATCTAGTTGTGAACCTCCCTTTTTGGTCACTGCTTGATCACCGGAAGTGGTACTTTATTGAAGGTCATAATTGATTTCCATTAAAAATTGTATTAAAATACTATGCAAAACTTCTCAAATTTAGTATTCAGAACTTATATATTGATTTAAATAACATACTAGATTTTGGTCTAAATTGGAAAATCGGAAGCGGTACTTTACTTGAAGGTCATATTAGACTTTCATCAAAAATTATATTAAAATATAATGTAAAACATCTCAAATTTGGTAAATAGGACTTTTATATCAATATGAAAGTATTTACTAGATTTTGGTTAAAATTGGTGTGACAAAAATGGTACTTTACTTGAAGGTCATAATAAGCTTGCATCAAAAATTATATTTAAATTAAATACATAAATCATATGTTTCGGTAATAAAGATTACAAACGCGATTTGGTTTCCAATCCAATTAAACATTTTTATTACTTGTTTTAAGTGTTCAAATTGAATGTAAAATACTGGTTTTCCTCCCCATTTGTGAAATCAACAAGTCTGCAGCAGGAGAATAAGATATTAGTTAAGTGGGTTTTTTCGCTTAAAATGTCGAAACTTTCAATTTTCAATGCTTTATCTCATGATATTGACAGTTTTAATGTTATCACGGAACACGAAGAAATCTCTTGGAAACTGGTTACCTACTGAAGGAAAACGACATATAATAAAGGAATGAGACCTCCAGAAGCAAGAATGTGTCTGTGTGTGTGTGTGTGTGTGTCAATAGATGGATGTCGCGACATCGAGTGTCGTTTTTGATGCAAATTTTGGAAACTAGTAACCAAATTGAGGATCACTTTTTGAGCCACCGATTTATAGTTTAATATGCTTGCAAGGAAGTAATGTGTTGTCCACATCAGATATTTTTACATTAAAAAAGTCTAAATTCTATCATTTCTTTTATATTATAAATATTAAAAAAATTGCTGCAAGCAAAAACTTTCTAATTAGTTAATCACAATAGTTTTCAATTGTTGATATTGGCATTCATTTTATATGAAAAAATTAAAAAGTTCAATTACTTTTTTTACCCACTCTATATATAAATATATCGATGGTAGACAATATTTAAATAAAGATAATTTGTCCATATTATATAATATAAATATAATTTATATTTTAATAGTAATGTAATTAATTGAAAATGACAATTCTTGAACAACGCTTCTGAATGCTATCATCCTAGAATGTAGATTTATTCTTCATAAGTGCTATTAAATAAAATTAGAAGAATGGTATTTTGTTCCGTTAAATAGATCTTTATCTTTACTAAAGGTTATGCAAAGAGGTGAACCAGCCATGCTCCGTTGTAAGAATTTCTTCCAACCCATCAAAGGATAAAGTACTCTCTATATAGAGACAGAGTATGGCATAGTTCTATTGAGCCCAGAGATGATCAACTGCTGATAATCAAAATAAAATTTTTACTTCAACTTAACTTGAAACCTGAGCTCAGGAGGCTTACCCACTGACCTATCCCACTCTCTATTGTATCACTCTAAGTAATAAAAACTGCTTCATCTTGTCAACTCCAATTATTATTAATTTAATTTTTTTTTAAATATATTTTCTTTTGTTTTGTAATAACCTTATTTAACTTTATAAAAATACAAAATGCTTTGATGAATTCTGATGAAAACATTATAGAAATAACATTTTAAAATTTGTAATTAAAAAATTCCTTTTTAATTGTTCATTCTGCAAAATTATTATGGAAAGCTTGAAAATGAAGCAAGCTGAATAGAGCCAGAAATCAATGACAAAATTAAGATAATGGTTCTCAGAAAGAAGGAACAAGCCCACCCCCAAATACATAACAGAGTGGGAAACTAAAGTTTCAAAGTAGTGAGCAACTTCCAGTATCTTTGATCTACAATAAATGAACTGCTGGATGAAAAAGAAAAAGTAAAGAAAAGAAGGATTATTCTGGGGAACAGAGCGTATTTTGGCATGTCCAAGATTGTGAGGAGTAGGTCGGCCAATAATACCAGAAAGTTCAGAATGTACAAAACACTAATAACACCAGTGGCAACTTATGCCACCGAAAAAACCTGGATCATGAATAAAAATCATAGTGATCTACTGCGCTGGTTTGAGAGAAGGATACTAAGGAACATCCTGGGACCAATATGTTAAGATGGAATATGACGGCATAGAAAAATAGGGATGTGTATAATAAATACAAAGATCAGAATATTTCAGTTAGCATCAGAATCCAGAGAATGAAATGGTTTAGCCATCTAATAAGGATGAGAGACAGTAGGATTCTAAGGAGACTATGAGGACTCATCAGATGGAAAGAGAAGTAGAGGAAGACCATGGGTCGCTGAAGAGATTGTGTATTCCAAGATATTAAGTAATTAAAGTAAAGTAAGCAAACCTCTTGAGCTAAGAAACAAAAAGAAGATGTTCTAATTTTACTTAAAATAATCCAAGAGTTTTCACAGAATCCATTTCTGTAGTTCCCAATGTTCCTCCCCTCTCCCCCTCCCATAAAAAAAAAACTGATATTATGGAAATAGCTTTCATGGCAAAACATATCTTTTGTAATTTAAAATAAAATATCACCACAATCTTTCAGTGACACCGTATTTCATATTTAAAGTTTTTTCATGTAAAATTTGACTCAGGAAAGTGATTTGAGCTTAAAGTTTTTATGAAATGACTCATGAAAAAATAAATGTAAAATACTTCTCTTTTTATAATAATATTTTGGTGAGAATACAATACAAAATCCACCAAAAATACAATTTATTTTCATAAAAATCCTGAAGATTGGTATACTTTATCTCAAGTGATTGTTACAGTGATTGGCCCACACATGACAACTCCGTGTTTTGTTAACCAAAAAAATGTCAAGGTACTACCCTTCAAGGTTTCTTTTTTTGATAAACCATTCAAAAAAAAAAAAAAAAAAAAAAAAAAAAAAAAAAAGATGTCAGTGTTGACTTGTGATCAAAATTGATGATTGAAGCACCTTTTACGTCAGAAGAAAAGTCTGAACTTGATCCTATTTTGAAAAAGTATTTTCACTGACGGAAAATGTTATGATTTTGGTAATAATATTTTCTAATAGATAAGACTATAAACTTATGCTCTATATAGTTGTATCTTACTTTGGTAGGAGTTTCATTATAAAATAATTATCCAAAAGGATTTTATATGGCCGTCAACATGTGTGATCTTATGTCCATTCTACCACATTCCAAAATGTTTGAATTGTAAATACAACAAAAATTTCATTGTTTATTATAAATAAATATGAAAAAATAATCATTTTTAACTGATTTTTTTCTTAGATAAGCCTTAAATTAATCACTTTGGTCCTTTTCATTCGATAGAACTTCATCCTGCCTATTCTTATTTTTTGCTTATTATTAGCAAAATCTAAAAGCAATTGGTATGCTTTGAAATTTAACTGATTTACATAGCGTCTACGTTTCTCAAATTCTATAGTGTGTGTTGTAAAAAACAAAAAAGAAATGAATAAAAACATTTTTTTTTTAACATTATTTGTAGTTATTATATACTACTGTGATCAAAAATAAGGTGAAATTGTCATTTAAAACTCACGGGCATTAGGAAGGCACGTAAATTCCTTCCGCCGGGCCAAACTGTCAACAAAGAATATTATTTGAGCGTTATGCGTCGTTTGCGTGAAGCTGTTCGTCTGAGACGGCCGGAATTATGGGCGAACAACTCTTGGTTCCTTCATCACGATAATGCACCGGTTCACACTGCATTGGTTTTTCGAGACTTTTTTGCCAAAAACTCGATTCATATCGTTCCGCAACCACCGTATTCGCCTGATTTGGCTCCATGCGACTTCTGGCTATTCAGCAAACTCAAAAGGCCAATGCGGGGACGCCGTTTTGACACGATTGAGGAGATAAAAACCGAATCGAAGAAGGTCTTGAAGGCTATACCGAAAAAAGACTATTCCGACTGTTTTGAGGACTGGAAAAAGCGTTGGCAAAAGAGCGTTTTATCGGACGGGGATTACTTTGAAGGGGATGAAATTGATTTGGAAGAATAAATAAAGAATTTACAATTTATAAACAAATTCACCTTACTTTTTGATCACAATAGTAAGTTAAAATCAAGTGTGTGTATATATATATATATATATATATATATATATATATATATATATATATATATATATATATATATATATATATATATATATATATATATATGTATATATACTTCCTTTTACCACTGAACAAATTTAAGCCGAAAGGACGAGCACGATCATATGATCATGGCCAATTATGAGCAAACCGTCAGCCTGATTTTTTTAAAAACAGTTTTTCTGTATTTAAATCTGTCCATTAATAAAGAAAATTAAATTAAATCTGATTTTTATAGAAATTCTTTTTGCTCCTTCTTGGAGGGTTAATCAAGAGTCTCTCAAAAACCTCAAAAACATATTTCTGACTGTTTGTCATACTTGCTCAGCCATAGGTAATTCATAAAGTAATATTGTGGGGAATGTAAGCAAAACTGTTGATCTGAGTTTATTTTACTTTTTTTTTTTTAAGCAATCCTAACCCTATTTTTGTATGCAAAACCTATCTATGCTTTCTTATCTAATTTTTATATTCATGACTTCATCTGTATTGAAATAATCCAATTCTCCTTTTTCAACCATCCTGGATTTCTTAACCTTTATTATAAGTGCTACTACTATTATGGAAAATATTTTATATTGTCTAATTTTTCTGATATTTATTTTAGCAAAGGATAGATACAGGACATCTGGATAGTATTCAGCAAAAACTTGTGAAGGATTTTGTATCCAGGAAGGAGATAGAAGAAATAAAAAGCCTGCATGGTGAAGCTCTAGAAAAAGTAAGGCAGGAAGTAATATTTGAGTCAGAATCAAAATTAAGTGCCAAACTTGCTGAAATCAATGCTCTGATTCAAGGACAGGTATGTAATCCTTCTTTTATTTAATTTTTTTTTGACTTGATGATTGAATCTTCTTTACTACTAGACTCTCTAGCCAACCAATTCGCCTTGTTCTGATTACTAAATCTATAAAATTTTGTTGGCCAGATGTGAACTTTTTTTATGCACAATAAAATTAATTGTAGAGATAATTGTCCCAGAATAAACATGCTGTTGTCTATTCAGTTCTATGAAAATGTTTCAATGATATGAAAACTGAATGGTGTACTTTTTACACCACACAATCACTTGTGGTGTGAAAATGTCTGCATCCACTACAATGCTAAGTATAATGTTAGCAACAAAACTGAAAGCATCAACAATTTCATTAATATTGAAAAAACTTAATTGACCTTGATTAATATCTGATCTAAAATATTTTTGTTATTAAATATCCCATTGGTGATCATTGTTGAATTAATATTATTTTTGTAGTAATCCAAGTTATTAATTATTAAAGATAATAAGAATGTTTAATAATTTTACTTTAAAGTTTCATATAAAAATAAAGATGCTAAGAAAAACCAAAATTTTGTACTTTTGTCTATTGTTATAAAAATGTTAAATGTTATGAGTCTGTATAAATTAATGATCCTGGATCTAAATAAGTTCAAATAAAATAACAATTATGATTTATAATATAAAACCCCTTACATAGAGATATATTGTGTCTTTTATGATTTAATTGCCTTAGCTGACTGTACTTCTTGTATTTATTTTTATTTAGTTTTGTGGCATTTTCATCTGAGATGTGATAACTTTATTTTTGTGCTCTTCAATTATTAATCTTTCAGATGCAAGAACAGATCAAACTAGAAAAGATGAGGGAAAATAGTGAATTCTCTATTAAACAACAATTTGAAAATATTAGTTCCACCTTACAAACAGAACTTGGGAAGATTCAAAATGCTCTAAAAGGTGATAAACATAAATTATAATAGCTTTCTGTACTTACAATGTTATTGTTTGTGCAATCTCTCATACGCTTTATTTATTTTCTGAGGATATCTAGTTCATTGATGATAGATTAACAAAATCATAGGCTTCTATGAAATTGGTAAATAGGACATTTACACCTTGTTTCACTTTTTTTCCAGTTATTCATTTAAGAATGAAAATCTGGTCTAGCCTATACCATCCTGTATAAGTACCATTCTTATAGGGTATAATCCCAGTTAGTGGCTTCCTTTCATGTTTTTGAAGTAGGATCTAATCCATTATAGAAGATATTACTCAAAACCATAATATTTAATTAGAAATTTCATAGTAGGTGATCCTATAGAAATAATTCTTATGGGGTGTACATTTTTGGGATTATAGTAGTTATTTATATTTTACTAGATTAGGATCATTGGTCATAATAGACTTTTCTTAATTTTCTTTTAATTCCATTAGTAATTTTTCTAAGTCCTGGAAAGTTAGTCATTTCCAGTCGTGTACCAGTTTCTACTTGTGTTTATTGTGTGCAAGTTCTAACTTGTAAAGAGAAGAGAGCATGTAGAGAAGTTCCACATCAGCTCAACTTACAGTAAGCCGAACATCACCTGGAAATATGTTCCCAAAAACTTGCTGAAATGGATGCCATCGAACTTCTACCACACCCACCCTACAGTGCTGATCTCGCGCCTTTGGACTTTTATCTTTTCCGAGCAATGGCTCACTTTCTTCAGGGGAAAACATTTCAAACCTTTGAGGAGGTAATAATTGGAGTAGAAGGCTTTTTCCAGTCGAAACCCAAAGAGTAGCAACAGCTGGCTTCTAGATGGCAACTAACCATAGAACATAATGGACTGTATTTCGAAAGTTAGAAGAAATTTTATAAGAAAGTTAGAAGAAAAAAATAAACTTCATTTTAACCCTTGAAACAGTCATTTTTTTTTCATACACCCTATTAGTTCTTGACGTAACTTTTCCAAGCACACAAGAAGAAATGAAACCGTGAAGCATCTCCTTTTGCAATGTTAGTCATCCACTTTCGCTATATATGCCCCTAAGGATTTGCTATTGAATCTGAGTGTTTCCATGACTTTTGGTCTAACTTCTAATATGACACGGTTTGGTTTATTCATCCTCTTCATTTATTTATGGTATGTATTTGTATGTGTTAATTGATTTGTTTATAGAATGAAAACTTCTTACTTGAGATCATTTTTAAATATTTCGTAATCAGCTATATAACCATAAAGATTAAATAACTTTTTCTAGGATCATCTGCCATCATGAAAACTATTTGTTAATTTTTTTATTTTATTATTATTTTATTTTTTATTTTTATATTTGTTTATTTTTTTTTCCTAAAGTCTGAGGGTATATACCTCACAAAACTCCTTATTCCATCCTCTATGAGACTATCATTTGACATGTAATGGAGAGACCTGGCTTTCTGCTATCTCTTAAATAAAGGCTGTGTGCAATGTGAAATCCTAGGATACTAGAATATATTTCTACCATATTTAAATTTTGAGATGATAAAAATCACTTATTTGTATAGTACCTTACTAACATATTAAAATCTTCTAGAAAAAGAAGCTGAAGAAAGATTATTTAGAAATAAGTTTGGAGAATTAGAGACAGAATTAAAGAAAAATCTTGAAGCTAAACAGAATTCGGAGAATTATCTAAGTGACCTAAGGTAACTTTTAGTGATACCCTTACTTTTACTTAATTTTTTATGAAAAAAAATAAAATAAAATTGTCTTTATTTAGTGTATATTTTTAAAGAAAATTTTTGAAAATATTCATTAACTTTAATTACTGATTCTAACTTGACACTTGATTAAACAAATTGAAAGCAGACTTCAAAAATAATGATTCCTTAGACTAAGTAACTTTCCTATATACTTACTGTTTAGCCTGTATTCTTTGTCCATTCTTTGAATACAAGATTCTAACCCATTATTTGTTGCTACCTCATTTAAGAATTTCTTATTCATTTCGATACATTAATCCTACATTTTCGTTTATGTAAACAATGTTTATATGTGCTTGATCCTTATTTGACATCTATTTCTGTTAAAATACAGCTAGAATAATGTTTCTTTAATTTGTGCAATCTTGTAATTCTCAGGGATATTACGTCTCAGAATAATAGATGTTTTTCGTGTATTCATTTAAAACATACCTTCATGAGATTTGTTTCTTCCTGTTGTCGAAGGTATTTTTAAGAGGCAATTTAATTTTGCCAAAGTGCACAGAAAGAAGCTGGTGCAGCATATTTCGATTTATCGATACATTTTTATTGTATTTAATATTGGATGTGATAACCCAAAACAGTCTTAAATTTGTTTTTTTATCAAAGAAAAAATATTTAAAGGCCCCACCATGTAAATATTTTATCCTAATTTTATGCAATATTAAGAGTTATTTATCAGCATATAATCTCTAAATTAGTATGTTTGTTTTCAGTCAAAGTAACGAAGATATAGAAAACAAACTATTGATATCGCCCTCCTTTGAAAAGATAGACACCACCTTAAAAATGTATCCACAGCAAAAAGAAGAGATAAACATCTTGAAAAAATGTGAAGGTAAATATCTAATAATTAATTATATATAACTTTTATAATGTTTTTAAGATTACAAACTTCAAATTTATTTCTAAGTCAATACTATAAAAGTTGGAATTGTTTCCTTAAAGGATTAAATTAATAGCTTATTCATTAAGAGAAAGATGTAACTTAGCTTCCATTTGCAACCCCTGCCTATATAAATATAATTATAATTCATATTTTTTTTTTTTTTATTGTTATGTATTATTTTCTGGTACATATTTCATAATTAGTATTGGTAAAATGTTATACAAACCAACATTATAATTATTACTTTTTGTTTTGCATTTTTTGTATAATTTTTTTGGGCTATGATTTTTATCACGATTCTCCACCCAATATCTATAAATCTATTTGGTTTATCAAAAAATAATGAGGTATAGAACCCTTATTGTTGACAATTTTATCTTCTTTTATATTTTATAGAATTTATTGTTTTCAATGTTTTGTTTTTTTAACCCAGCTTATATGCACCGCGGCCTATTAAGGCCTATTGTGCGCTGGCCTAACCATTTTAAAACAGGTCAGTAGCCTTTGCAAATCTGAGTAGACTCATTGGGTCCATCATCAGAGCTTAGGGTCAGTGATCCGGTCACAACCAAAGTGGAGGTACTGCACCCTTGTCAAAGCATCACATCCACAGATTATGTTGAAAGCTGTTTTGTCCTCCATCCCATATAGCCTACATGTCGGTAACTCAGTTAGCCTAGCCCCATGTTGTGGAGGTGCTTATTCAGTTGAAAATGTCCTGTATATTGTCCCATCACCCTCCTAAGGTTACTCCAACATCACCCTCGTAAGATTACTCACTTCTTTTGGGACAGGGTCCATCTAAAAACAGTTTGGAATATATCTATTTCCTAGTGTTTTCCCAATAGTGCTTAACTTTATTGCCTACAGTAATTCTGATCCGCCTTTTGGCATAGCTAAGGCTTATGCCACATATGGGCTCTGGTGCACAAGGCTACACCTCAGAGCCTCCAAAATTTTCAATGTTTTATTGAATATTATTTTTATAAATATTTCAAAATTAAGGCAAAAAATTATAACCCAATGTTTAGAATCATTCCTCCCTTCCTTATAAACACAAATCTCAAAACTAATTATGATTTTTCATTAATGTATCTCCTAATTGAACTGAACATTTTAGATTACACATGTACACTTACTTTTTTCTGGTGTTTGGGCCATGCCTAATTTTCCAAGACCACATGCTCCAGGGTCCTAACTTATCTCAGTGGTTCATGGATGATATTATTATTATTATCATGCTGGCTCATTTTATGAAGAGGAGTATAAAGCTTGTATATTGTGGTGGCTACAGGAGTACGGACTCATCATCAACTAGGCAAAGTATTTCTTTAAACTGCAGGAAGTTGAGTTTCTGGGACACGCTGTGAACTCTAAAGGCATCACAGCACTATTGGCTAGGTTGGAAATCATTTCTTCTTTTTCACAACTGATGGTTAAAGGGCTCAGCCACTTTCTGATTGTATATAATTTTTAATTACTGGTGTTACATCCTTGTTGGTTAGGAAGATGAAGAGTGGCTAAACTCCTATCTCCTGGAGTGAAGAATTCATCTAAACATTTTATTTACCATTAAAAATTAAGCAGTTATTGGATGCTCAAAGGAAAATTCAATGCGTTCATGAGAGCAATCCTACTGCAAAAGCATGATAGTGTCTGGCTACTTCTTCTTGGTCCTTAATCCAGTCCTACATAAATATGCCACTATCAACAGGGAGCTGCTGGCGTCATTTAAAACCATTCCGGATACTATATTACTTCTTTGGCAAAAGGAGGGAGGGCAAGCAGGATGGGCTGCTAAGACGGTGATTTGGAGAAGATAGTCTACTGGGACGGGATACATTCCTCACCTCTCAACCGTTTCATCTCGAGTAACTGAACAAATTTAGACTAATTGTTCATGTATTTATTTTGTTTCTTTTTTACATCATTTATTGTTGGTTTACTGTATAAATTACATTAAAAACCAATATACTTATAACTCATAATTAAATATACGATTTTAATTTTTTTTTTCTTTGACAGAATTCATGAAATGTATTATGTTCTTGTATTAATTAATATTAAATAAGAACTGAGCCTTGAAGGAGATCCTGTCTAAAAAAACATTGTTTATATTTTCGATAATATTTGTGTTGAAATATTCATACATACCTGGTTATCTATTTTTATTAATATAATATGTTTTCTAGTGTTTATTTCTTTAGTTTCCTATGTTTATCATACGTTCTTTTTACACAAAATATTCTTGCATATTATATGCTATTCTGATTCCTGTATCTCTTTATTTTTATTTATTTCAAGATTTTATGTTGCCTGATTTCCTTCTACATGGATTGACCTTAATTAAATATTTGTAAATAAATAATTAAATCAGTTTATTGTTTTAATCATTTAACTTGTGTATTCTTATGTAGAAAGAAAAGAAAAAGAGACATTGCAGCCAGAAACACTTGAAGAGAAGCTCAGTGAAGAATTAAAACTAAAATACATTAAAAAATTTTAATTTTTGTATATTTTTAAATTTAAATTTATAAACCACATAGAAAACAAAAAAGTTGTTAAATTGCTAATTTATTAATTCATACATTGAATATTGTTAATGTTTACATGCCAAAAGTAAGTAGATATTTATAGTAACACTATATATTATATGTATATGATAAGTATATATTATATATAAAAAGTTTAATGTGAAGAAAAAGGTTGTGCATTGTTGACATAGACTGCTCATAGTTTTTTGGGCATTTTAATTTTTAAGAAGTATATTTTCTGTTTTTACAGGAAATATATTTCATTTTAGAAGAAGTTAATTAAATATTTTTTCTACACTTTTATTATAGTAAATAACTTATGTCCTTATATATTTATTATATATTAAATTTTTGGTATATTATCATTGGTAGTCTTGGCATTTTCTCAAATTGATTGAGCTGAACTCATTTGGTTTGAACAGAAGCATTAGCTAAAAGGTTTTTAAATGCACATGCAATGTACCAAGCTGTTATCTAGCACAATTTTCTGCTAAAACAACACAAAACAAACAGCACAATTAAGATTGATGCGTTCCTGATTTAATATCCTATGTTTTAATTGTTCTAGCATGCATACTGAGAAGAATGTACTCTATTACCTACAAAGACAAAAAAAATTCAAACTCTTTTTATTGATCCATTATCTACTGATGCGAAATAGAAAAAAACAAAACAAATATGTATCCTTACCTTAAAAATAGAGCAAAGAAGTATTCTTCTTTTATTTTTTCTGATTTTCCTAACTTATAACCAATTCTATTCACGATCAGTATATTTTTTTATGTGGCAGTTATCGTTATCTAATAATTTGACATGTTCCCTGTAGATTTCTGTTATTTTTTCTATATTTTGTTGATTCTATTCAAAACTTCTCACATATTTGTTTTTTAGTTATAATCACAAAGCAGACGATTTACTAAATATTATTATTTTTTTTTTTAAATAAAGCTTAAAGTAATCAATTAAAGATTGATTTAATATGGAACTTCTTGAACAAATAACAAAACTTTCTTATCAAATATTGAACTCAAGACCCATTGTGGGTTATAGTGGTACAGGCTGCTGCATTCTTTCTGGCCTATCTACAAAGTTTAATACACATGGAAAGAAACATTTACACATCACTTGAACATTATTGCTAAACAATGATCCTGGAGCAAAGTAAAATAAATATACTCGTAAACAAATGATTATACATTTTTTTTTTTATCAGCAGGTCCATGACAGGAACATAGTGAGAAGATAATATTGATTGCATTTTTCAATGCATTCTTGATTGAGCCTAATTTGATGGCTTCACTGGTGGACACTTGTACTGGTAGAACTTTTTTTTGTTCAACTTTTGTCATAGATCAAACATTAATAAAATTGTTCCTTGTTAACTAATATTTTTAACTTGGATATTAAATCTTTTTGGACAGTTATTGAGTATGAATCCGAACTTTTTTATTTCTTTGCTATTTTTGAAATTCAATCAGATCTGGACTACCAATGGACCTTCTTTTATATTTTCCCTTATATATTTTTGAGAGATGCTATTTTCAATTATGTTATTTATATGAAGGAGCATTAGTATATCTGTAAGCATAAACTTGCAATTATTATAGTTAAAATACTCTAATCATCCTCTTAGAATTAATAAATAAGCTCAAGTAAATGTCTAGTCCAGCCATTGTTATAGGCTGAATGATATCCATTTATTTATTTACTATTTTATTTTTTTATGGTGTATTTATATCTTGTGTTTGTTTTTTAGTAAAATGCATGCATACTTGTGGTTGTGATTAGATAAAGAAATGCCAAACTATAACAAGACTTAAGATAGGCTTATTATTTTGTTTTGCCACTAAATTTAGTGTTTCATGATTGTAACCTCTCGACATTTGTCTTGAACATATTGAATAATAGATATTAAGTACTGAATTTGTATTTCTATATTAAAGGTTTTTTTTTTATCCTAGAGTGGGAAAAATCTTATCTATAAGTTTTATCTAGGTCACTAATCACAGTTTTAATTTTAAAATTCTTGTTGTATATGAACAATTGATATTTTATATCAATATAATTATCCATACCATGAATTTTGTGTGTGTGTGTGTGTGTGTGTGAAAAATCTGAAACTTCAGGAATAGCTCTTAACAAAAGTTTTCATTACAAATAAATAAAAATAAGTATACTATGAACAGCTGCTTTCTTAGACAATTCATATCAAAAATATCTCAAAATCTCATGATGCAGCTAGAACTTTATCAAAATAAAATAGAGAAAAAATCTCTGTTAGTACTGTAAACAATCGTGCAGAAAACCAAGCAAAAACATGATTGGTTGTTCCACTGATTAAAAATAAGGCATCGTTAATTAATTAACTTATTGTGTTGCATAACTTGATTATACCATCTCTACCATGTCCAAATATCGAATATGTAAAAATGCGATTTTCATATTCATCACTTTGAAATGCTCTAGTTGAGGCACAGATTTTGGCTTAGACTTGAATTCCCAATCCTTAAGGGTTGACACCTTGTTTCATTTGGAGGTTAAGAATTCAACACTATGAAGCAATGCATCCCTCTACTACAGCGTTTCAAAGTGACGGACATAAAAAAGGCATTCTTTTATATGCGATAGTTGGACATGGTAGGAACAATATTTATACCTTTGTACGTAATTAATTATGAGGGTTCTCATGGTAACCCATCAACTGAAACCTTATTCCACAAATCAAGAAATATCAATAAATATTGAAAGAAGAGATAAATATTAATCAATGGAGTAATATTATTTTATATGGTTTATTATAAAAACATGTTAAAGTTTTTAAAGTTTGGTAACCCATCAACTGAAACCTTATTCCACAAATCAAGAAATATCAATAAATATTGAAAGAAGAGATAAATATTAATCAATAGAGTAATATTATTTTATATGGTTTATTATAAAAACATGTTAAAGTTTTTAAAGTTTTCTTTCTTTTTTTTTCAACCAACATCTTTAGTAGAAGTATTAAAATTGAAGCTTTCATCAGAATTCATAATTAAGATGGCAACAAATAAATTTAAATACGATTAAACTTTGGGAACTTTTTCGTATTGCTTACTATGTGAGTGTTACTTTCTACATGTTCAGCATTCAAATGTTGAAAGGTTACTATTAATTTTTGTTTAAGTTGTCTTCCATTCTAATTATGTCTGATATGTTGACTTTATTAAAATCAATTAGACTAATGTTTAACAGTTTCATTATCTGCAATTTGACTTTTTTTTTTCTTTTATAAAGTTTAATCACTAAGATTTAAGAATTTTATTTTTTCAAAATTTAATTTAGCTATTTTAAAAGAATATGAATGCTAAAGAAATTTAAAAACTGCCATTTTTTCTGTGAGGAAAAACTTTGTTTAATATCCCATCTTTTCTTTGATATACACAATTATTTATAAATTATATCCTATATACGTCTGGGAACCAATTTTTTGGAATTAAAGGTATGATTTATTGTGAAATGTATTAAACGTTGGCAAACTAAGATTAATTTTGAGATTATGCATATAGATAAGCGCCTACATACATACATGTGCCTATAGTCCACTCTCGCTTTTCCAACAAATATAGATATAGAGGTGCATGGTTTACTGGTACTGGTTATTTATTCGTAATAATAACTGCGTAGTTGACAATCTATTTGGGGAAAAATAAAACCAACTTAAAAAATTAAAACTTACAGTACTGTAATATATTAATTATTCTATTTGGGTAAAAACTGTCAATTCTCTTATGTTTTAGGGGTTTTTACAATCGAAATGTGTTAATAATCAGGCTTATTAATACGCAGCTTTTAGTCTAAACTATTATTAATATTTTTTTGAAAATTGGTTCCCTGTTTCTTATTTCATTATTGGTTGTTAATTTTTAGTGAGGCCTAAAGGTTTATTTTATATTAACTACTCCTGAATGTTAAAATTTATGACACAACGAGCTAGAAAAAGTCTGACTATAAGTATTTATTATAATTTTATTTTGGTGGACCTTTAGATTAAGACAGGATGAACATAGTCTGTGAAAAGATAATTGGAGTTATTTCCTATTAGCCCATTTATTGTATCCATAGGGAACAGATTGCTTTGATGTGCTCAAAATACCAATTTTTTTAAAAAAAAAGTATCATATTTAATCTAAATGTCTACCTATTGTTTCTCTCTTTTGAATAGGATATGTATCTTGTTTTTAAATATATCCTTTTTATCTTGAAAATTATGAACATTTTATTTATTACAGTAGATTATATTTATAATTGTATTAAATACGTATTCGGGTGTAATCAAAATTATGTTAATCCATATTTTATCTAAAAAAGAAATAATAATAAAAAAAACCTGTGACGTAGACTTAAAACTTTTTATGTAAAGATATCCTGGTATTTGTAATGTATATTAAATACATTTGTTTGTGATTTTTTGGAATGTAGCCAAATATTGATATTAAATGTTGAGATTTTAAATATTATAGCCATCTCTTAAAAAGGTTTTAAAATATTATATATAAATACGATGGTTCATTGTTATAGTAATACACTTAGTTTTTATACATATAACCATAGTTATTTATATTTTATTAAGTAACATTAGGGTATGGATTTTATATGAAAAAATAAGATTAACTATTTAATGTCTGCTCAAAAGTAATCCATATCATCAATGTTACTATTGTGATTCGGTAAGTTCAAAATAGTGTACATTCTTATTTAGGATCTTACTGGATTATTTAAATTGATTATATGCAAAATATTTTTTTTAGTAATAACTATCTATAATTTAAACCTGATCATCTAAGATTGTTTCTCTATTAATGTTCGATTATACCTCTATCCTTGTTTACTTTGTTTCAGATAGTAAATTATGACAATTAGCCATTTAAATAATCTATGTAAAAAAAATTTTTATTCAAATAATTTGAAAAATATTATGACTATTACAAAATATATACTTTTTTCTTGGCTTCAAAACTCAAATTTCAGATTACTTATCTATTTTAGTAATAGAAATTCCAAGATTAAAAATACTTCCTTTACCACTTTCTACACATAATAATTCAGTAATTTAAATTTTTGAGATAAATTAGAACTGGGAAAAATAGAATTGGGATATCACCAAAGGATTCTGTTCTCAGGGAGTTGCTAAGGAGGGTGGAAATGTTACTGAAGTAACCTTTGTGCTTGGGGTTATGTGAATTTAAAGAAAGCTAAAAATCCATTTACACTAGTTTTTGCAGAAATAATCGCAGAATGAGATTGAAAAGAAATGGAGCAACGGATGAGAAGTGTTTGGTTGTCAAAATGAAACACAACCCAGTTGCGTGTTATTTATTGTTCACCAAAATATAAACCTGCTATGATCATGGCTGGTCTTGATGGTCTTGATCATGGCTACAAACACTTCTGGGAATATTATTATATAATTTTTCTATTTCCAAAATTTAGTCTTTTTCGGTGTGATATACTGAATGATCATAGAATTCAAAATATTAATTGACTTTGTATAGTGTCAAAGTCTTGGAATTGGATTTTGAGCATTGTTCATAACCTTTTAAATTAATCTGGTTTCCTGTTTTTTTCTTTTTTTTGCATTTTATAATACCATTTTAATGAATTTTGATGAAAAACAAGGATATATCCTAATCAGTTACTTCAAATGTTATTTTAATTGTATTTAATGATTTACCCTGCAATATTTACATTTTAGAAATATTTATATATGTAATCTATATATAGATTTTTCTTTTTTTGGATCCTCAGTAAGAATGTAATTGTCATCTGGCTCTATTCCCACTATCTTACCTGTCATACCCTAATGAACAATGATTTTGTCCTAATTAATGCTTAGTCATTTATCCTATTTACAAAAAATTACATAATTTCAAAGAAAATAAAAATTGTAGATGGATATTTCTAGGATACGAGTGATTCAAAGCTGTTATTTGTTTTATATATTTTGCAAATTTTTCATAAAGTTATGTATTTATTCTTTCTTGTAAATAAAACTTTAATATGTGATGTTTTTGTAGGAGTTTACTAAGTCGTTCAAAACTATATATTGCACACTTTTTTAAATTTAGTTTGTAAAAGCTTTGGATTTCTCAAAAGTTCTTATACATTATTATTAAGTATGTTTGACAGTATATCTGTAAATATTTTTCATTTGACATGTGATGGAATATTCCTAATATAATAAAAAATCTTGTAGAAAATATAAATATAGTATTCAGTTTCTTGGTGTCAAAGTTGAATACATATGTTACCTACTTTATTATTCATATTATCAATAATTTAACTGATGGTGCAAGATTTTATTTGACTATAATGTAGCTGTTGATATTTTATTTTGTTATTATGAATAGTTTGATAAATACATGGCTTTACATCCCTTTAGAGCGATAAGGTCTACTGAATTAGTCCCCTGCTGGGGAAGGGCTTAGTGAGATTTTAACTCTCTATAAATTCCTCCAAACATTAATTTATATTTTTTAAAATAGACATTTACTTTATTCAAGTATTTACTGAATTAAGCTCATACATAAAATTAATGGTCTAGATCTGGACCACATGATGTCACCTTTAAACATTTGATTGAAGTGTTTTCTATCTACTGAGAAACAATTTATGCTGTCTTAATGGTGTCAATTTTTTCAGTAGATGAGTGCACATGCATCCTGAAATGGATTTTGATCAAAATTGTTTAGGTGATTCTACATTAAAAAAAATTCGATCCCTATTCTACCATTTTGTCCAATGGGCCTTAGTAGCTGAGAAAAAATTAATAAAACATGCTGAAAATGGTTTATTTATATCTCTTATTTGAAAAATGATATGGACATGATTTCTCTGGCTAAACATTTTTTTTTAAAGATTATATTAAAGGAAAAATATAAACATAAAATAAAAATAGATTTTTGGTCAAATGAGTTTAAAAAAGTGTTTAAATTATTAAGTAACTAGCCTTATAGATTTTTTTACACCAAAAATAATGGCAGATTTTTTTATTTGCGGATAACGAGTTTTTGCGCGAATAACATTGGTTCTAAAACACCTAGAATCACCAAGATTAAAGAAATCGCATAGTTTAAGAACCTTCACCGATGCCACAAATTTGGTTTGGATAGTTCAAGGGGTTCCTGATTTATGAGCAATTATTTGAATCTTGAAAAAATTTGAAGGATGGAACTTGGCAAAAGTTTAGGCCAAAAATTTTTATTTTTAGATTTGAATATAGGGGTTTTTCAAAGTGCTAAAACCAAATCTGACGTCAGTTTTGAATAAACAAATTCTGTTAATATACTTCACTCCGTAGAAGAATACCCTTTTCATTACGTATAAGTGAATAGATCGCTCTAAAATTCAATTATTCTATTTTGAAAAACTGGATTACTCTAAAATTTACTATTTCTGGATCACGAATAATTTTTACTTTCTTGTACGCAGTAAAGGAAGAATTGTAATCGCAAAAATTTTCAGTTTTCAACGGAAATATCCATTTTGACCATCCCTGAATCCATTTGGATTAGTTTCGTCGTGAGGTCTGTACGTGCGTTCGTATGTATCTCGCATAACTCAAAAACGGTTAGCCGTAAAAAGTTAAAATTTTGTTTCTAGGATTATTGTATAATCTAGTTGCGAATCTCCCTTTTTGGTCATTGTATGATCTAGTTGTGAATCTCCCTTTTTGGTCATTGTATGATTCCCGGAAGTGGTACTTCACTTGAAGGTCATTACGGATTTTCATCAAAAATTATATTTAAATAATGCTAAAACTTCTGAAATTTGATAAACAAGACCTATATATTAATATAAATAACATAATGAATTTTGGTCAAAATTGGCAAACCGGAAGTTGTACTTTACTTAAAAATCATATTAGACTTTCATCAAAAAGTATATTAAAATATAATGTAAAACATCCCAAAGACTCTTATATCAATATAAGTAATTTATTAGATTTTGGCTGAATGATCCGAAAGGTGTACTTTACTTGAAGGTCATAAGAAACATCAAAAGGTATATTGAAATTTATTAAAGAGACCATTTGTTTCGGTGATAAAGGCTATAAACGCATTTTTTTTCCCACTCTGATTAAACATTTTTATTACTTGTTATAAGTGTTAAAATCGAATGTAAAATACTTGTTTTTAAATTTTTAAATGAAATCATTTAATTTTAGAGCGATCTGAAGGGTACATTGGCCTATACGTAATGAAAAGTGTATTCTTTAACGGAACCCTAGGATAACCTTAAGTTTTTTTTTAAGATTCAAATAATCGCTCATAAATCAGAAACTTTTCGAACGATTCAAAACAAATTTGGGACATCGGTAAAGTTCTTAAACTACGCGATTGCTTTATCCGTGGTGTTTTACGTGTTTCATAACCAACGTTATTCGCCAAACACTTAAATTTTGTTTTATATGGTAATCAGCTTTTTTAAACAGACCTTCTAAAATAATACAATTTGAATTTCATAACTTATGGAAAGAAGAAACCCCTCTTTTTAATGAGTCCACGAATGTCGATATCGAAGATGAGGTAAAGATTTTCAAACCCAAACGTAATTTTGATACTATCAAACCCTCAAGACTGACAAACATTTTTTTTTCTATTATTTTTTCAGTAGTAAGGTTTTGTGATGTACTGAATCCAAATCTACCATATTTTTTGCCATGGAAACATGTACAGGCTAGTTTACTTAAAAATGTATACACTTTTTAAAATTTATTTGACCAAAATAAATGCCCAACAATAATCTTTTATAATTTATTTTTGCCCTTATTTTTAGGTTCCAAATAGAAAATTTATTTGATTGGAGTTAAGTCTAATATTCGTTTAATTAAGTAATCGTGATATAATAAGCAGATAGGTATGCACGATACCGATTGATACAAGTCAAGTATCGATACTTTCCTTTCGATAACATGTAGTTTTTCTCAACTATTCAATATTCCAATATTCAATATTCAATATTCGATACCTTAGTGACATCGAATATTTGATTCAAGTGCTTGAATGAGAGCCGGTATTTGTGGGTATCGTATTTCCCTAGAAGCAGATAAACTGGAATTACGACGGGAGATGGCAGAACCGGCACTAGGATTTTTTCTGGGGAGGAGCATGCTTGATTTTGCCGCCTCTTTCATCCCCCCATCTCCAATAAAAGTCAACAGTTTTATAACGGAACTTTTCTATAACTATCAAAAATCAGAAACAAATATTACTTACTTAATCTAATAATAAACTTTTATTCAAAATTTACCGCCGCCCAGGGCGTGATATCTTTGGCCTCCTAGTTGCCGACCCTGGGAGCATGTGATTCGTTAATAGAGGTTAAAATCGCTATTTTTTCCCACTCTAATTAAACATTTTTATTACTTGTTATAAGTGTTAAAATTGAATGTAAAATACTTGTTTTCCTCCCCGTTTGTGAGCTGAACAAGACTGCAGCAGGAGAATAAGATATAAGTTAAGTGGATTCTTCCGCTCAAAATGTCGAAACCGCCGATTTCCAATGCTTTATCTAGTGATATTGACAGTTCTGTTGCTGTTGTTATCACGGAACACGAAGAAATCTCTTGGGAACTTGTTACCTACTGAAAGAAAACGACATATAATAATGGTATGAGACCTCCAGAAACAAGAGCTTGTGTGTGTGTCAATAGATGGATGTTGCGACGCCGATTGTCGTTTTTGAGATTCTGCAATCTTTGGAAACCAGTCTTGGAAACAGACCAAATTCTGGATTAATTTTTGAGCCACCGATTTATAGTTCAATAGGCATACAAGAAAGTCATGTGTTGTCCACATCAGATATTTTTTGTTTTCACTCTATAAAACAATTTTATTACTTGTTTTAATTATTAAAATTGAGTGTAAAATACTTGTTTCCCTCCCCAATTGTGAGCTGAACAAGTCTGCAGCAGGATAATAAATGTGCAGCGGGTTCTGCCGCTTAAAATGACGAAACCGTCAATTTCCAATGTTTTATCTAGTGACAGTGACAGTTCTAATGTTGTCTTGGAACACGAAAAAATCTCTTGGGAACTTGTTACCTACTGAAAGGAAACGATTTGTTATAACAGAAAGAGACCCTACGGAAACACCTGAAGGTTAGTGATACCATTAGTTTGTTCTCTAAACAGATTCGGACTCTTATTAAACCTAATCGACGACTCAGCCAACAAATAAGCAGTCTATTAATGCTTAACCCCCACCTATTTATTTAAGTGATGCAAAAGAATATGCAGCACTTGTTACATTCCTTCGTTATGACATGTTCCTGATGGCTTCAGGCTAAAAACCTCTACGAAAGGAATTACTGTGTATCCCCGAAATGCCGATTTATATCGCAGGATAGTTGCAAGTTTAAGAAGTTATGGTTTAAAACACCTCTCCATATTTACTATAACATATTACATTACATTACTATTACTTACATTTACTATTACTATTACATTACTCTACATATTTACATTACTTCCTTTTACGCATTAGAGGAAGTATTGTAATCGCGTATTGTAGTTACCTGAAACTAGGGTTGGAATATCGATACGCGATATCGTTCTATCGATATATCGGAGTTAAAAAACCTATATTTTCTATCGATATCTTAACATCTGATATATCGATGATATCAATATTTTACTTCGATATATAGATGACACCCTATGTTAAACTATATTATAGTCGAAACTCTATATTATAAATTTGAAAAACTATGTTATGGTCGGATAATTCCCATTCTGGTAATTCGTATGGATTTTCTGGTCCCTTGAAAATCTCCCTTTATTTCGTATAATAACACTGCAATCCGGTACCCTCGATAATTCGTATTTATTTTCGTCTTCGAAATAATGTAAACGCCTTATAATTCGAATTTCCAAATAAAAAATCTGGTTAAATCTTAAGAAGACAGGTGGGTGAATGAGAGAAAAATTCCGGTCGGTAAATTTTTTTTTTTTCAATTCACCTCTCTTTAAAAAAAAAATTAAAAACCTGTAACCATATTGTTAGCCGCCAACATGGATTGATCGGAAAAATTAAGTTCGTTCATGACTGGCAAATCCGTGAAAGCAAGGTATTTTATAAACAAAAAAGTAACCGATAGCTTATTCTGCAAACACAAAACCATGTACCAGCGAAATTTATAACGAATGGGTACAGATATGGAATAAAAAACAGCGAAAATTTCCAACTGTTTATCGATAATTGTACGGCCCAAAACAGTACCACCTCAGTCAGCGATGTTAATCTTCTGTTTTTGCCTCCCAACACAACCTCTAAGCTGCAGTCTCTAAACTTGGTCATAATGAAAACATATCTATCTAGTCCAGCAAAGAAATTAAGCTGTAGGTACCTAAGGAACCGAAATTTGGTCTCAAGATGATCGCCATAAACTGAGAGTGTTAGAAAGAAACTGTATCAAAGGAAGGAGCCTAAGCTGAGCAGGATATGTAATCAGAGGGTGAAATGGTACAGAGGAAAATTTTGGGTACACACTGAATTGGAAAAAGAAGAAGGAGGAGACCAAGAAGCTGGTGGAAATGGAGGATAGATGCAAGGAAGGATGAAGTAGAGAGAGATGCGAGGAAGCTGGGAGTCCGCAATTGAAAACTCAGGAGGCCACAATGACCTGCAGCGCCGCAAAGTTGATCTAAGTGACTTTAGCACGAAAAAATTACAATTTTGAATATTTAATATTGAAATGGAAACTGTTCGTATCCAAACTAGCCTAGTTAGTGACATTGAACCCGAGAGATTAGTCTCGATTGTTTATACATCAATTTACATATACTCGATTCAATAAGACAAGTCAAAACAAAAACGATAAATCCTTTTATTTTCTCTTACTACGGGGAGAAGGTGAGTGGGCAACCAGAGCGCTTTAACCTCTGCGCTCTTGAGCTAGAGAAGAATTGTGAGAATTCCCGATGGACGAAGTTGAATATTATTGGCAGAAGTAGCATGATAGATGCATCCATGAATGCGACTACCTCCGTCAAAACCCATATTGCCGAAAGGTAAGATAAGGTGTACCAAATATGTATAAATAAAATAAAAATTTGAAATAAGTTAAACAAAAATTAAATAAATAAATACATTAATAATTTTACATACTATAACAATTATTATTAAATTTATTAAATAAATATTTTTACAACATAACGTGGTCTTTGATAAGAAATAATAGTTGAAAAACCAAACCCGAAACGAACCCACGCTAGTTTACTAGTACTAGTAGTAAACAGTATGACAGCATAACACTAACACCTAATGAGTAACGAGAATTCGGAGCTTCGTACTGGTAAATTGGGTGGAATCGTTCCACAATCGTCCAATGATCGCCACGGAATGTGAAAAGAAAAAACCCACTGCCCATTCAAAACTGATATTTATGACAATTTTTTTTCTTTTCTAAATCCAGTTATTTTCTGCCTGGCTATTGGATTATTAACGGATATCCAGTTTTTACCGAGACAAAAAAAAAACAACAACAAAAAACAGGTTAACCGAAGTAAAAAAACCGATTTTCGGTTAAATCTGCCGGTTATTCCCATTCTACTATGCAGTTTGGGTAGAACCTTGAAGTTTTTATCACTTCGTAACGAATAATTTTGACGTGATTCTCTTACTTCAAGATTATCTTAAAATGTATAATGGAGTTTAACACAATAGGTGAAGTGAATAAAACTGAGCAGGTGCTCATTCCTCAAAAATTGAGGATATGCTCCGGTTAGATGCGAATAAAGGGAAGTTACACTATGGAATACTAAGTGTATGGAGCACGTGATCCATACAGTTGTCAAGTATCCCATTAGGAGAAGTGAATAAAACTGATGCTTCGATTAGATGTGAATCAAGATAAGTTACACAATGGAACAATTACTGAATGTTCCTAGTTTATATATACTGGGTAAACAAAAGCCACTGGATGATTTTTGCACTGAGAAGCGATAATTTTTTTTTTGTCTAAATCAGTATATCTTTGGGTCTAATTTTTATTGGTATAATATCAATACATGCCAAAGTTTATATTAAGAACATTAACAAAATACATTGATAATTTACAACAAAGTATTGAACAAATAAATCTCCTAATGAGCCAGAAGTAAAAAAATAGTTCGTTCGTTGACAAAAAAAAAAAATATTTTATATGAATAGCCCAGTTACAAATACGGTCTGCTCCAATTTTATCAAAAACGAGTTACGACGTTGTTACGGTAGGGTGGCTTCATCCTCTATGCAATACTAAAGCTATATCGTTTCTAAAAACCATCAGAAACTTGTTAAAAAAGTATTCAAACCCATGACTTCTTTACAAAAAACGGCCAGCACCACAAACACTTAGTTCCAAACACGGTTAGGTCCAGTGGAACCAATCACAACACAGTATCCGGATCACGTGATTCTGAACAGCTTGTTTGTAATATCTTTTGCTATGAAGAAAATTGGTCTTTACCTTAACTATTGCAAACAATTTTGGATGGTTCATGAAAATTTTGCGAAGTGGTCCCGAATAAGTGAATTTTACGATTAGGCTCGACCAAGTTTGTAACTGAGCTACTCACATAAATTCAAAATAAATTAATTTAAAAGAAGACCAATCCAAAAAGGATGGATGGGAAGTTCGGATGGATATAAATACCGATCGTGTAGGGGTGAAAACCGTCGGTTTTTCTAGTGTTCCAGGAGAACTGTAGATGACCGAAAAAAAAACTTGTACTGGAACGATGACGTTCAAAACTGCCCATGTTCCAAAAAAACGAAGAACGAGAAATCACCATATTTTAACTTTGTTTTAACAAATACCATGAAAACTGTTCTTTCTGCGAAGATAATCATCATAAAATACTCAGTGTAGAATTTGAATTGTTCTAATTTGAGACCTAATAGAGCTCTTTATGTTTATTAGTTCCCGAGATAAAGTTTTCCAAAAAACAATTTTTGTTTCTCCAAAAAAAAAATAGAAATCATCATTTTGTGAATGTAATTTGGCAAATGTCATTGAAACTGCTCTTCTAACGAAGATAATTAATAACTACTTTATAGCCCTATTTCTTTTAGGAATTGTTTACTGCTCAAACTAAGTAACGAACGACAGCTGATCTAGACTTTCTAGACTTCAAATTTAATCTATATTCCTTTTCTTGATCTATGGTTTTTAGCTGCTCGTAAAACTGTTGTTAAGAAAATGTGAGAATTCCGATAGATGGGTCATTCTCACAAGCACTTTTGTGTCCTATGATATTTATTTCAATTTGGAAAATATTAGGACTCTGAGACTATATAAATAGTAATAAAGCAGGCTTCTTGCAAAAACTACTACACATTTTAAATCTTATTTATTTATAAATACAGGAGCCAAAGTATACCTCCAAAGTGATCCAGATTCATACCTCTGTGATGTCTCAAGCTCATGATGGCTCAAGTCGGTTAACCATAGAGGCTTTCTACTTTATTAATTTTAATTTTTTGTTGTTAACTGTGTTTTAAATGAAGAATTGTTTCAGAAGAATTGTCAAAACCTTGGCAAAAAAAGGGTGCTAGAACTGAAAAACTAGTTTCTAAACTGTCCTATAGGTTACGGTTCCTAGGCAAGTTTGGAATCTAGATTCCTACCGTTCTGCTTGGGCGGGAAAATAATGAAAAACACATGGTCAGTTAGTTTGATCCCTCCCCTATCACCCTACCTATCGATTCTTTCTCAGTATAAAACTTAATCTTCCAAAAGGGGATGATCTCCAAAAGTGTAATGGTTATTTTTAATGGTGTTCATTCCCTTGTCCCTGTTATTTTTCAGAATTAAGTCTTTTCTTAACAATTTTATTCAATAATGAACCCTTATATAGGCACTGTTTAAGTTTGCTAAATAGCAAACCCTTAGGAGTTTTTTCTTTCAACAGTATTTAAAAGAATGTTTTTGAAGTTCATTCCTCTGGAGTTCATTTTCCTGTGTTAATGTGTATAAAAATGACAGAGGAATGAAAACACTGATATGAAGGTGAGACTTTTGACGAAATGTAGCTTACGATGAAGCATTGATTCATCTTTGATTTTAGTGAAAATTGTACGATAACAAATGCCATTGAAATCCTAATAGTGGTAGTCGGCAGCAATACATATTTCATACAGCTGCAGTGAATTTTAGAAAAACGAATATCCAACCTTCAATCAACATCAAAACATCTCTATCCTAGATACTTCAATTTTTGGTCAGATATATTTCAAGTCTGTAATGTATTGGTGCTCTCCAATTAAGATAGCTTGCTTTAGATATTTGAAGGAATGATATTACATTAAAAAAAAATTTTTGTAAGAATAATTTTTTTAACAAAATATCCACTTTAAAAGGGCCCACTTCTGTGAGAATGACCCATATATAATATTATGCTCTCTATGTTCGGATACTTACATCTGAAGTATAAACAGAACGAAAACTTTACGAAGAGTTCGGTAGGGGTAGTTTTATGAACAGTATAACAGCCCCTAAATTGTAAGAAAAAAAAATTTCAGTCACCTAGCAATTGGAATATCAAATAAAACCAGTACTTGGGTAAATCCCTTAAACATTTGGTTTTACCGCTTTGATTATTTTCGTACAGATTGGAAAATAGCGTTATTTATTCACAACGTCCGTTTATAAACGGCACTCCGTCATTCTATCCACTATAACTCCTATCAGATGTTCCACTATCTCCATATTATACAATAACATAACTTAATATATAAATAGTTGAGGCCGTTGTATAACAGGTTGAGAAAGAGATGACCTATCTGGCCGAGTTACATGGCCCGGAGGTGGTACGATTTCGTCATGTTACTTATGTTTGTGACATCGTTATCTCCTTAATCGGATAGTTCTCTAGGATGTTGATATCTAGAGTTTGGGGGTGAAAATCACCATTTTCGAAACTAAGAACAATACCCAACTGCTTATATTTATTGCTTCGTAATAATTATTTTTTCTCCTCTAAATGACTTGGTACCTTTATTCTACAGCTTTTCATCTACAATCAATTTTTTGGATTTTTAAAATTTTACTTATAAGGTTTTTTCCACTTTCACTCCAATCGTCATTCTTTCGTACAGATTGAAGAATAGGCCATGAGAAAAATTGATACTGATTATCATCCTTTTCAGAACGGTAAATATTGACTGTCCAGAAATTGTCTGTGCCACAAACTTTATTTCTAAATGACTAATTGAACATATTAGGTGAAACATCAGAGGTAATGAGTGACATTGGACCAATGGAACCGATAAGACACATTGGCGCGCAGAACCTGAGGGTGCATAAATGTGCAGTGCATAAACGGAAATGCTGAAAAATATTTTCATAAACAAAAAATTATATAAATTGTCTTTCAAGCAAATGTTTGGAATACAATTTAAAAATACTTTTTTTAACGAATTCTTTGAAGAACTATACTATATTTAGTATTTTTATATGCGAGTTTAAAAAATGCTGCGAGGTAAAGTATTACCTAGAGAATAAGGATAAAGTTGGTTATTTTTTTCTAGAGAGAGGGGGCTGAGAAAAACGCTTGCATTGGGGCGCAGCCATTCTTAGTTATGCCATTGATTAGAGGCATTATTGGTATGATATTTGAATATCCGATATGCATACAACTTTTTACTTTCCGTTACCTATATACGAAGTATATAGTGAGGGGAAGTATTGCGATTCGAATTTTCAATGGAAATTCACGTTTTAAGGTCCCCGAGTCCAAATAACCAAGTCTCGCAAACTGGTCTGTGTGTCTATATGTCTGTATGTCTGCGTGTCTGCGTATCTGTGAGTCTGTGTGTTTTTGTGTATGTGAACAGTCTAGCTCAAAAACGAAAAGTTCTACGAAACTGAAATCACACATTTAAGGTTAATTACGCAGATGATGCAGCAACTTTTTCGTCAAAATCGATTAACCGGAAGTTCCACTTTATACAATCGATTTTACACTTTTCTCAAAAACGGCTCTAACGATTTTGATAAAACTAGGCTAAATTATTCTTCATAAAGGTCTTTAACTTTTCATAAATGTAGTACATCACCGAGGAAATGCAGAGAAAAAAGTTATAATGAAAAGAATATTTTATTTGCGCATTACCTAAAAAGTTATTTTATGGTAAATTATGTCGAAGTGTATGAAAGTTAATTAAATTATCTAAAAAACAAAAAAAGAATCATAAAAATCGGACCATTAATAGCAAAGATACAGCGCATCGGACTAACAGGAATTGGTAATTATATCATGGATTTTACAATTTTCTCGTAAACGGCTCAGACAATTTTGATGAAATTTGCCCAACATTTTCTCCTTAAAGCTCTTTAACTTTTCATGTATGTAGTATATCAACGAGAAAAATGAGGGAAAAAAGTTATAGCGAAAAGAAAATTTTATATGCGCATAATTCAAAAAGTGACCATTTTATGGTAAATTTTATACGTAATCATATGAAAGATAATTAAATTCTCTAAAAATCAATTATTTAAATTGGGCCTGTATTAGAAAAGATACAGTATATGTCATAAGGACTACTAGACTCTAGTGGAAAAACCGAGCGCGTCCAGAAGAGGCGAATGCGACCGAACCTCCTCCCACCAAGCCGCCAACCTGTTGTTAATAAAACGCTCTGTAACAATGTATTGTTATAACATTACAAATTAACGTAATTATTTCTATTTTTATATTATTTAATGGAAACAAAATGATTCCATGAAAACTAAATGGAATTTTCATTGAAACTAAACCGAAACTTTTAAAATATATTTTCAACTTGACAAACCAAAAATATTTAGTGTACGAATTGTAGTACTAAAATTATTTAAAAACTAATTTATTAGTGTGAGCAAAGACCTTAAGAAGTGCATTCTGCTGAGTTTATTTCGAGTAGTGTTTATGTAAACTCTTTAAAATAATTTTAAAGATTATTATTATAGGTTGGTAAGGGAAAGTTGTGTGATGCCCGTACCGCATCTGATTTTTTAAATCAGTCGCTTCGAATGAATTTCTTCTATATACTTACAAACCAGAAAGAGATCATGTTTCTACAATATTTCATTTATCCACAGGAATAAGTGTACTTTGTTATCCCGTTACGTTCATAATACTGTTCTAAGCCTTTGAAACTGTTAAACCAGATCAGTTAAAATATGTGAAGATATAATAGATGGATAAAACCACTTTTGTTAATCTCCGGATATTCGGTGATACGAAGTTCTTCAACATGTCTTATTAGATTCTAGTTCATTGACCCATATCGGCAATACAGGTTGTACGTGTGGTGATAATAGTATTAGAGTGCTTATAAAAAAATAAATATAATTAACGATATTGATAAAGATTAATTAAAACGGAACTGTGTTTTTCTTACCCACTTATCAGGTCTTAAGAGAGGAGGGCATTTGGGGCTGCAGCGTCGGAGCCTCGTCTCCGAAGAGGAACTCCGTACTGGCCAACATATAGTTAATAGTTATGTAATATCTATACATAATCTTTTTATTTCCAACGTTATGAATGACGAGATCGGGTTACAGTGGTGAATTTAATATGTAACGGGGGTCCGGAAAAATTTGACGTGGGGCCATTGCTTTCTATCCAACGCCCTGCCGATTATGTAATTTTTTGGTATTATACTATTATAATATAATATTATACTATTATATTATAATACTATCATATTGCAATTATACTATTTTAACTTATTTAATACGATTTTTTTTTCCATTCGAACTTTTCGAGATAAAATATTTTAGAATAGAGCTATCACCCCAGCGCACACTAGTCAGGTGCAGGTGCGGCCGCCAGACTGGGGTAGCAATATAGTTAAAACTAAATGGAGAAATTTTTTATATTTATGTGTACATAATTGAACTGTTTTTATACTTACAAATCTGAAAATGTAGTAATTTCTCTTAAACTTCTTGAATCATTTGTTGGATGAATTCTCCGATCCACTCACAGTGCTAAAATTCCAGTGTCCAAGCTCAGTGATCCTCTGAATCCACATGAACTGCCTTGTCAGCCATTGTACGATGGGCGCTACTTAGATTAGTAGTAGCTAATGTAAGTTGCTTAGATCACTGATCCTCTCACCCCTTCCTTCTCCCGACGAAGGTGTTGGGCTTCTTCGTTGAACCAAAGCGCATACTATACTGCGAGCTGGTGATTGCCTACTCAATACCTACCTTCCAGCCAATTCTAAACATTTTGCGTTATTGATTACTAAACATAGGCTCACATACCTTGTCATTGTCAAGACTCATTGCAAGTCGGGCCCGTGCCAGGCTTTGCTCTCATACAATCGTACTATTGGACTGTCAAAGATCGCACCAGAGTTCAAAATCGCCTGGCCGGCTGTCGTTAGTGCTATTTTCTCTTCTATTCCTATATTTGCATGGGAAGTATAGCTGACGAAAAAAATTCTAAGTGATGCTGGTGGCTGCAGCCGGTCGCCAGTCTCCGCGTGTATTGAGCTATGCCACTTGTTTATGCTACCATGCTTTGATCATTGCCTCGTCTTTGTTTATTAACCATTCGAATGTGCAATTTTATCTCTGTCTTTTTTGTTTTGTGCGAAGACTTTATATTTTATTTTGTTACGCTAATGCGTATCTTACATTTTAAGCTAAATAGCATAAATCAAATGTTATATTTGCTGTATTTGCTCTAGACTTTAATTCGCTCTTATTAGCTGTTATTTATTTTATTTTTCCTGTAAATAAGATCACACTGCTCCTAGTAAGACAATTACAATTTCCATCCCTGTGTATATAGCTTTCTCTTGTTTAGTTTGTCCACCGTGCTCTTCCTCTCCTCTGTTCGATAGTCTGCTCTCCAAGGAAAAGTGAGTTTCCTACAATGGGCAAAAAAAATATTCCTAAACTTAATTTTTCGGGTAAAAATATGTTAAATAATAAAAAAAAAAAAAGAAATATTTTAATAGGTTAAGTTGCTATGTCTCGATGTTAACATTTTGACGAATGAGAATGACTTTATTTCTAAAAATGAAACAAAAGTAAATCTCATGACCATAATCTCAGTAGTATATCTAAACTTTTGCCAGTACCTAAATAATGTTTTTTTCTTTGGTTTTTAGTCTTATTACTTACTGCTATTGTTGGAAAGGTTCGTTGAGCTCTTAATAATAATCCTTCTGAAATTCGTTTTTATCACTTTTTTAATTTTTTTAAAATCCGATTGATTCTATAAAACAATATTTTTGGGAACTATCTTGTGGACTGAAAAAAAGTTTATGAGAGTCTTTACAGAGTAAAGTAGAAAGTTGAATGGGCCGTAGACAACAGAGCTGAAAGGTATGTGGGAATCGTCGAGGTCACGGCCGCTGTCTACAAGTACACTATTGGAATCCTTAATAAGCAGTTACAACGACCCAAAGGCGTGCAAGAGGGGGACAGAATCCTTTTTTGAAATAGTTTTAGATACTTTGAAATCTATAAACAGGAAATGGGCTTTATTATGTTTATTTAATTTATATTTTTAGTTAATTGTTAAAGGAAATATTTTCACAATTTAACTATATATATAATTTGTTTTCCATTCGTAAAGGTACATTTAAAATGGCAGGCATTGCCATCTTGTAAGTACACATACAACCCAAAACTGAGTC
This sequence comes from Rhaphigaster nebulosa, assembly GCA_948150685.1. Taxonomy (NCBI): domain Eukaryota; kingdom Metazoa; phylum Arthropoda; class Insecta; order Hemiptera; family Pentatomidae; genus Rhaphigaster; species Rhaphigaster nebulosa. The sequence goes on along the minus strand of OX411306.1, from coordinate 141,613,425 downwards.
CTTATATTTGCTATTTTGATATAATCTATTGGTTTGATGGCCATTGCTATATTACTACTATAGTTCGTATAATGCTTTATTTATAGGAAAACTGAAATACTGGAGAATTGAAAATGAAGGCGAGGGCAGGTTTATCTAAAGAATTTTCTACCAGCCAAGAAGGAATGTTGGACATTCTCCATTCCCAGAAGGGAGAGAATAGGGAATGTAAAAGGGGCTGATTTACCATTAAAGGATTTTCAGACGACCAACAAAAAATATCTCCCCCAAGTTTGATCCTAATTGGCCGAATCATTCAAACGAGCTGAATGATTTCTGTGTGAGATAGATCTGTCTCACTTAAAGGAAATAGGTAATAACGTTATTTGAAACCATTCATACCATATTAATATAGTGAAGAAATAGTAAAAAAAATAAAATATATACCTTACAAGTAACTAATTAAAACTAGTTGGCTACCCCTTCTACGCACAGGAATGGTTGATAAAAAGGTGCACGCTTTACGAGAATCACTAGGAGGGTTTTTATCCTTTATAGGACGATTCTTCGCTTTTTAATTAATATTTTTTATTTAGTAGAATATCGATTTTTACATAATAATAAAATAATACATAATAAAATAATTTATATATTAATTATAGCATGACTTATTTTAAAGGTTCGCCTACATAAAAAAGTACAAACTGATTTACAAAAGTATATTTAATAAACAATATATAATTACTGTATATTTGACAAGAAAATAATAAATATAAAATAAAGTTATAATTCCAAAATCATAAGTTATAATTTCACAAAACAAGAGCAGTAAGAAAACTGGAAATAAAATTTAAAATTTACTCAGAATTATTTTACTTTGAGTATTTTACCAAGTAATCTAGTACTTATTCAACAAAAGTACAAAAGTAGAATTCATTACCTATACTGGATATAAAGTATTAGTATTAGCAATATCATTTTCATAAACCAGACGCACAAAGATAAAAAAATAAGCTTAATGTACGTCCAGATATAATTACATGAATATTGCTAATAATTGTAATGTTCACTCATCACAATACATCACCCACTTACTACGGAATAGATTTATTTTGAAATTAATATCAATCAAAGGCCTATGATTGGATTCTAAAAGGCTCAGTTTTAGAAAATACCATCAATATTAAAATATTGATACGATAAGCTCGCGTATCGATTTTCGACGGATTTCTTAGATATCAAGGTGCATTACTGTCTTATCGGAGGTGCAGTTTTTGAAGGTACCATACATAAGATAGAGCGATCGCGTATCAATTTATTTTAACTTTTCTTATTTCATTGGTATTAAGTTTCATTGTTGGGCTATCAGAGGCTTAGTTTTTGACAATACCATTTTTATTTTAAGCATGCGTTCACACCTTTACCAAGCATAGGCAAGTCAAACGCCAAACCCAACGGCAAATATTAATATTAAATTATTAACGGTTTAAACTATTTTTATTTAAAAAAACAAACAATAAAAATACAAAAATAATAACTAGAGCTTACGTGGCGCTTCTCGAAAGACTCAAATTGGACTCAAACACAGACAAGGCAAAGAAAAATGCGTTTAATTTACCAAGATTTGACAAAGGTGTGAGCACACCCTAAGACCGCGCGCTTTGGTATCGATTTATTTTAAATTTTCTGATTTCTTTGATATTGAATTCCTTAATTGGGTTATCAGAGGCGCGGTTTTATAAAAATATTCTCTATGTTTTTTTAATGGAGAGGGATTGTAGATTTCATTGATATGGTGATTCTTCATTAGGTTTTCGAAAATGCTAATTTTGTATTTCCAATCATTTCGATTAATTTTTACTTTTACAGAATTTTTACAGGGACTTAGGTTTACAAGATGCAAATTTCGAATTCAACCCATAAACTAAGACCCCTTCATCTTTTGAAAAAATCCGTAATCTTTTTACCGCTGTTTTATTCAATATAATTTAAATTTTGAAATATGAATTGGCCAATATTTTAAAGTCATTAAGCAGAAGTTATTTTTTTGATACCTACTTATAGTATCGATATTGACATCGAAAGGAAAGTAGCAATTAATACTTTACTTGTAACTATCGGTACCGTATGTCCCTATATGTTTCGAACCCCTTCTCTCCATCTATTCCGCCATTCTCTCAATTTTGAAATATCCATTGTTCTATTTCTTTTTCTTTTTCTGTTCTCGACTTTCAGCGGCTACTGTGTTGCATTGATGACACAACTTACAAATTTGGGACAAAAATACACAGTGGAGCAAATCATGAATTTTGAAGTGCAAAAGTCTTGGATGGCACAATAGTAAAAAAAACTACTATTACCAATTGTATAATGATACATAAACTTACTAAATTGTATTATGAAACAAAAACAAAGGCCCAAAGGATGGTTAAATAAATCATGACAACTATAGCTTGTTGAATAAAATGTAATACTTTCAACAATTTAAGCTCATCATAATCATGAATGATTGAAAGACAAACGAATATAAAATATTAGTATAAATATAAAGTATATAAAATATAAAGTATATAGGATTTAGACATATAAACGAATTTTAATGAACACAATATAAGTAGCTAATTTATAACATCTAATCCTTAAGTTCCATTAGGAATTGATAAATTATTTGCCACTTTTACAATTTTATTTTTATTGAAAACTAGTTTCGAATGTTCTAAATTCATCTTCAGTTCTAAAAACACAAAAAAATTCAAAAATAACCAATTCAAAATACAGTTCGTTATTATTATACATATTTAATCAAATGTAATATAAATTAATATTATTACTTCCGTGTACGAAGTAAAGGAAGTATTATAATCGTAAAAATTTTCGGTTTTCAGATTTCAACGGAAATATCCATTTTGACCATCCCTGAATCCATTATGACTAGTTTCGTCGTGGTGTCTGTTCGTACGTTCGTAGGTACGTTCGTTCATATTTCGCATAACTCAAAAATGGTTAGCCGTAGAAAGTTGAAATTTTGTATTTAGGATTGTTGTAAAATCTAGTTGTGAACCTCTCTTTTTGGTCACTGCTTAATCACCGGAAGTGGTACTTTACTTGAAGGTCATAAATGATTTCCATAAAAAATTATATTAAAATACTTTGCAAAACTTCTCAAATTTGGTTAATAGGACTTTTATATTGATGTGAATGTATTTACTATATTTTGGTTAAAATTGGTGAGCCGAAAAGGGTACTTTACTTGAAGGTCATAATAAGCTTACATCAAAAATTATATTTAAATTAAAAGAGAAATCATACGTTTCGGTAACAAAGGTTACAAATGGAATTTGATTTCCAATCCAATTAAACATTTTTATTACTTGTTTTAAGTGTTAAAATTGAGTGTAAAATACTGGTTTTCCTCCCCATTTGTGAGATCAACAAGTCTGCAGCATGAGAATCAGATATTAGTTAAGTGGGTTTTTCCGCTTAAAATATCGAAACTGTTGATTTCTAATGCTTTATCCAGTGATATTGACAGTTTTATTGTTGTCACGGAACATGAAGAAATATCTTGGAAATTAGTTATCTACTGAAGGAAAACGACATATAATAAGGGAATGAGACCTCCAGTAACAAGAGTGTGTGTGTGTGTGTTTGTGTGTCAATAGATGGATGTCGTTTTTACTGCAATCTTCGGCAACTAGTAACCAAATTCAGTATCACTTTTTAAGCCACGGATTTATAACTTAATAGGCGTACAAGGAAGTAATGTGTTGCCCACATCAGATATTAAAACAATTGTGATTTTAATCAAGACAAGAAATCAAATACATGCTGGTACTCACCGAGGTTTAAGTAGATTATATCAAACAGAAAAGTTTGTATTGGTTTGTTCTAGCACTGAACTAGTAATAGAACAAAGGTGGGGTGTTTATTGGTAAACGGTTTAAGGATCGGGGTTTTTCCAGTAATTCCGGTGAGTAATTGTTTTTTCTTTTATAGAAGGAATAACTTTAAGATTGGACTATTGGAGATATTTATTTGGTCATTTAAGCAAAAATCTGGATTTGATTTGAAGGATTTTATTATTTGAAGTGCTTCATATACAATTTGGTTCATTAAATGAATGTATAATATTTGAAACTAGTTTTCAATAAAAAAAAAGTTATAGAAGTGGCAAATAATTTATCAATCCCTAATTAGATTGATCCTTCTATACCATCATGCGGATGTCAACTGTTTAAGTTACATTTTCATTTCGGAATCTGATTCTCGGATTCATTCGGAAGCTCGTAGTGTCATTTCTTTGATTCCGAAATTTCAGTGATCTTAATGTGCTGTCTATCCGCATAACAGGCTTCTTTTGCTTTTATTATTGATTTATATGTTCGCGTCACGATGGTTTCCCCCCGTTTTTACGATTGTAAAAGTGTTTAGGAATGCCTCGAGAAACGTCCGTCAACATAAAAACTGCTGCAGGTAGCAAAAATCAATTCGTCCAAGGAGGCAGTTTGTAACAGTGGTGCTATTTTTCGTTAGATCAGAATGAAGAATCTTAAAAGAACTTAATCAGGCGACCAATACTTGCCTTATCAGGCACAGGATTTAGGTTGTGTAGAATTATTTTAAATTCGGTGTCCAACCAAAATTGATCCGATTTTAGCAATCTTTTTAATGTTCGGCAATGCTTAATCCATTTTTCATTTAACTCACTTAAACCAATTGAATGATATTCAATATTTATAATATTATTAGAATTTATGGTGTCAGAAAATTTAATTAATATGTATAATAAAAGAAATAGATTGTAAAAGATATTGGTTTAAAATTAATCATCATTGTGCGTACCAATGTTTTTTATGGTTGTGTCAGCCAGTAATTGAAATCTTATAATATTTCTTGATTTATAATATTAAGGACTCCTTTATTGCCAAAAATAACGTTTTAATCGGTATGGGTATGGGAGAGCTGAGACAAGAATTAAAGCTCTATTTATTCAAGTTTGTTTTCCTACCGCTTCAATAGGAAGCGGAGAACTGGATTCTGAAGGAGAGGCTGCAAAGCCGTATTACTGCAGCTGAAATGAAGTTTCTTGGGAGAATTGCGGGACTCCAAGCGACGGGATTAGGGAAGAGCTGAATGTATGCCCGGTGATGGAAACGCTGAAGAAGAGGCAACTAAGATGGTATGGACATGTCTTCCGCATGGATCACCAAACAGACCCGATAAAGACCATAGAGACGAGATTCTTCCATTGGGAAGAAGAGTAAAAGGGCGTCCAAGAACCTCCTATATCAATCATATGGAACGATTAGAGAGACGCTATGGAAGACCTTAGGAGAAATAAGAAACATTGCAAGGGACAGAGACCAATGACACAAATGGCTGTAAGCACTCCCATGCTGAAAGGCAAATGGGTGGACAAAAAAGAAGAGGAAGGGTATTAGATTTTTTTAGCAATGATTTGGTTTAAGCATTATGCAATATATCTTCAAGCGTAACACATAAATTTTTTAGTTTGATTATCAGAGAAGCTTTTCACAAAGGTTCTGCTTGTTGCATTATGTTTGTCAATTGTTGGTTTGTCAAATATATTTTTTTTAAATATTTGTCCATCTTGGCTATCTCTGGTGTATAAGTCTTGAGAATGAAACTGGTTTAGTTTCTGTTTTCCTCATGGATATAAATAATTTTTCAAGTTTTGAATGGTATAAGCAGTTAAGTTTTTGGGAAGTGATTAAGATTAATTTCAGCAAATTAACAAAATTAAGGACCACGAACAAGAGAATGAAGTTTTAATTTCAATTGATTGCATCTTTGATAAAATCGAAAAAGTAATTGATTTTCAAACAGGTTTTCAGTGCCTCATTACCACCTCAAAATGAAATTTTGGTAGTGAAGAGAAGATTTAAAGAATGGTTATAATAATTTGAACTTAGAGAGCCTATGTCAAAAACAAAATACCGTTCCATTGGGATTTTTATACAGAAGAAGAGTAATTGATTTTGAAAACTTCAGAGTAATACTTTAGGAGAAACATTAAGGAGCGGTAATGATAAGAATAGAAATACTCACCGAACACTCATCAATTTTATGTGACTTCCGGAGCTGAACAGAAGAGTGGCTCATTGGACAACGAGAGATCTTTGTAAGACAGTGGTTTATCGTCTAAGGAGAAAATCTTTTGATGATGGAGCTCATTTTCGGGAAACAATGGACTAATTGTATTTAACTCAAAAAACATGTGACGGTAATACAAATTTATATGTTTGATTCAACAAAAAACGTTGGTAATTTAGTGAAAACAAATTATTTTTCTTTTTTTCAATGAGTGGAGAAGCGAAAAGAACATAATGGACAAATAAAAAACAGCCAATAATTTGAATATAATATACGAGGGACACGATTTTTTTATTTTTTATCAGAATTACAAATAACTCCTTGTATGATCCTTGTTCTAAAATGTAATGATATAGTTAGAAGTTCAATAAAATCCTAACTAAAATTTAATACTTGTTATCAAACAGACATCTCCTCTAATAATATTTTAGAAATAACTGGGATAATTCTTTTATTTATAGAACAAAGCATTATATGGCATGTAGCTCAAGAAAATGGCTTAAGTCAGAATGATGTTCGGTTAAATAAAAGTGAATTTGAAGCTATTCTTTTGAGTCAATATCATTCGTTTAATCTCACTGATAGCCACAATAGGTAGGTTGTTCGATGGCCAGAAATGCCAAAATTTTATTTATTTAAGCGATGGTACGATGAAGTTTAATCAAGGTTTTCGTTTTGATGATGCGATCCTTGGTTGCTTAAGGTATTTAGAAATAGTTTTGATACAAAAGTAAAATTTAGAAAACTCGTTGACTTCTTCATTCTTTTGAATTTTTATCTTCCTCGACCCATTATTATTCCCTCCGCTATGCTCGAAGTGGCGTGGGCTTAATTCATTCGTTCATTTAATATTTATTTCGTGGCGGTCCTCTACCACATCCGATGCTCCTCATTTTATTATTCAGTCGAAAATTATATTTCCTTATCTTGATGAAACATTCTTATTGCTAAAGATCAATAAAAACAAAGGATTCAGGGAGGATTTCAATCGAGAGATAAAGATATATCAAAGCGTCCTTGGAAGAGTGAACTTAAGTGATTTATTCTAGTTTTTTTTTTTTTTTTCTGATGTTGTTTATAAAGATATTTAAGATTGAACAAACAAAAAAAAAAAAAAGGAAAGTAATATATATTTGTGATTAAGAATGTTTTAGGATCATGCAATAATGGAGTATATTTACAACGACATACACACAACTTCAAATTGTAAAATATAGGAGTTATTCAGAACACGTTTAATCAGTCAATGAAACGATGGTTTTCAAAAATGAGATAATTTTATGTATAAAATCAACACTTTGTATCAAAATATTAATTTACTGATATCGTATTAAAGTAATTTAAACAAATCTATAAGCATATTATATTAGATTAGAAAAATAAGAAAGAAAAAAACACTGCCATTTTACAAGTACAAATTATCTTCTTCTATCAGTAAACTTGATGAATTAAATTTTTTTGATAAATTTTATCAGATTAGTTTTATTTGTATTAGTAATTTGTATTCAGTCTTAAGCCAAGTCACTGGCTTTATTATGATTTCTGTATTAGGCCTGTATACGTCAAACAGTTTGAAATCGTAGAATAAGTGACTGATATTGATGTTTTATTCTTCTTCACGAATCTCCGTGGGAGAATTGCGGAATATCCAAGAAAATGGAAAAGGATAATACGGGAGGGCACTATAGAGGAGTTGAATCGACGATGGGTAACTAAAAGAGGAGCTACCTTTAGAAAATACTTTCCCAATGTCCATTCACGATTGAAGGCCAAATGGGTCCTCCCTGATTACTGGATGTCGCAATTTCTCACCTGAAATGAGGGATTCCGTGCCAAGCTCCATGAGTTTGGTAAGGAAATTAATCCTCTATGTCCCAGTTGTGGAGTTCAGAAAACTGCTGAGCACATCGTCACCACTTGCACCGCGTTTGAGGCAATAATAATCAAACTACGGAAGAAAACCGGCCTCTATGTCATCACAGAGAGTGATTTTTCTCAATTAGTTAATCAGGAAAATTACCCATACTATGAATCCTTTTTATACGGTTGGAAGAAACTAGATATTCTGCAATATTCCGAAATCTTTCCTCGAAGATTCTCCGGAAGACCTGCTGAACCTCCATTCTTGAAATGAGACTTCTTGAGCTCTTCTTGCAAGAGGAGGTCGAGAAGTACTAATCTATTTTAATAAATTGACTTAAGAAGTATGAATATGTATTAAGAAAGAAAATTTAAGAAGGATGAAGAGAACTCATCGGTAGGTAGTGCTTCCGAACCCCGAATTGCCGAGAGGTAAGGTAGGTTGAAAAATAAAATAAGGTATATTTTTAATTCAGTCATATTTTTTTTCTCATTGGTTACTTTGGTAGGGGAAATTATTATCTCTCCCCTCCAGTGAATCAACCACTGTCTTGTACTGCTTTTAGTTCATCCAAGACTTCCTCGATTCCTTGAGCCTTCCAATTTGATGCTTTCTATGGGAACATATTTTTGGCTTTCTATCATCACCCATTCTGTTTACGTGATCTTTCCTTATCGGTCTCTTATTAATAATATCATGGAGGATGTAGGATTCTTCACTCTCCCCCATTCCTTTTATCTTATTTCAATTTTGGAATGACAAGAAATCCCACATCGTTTTCAATAGCCCTTGTAAAAAGCGAGTCTTGTCTTATTTTTTTTTTCAGTTAAAGTCTACATTTTGTATTCCATGTAATAACACAAGTCTGAAGATTGACTTAAAAAAATATTTATTTTTGTTTTCAAGCTCAGATTTTTATTCCAGAAGGATGAATCATTTTTAAAAACAATTTTATTATTTGTCAAATAGTTAAGAACTTTATAAAATTTAAAATCCGCTTTGGAAAAATATCCTATTTTTTTAAATATTCGTGAATGATAACTGAAGAAAGCTGCTTGTTTGGTTTATAGCTTAAATATCTCATCATCTGATGCATTTCAAAGAAATTTATGTTGAGACTTAAATTGAAGTGTTCAATTAAAAATCTAGGGTTTAGGAAAAACGATTTTCACTCATTTGGAAATCAATCAACACAAAAAGATAACAAAAAAATGAAAATTGCAAATATATTTTGAACAAAAAAAAAATTTCAAATTATTTTTCTATTGCTTCCTGACCATCGCAGGTAGAGAGAGAGGCTTGTATTCATGCAAAAAAAAATTTATGGCCTTAGAATCGAAAATTCGAATGTCGAAATAAACAATTAAAACATTAAATGTTTTTCTTACTCATTTGTTGTTTTCGTTTGTTATTCCTTATGATCACAATAGATATACTGACCTACTTTTCTTTATGATGTTCAATGCAATAAAGATAATTTGTTTTGACATTAAATAGTTACATAAATATAGTATTTCCAAGCCAATTGTAACCTTTTCCAAATTAATTGTCACCTTTTCAAGTTCAGTTGCAACTTTTTTCATTTCAATTGTAACCTTTTCCATTTCAATTGCAACTTTTTTGTAACCCAACCAGATATGTCAATTAATCAATTCTATTTTATTATTAAAAAAATAATAATTTTAATTAAAATAATGACTTTTGAAATCATTTCGGCATTTTCATCCGGATTTTTTTCTTTTATTAGATAATTGATATAAAGTGCTAATTTGAAGTAGTTAAAACTTTTGGAAAAAAAATGTGATTTATTTATTTTTAAATATTTATTTATTTTTTGGAAGGGGAAGGTAGATTTTATCGATTTAGTGATCCTTGATCACCTTCTTCTTCTTTGGTAGCACTACAACCCGTGAAGGGTCCTGGCTTCCTCCAACAGCAACCTCCATGCGTCTCTGTTCTGTGCCCCTGCCATCCAGTTTCCCACGCTCAGATACTCTCTAGCGTCATTGGCCACACAATCTGCCCAGCATAGTTTTGGTCTCCCAACTCTGCGACGACTAAATAGAGGCTCAGTTAGAATCTTCCTTGGTCGTAAATCATCAGCCATTCTGGCGAGATGTCCTGGCCATCTGAGTCTTCCAAACTTGATGAAACGGGAGATATCCTGTTCATGATATAAATCATACAGCTCCCGATTGTTTCTCCGTCTCCATTCATTGTTTTCAAACACACCTCCATAAATTCGGTGCAACACTTTCCGCTCAAATATAAGAAGGCGCTGGTCCTCAGCTCTGGATGTAGTCCAGGTCTCTGAGCCATAACAAAGTACAGGCCCGATAAGAGTTTTATAAATGATAATTTTTGTTCGCCTTGTAACCAGATTGCTTGAAAAATTTTTTCGGAATCCAAAATAGCAGCGGTTCGCAGCCAATATTCTCCTCTTGATCTCAACTTCGATTTCGTTGTTGAAAGTTACCATAGATCCAAGATAGACAAATCCTGTGACCTACTCAAATCTGTAAGGCCCAAAAGCAACACTCGCACCTGCCAATCCCGGAGCTTGATCCGAAACCATGTACTTTGTTTTAGCTTCATTGATAATGAGTCCCATGCGTCTCGCAGCAGCTTCTTGATCAAGGAAGTCTTCAATTACCGCTTGTCTGGATCTCTCCACAATATCTATGTCGTCTGCCTATACCAACATCTGTACCGATTTGTTCCATACCGTGCCAGTAGTCTGTATCTGAGAGTCCCTTATTGCTTTCTCTAGCGCCATGTTAAGAAGTAGGCATGCTATGGCGTCACTCTGCCTGACTCCTTTCCTGGACGAGAATTCCAATGGCCTCCGACCTTGTGCCTGGACCACACACTCAACACTTGCCATTGTCAGCCTTATAAGTCGTATGAGCTTGGATGGAACATTTAGCTCATGTAATGCTTTGTAAAGCTCTGCTCGGTGAATACTATCGTATGCCGACTTAAAGTCAACAAATAGATGATGTGTAGTCACATTATACTCCCTTCCTCTCTCGAGTATTGTTCGGAGGTTGAAAATTTGGTCTGTTGTAGATCGGTCTTGCCGGAACCCACATTGATAATGACCAATCTCCCGTTCAACAATTGGGAGAAGTATAAATAAATATGGTAGAATAATAAAATATTTGAGAGGATTTTAAATGCACATGGAAGCAAGAATATTCCCCTGTAATTAGTGCATTTAAACATATCTCCTTTTTTGTGTATGGGACAGATCAACGTTTTTCTTCAGTCTCCAGGTAATACTTCCTCATCAGGTGGTTCTAATTCTCCTTCATAAAGCTGATGCTCTAGAGAATTATCGCCGCTCTCTTCCCCTCCATTCAGTAAGGTCTCAAAATATTTCCTCCATTCCTCCATGCAAGCTTTATCATCTGTCAATGGGGTTCCTTCCGCATTCATACACATAGTCGGGATCTGCTTAAATGGTTTTCTAGTAATGTTGACTCTCTGGAAAAAATTTCTAGCTTCATTTTTGAATCAAAACTTCTCCAGTTCTTCTAGGTCAACATTACATCGTTGTCTCTTCTTCTTGCGATGGCCTCGCTTCTCTTCCCGACGTTTTCTCCGGTACTCCTGGACAGTTCTACGTGTCCGCCTATTGATCATGGTTTACAAAGCCTACAAGGCTTCATTCTTTGCATCTGTGAGGGATTTATTTTTAAATATTTATTTATTTATTTTTCGGAAGGGGAAGGTAGATTTAATCGATTTAGTGATCGTTGATTACCATCATTATTAATCAATACATGGATCGTTGATTAGCTTTTCGAGGGTTCTGAATCAAGTTTTTGAATTGCATTTTCGATCTCGCGATTTTCCGTTTCCGTTTTCACATAATATAGGTATCGTTGATTAGGTTTTCGAGAGTTCTGAATCCATTTTTTGAATTTAATTATTTATAGAGTATACGCATTTCGAATTACCACTACTTTTAACTTTTTTTCTGATGGAGTTGTTTATTAGTTCTTCAAGGACGATATAGGCAAAAAAAAAATTGAAATGTAATAAGAATTAGAAATGCACATGCAAGATAAAAAATCAAATTCAAAAAATGGATTCAGAAGCCTCGAAAATCTTATAAACTATCCCTATATCATAGAAATCTTCAAGGGTTACGGAAAAGCGAAATGCGCATGCGCGAGCGTAAAGGCAATTGAAAAAAATGGAATCAAAATCCTCAAAAACCTAATTAACGATCCCAATCATGCACGATTGAAAATCCGATAGTAAATTCGGAAATAGCGTCTTTGAAAAACTAATAAATGATTCCTATACCGAAGAATTTTGCAAACCAATAATTATGTAGAAATGCTCGTGGCCGAACAAAATTTCGATAGTATATTCGGCATTAGCAACTTCGATCACCAACCTTATGAACGATCACCAAATCGAATAAATCCACCTCCCTCTCAAAAAAAAAAAAAAAAAAAATTAAATAAATATTTAAAAATAAACAAACCACAATTTTTTTTTCAAAATTTTAATTTTAACTTTATATATATATATATATATATATATATATATATATATATATATATATATATACACATATATATGAATATATAGATGAATATAGATGAATTCTTAGTAAAAATGAAAGAGAAAAGATAGACCAACAAATTAGTCTTTATAGTATTTTTTACTTTAATACCTATAAAATACTTGTGGGAAAAAAAAATCCAGTTTCTTCAGTATATTTAAAACTTTTTGTAGAGTGTTAAACTCTATTTGTTAATCTCTATTTTAGTTCTTATATCTTAGTTTTATTTTTAATAAATTGTGTCAAAACCTATTTTCTATACATACTAATAAAAAATTTGCTCATAAAACCATAATAGTCATAGAATTACTAGATTTCCATAGCTGTATTGATGCTCTCTGGAAGCCGTAGGCAGTCAATATTTTTGAACGAGTTTATGAGTGAAATGATTTTGCTAGTTCAAGGTGATCCCGGAACTTTTTTTTTTCTTTATGAAACTATACGCAAAAATTATGAAGAAAAGCGTCATTCGATGTAACGTACGTTCTTCTTCAACGACCTTTAAACAAATTATAATAAATTTTAATTATTTTTGTAAATTTAATTCCTTTTTTGAACCACGTTAATCAGGAATTAACAGCTGAAAAAAAGTATTCAGAATGTTTGTTAGAAGATTTCCTTTTAAAGAGCAATAATAACTTTTCAAATAATTGTGCACAAAACTTATTATATCGTAAAAATCCAAAATTCCTGAATAATAAATTTAAAGCTGGAATTCTTCACAACAGCGTATTCATTCTACTAATTATTGCCATTCCTTTATTGAATTTTTAACGAATAAAAAAATTTAATTGTATTATTATTAAAATCAAATCAAATCTGTAACAAATAAAAGATGAAAGTTGATATTTTTTTCCCTCCAGGATATACTCCAAAAGGATATTATATATAGACCGCGCTCTGTGGTATATTTAGCACACGTTGTCCACACTACACACTGGGGTCAGGAAACTTTATAGGAGACATCAACTGGAGAACTTTTGTTTTGATATTGTAGCAGTTTTTTGCTGTTATAAGGTGAATTAATAACTATATATAACTATAAACTGGAGTATGTATTGACCAATTAATAATAATATATGAAAAACATTAACGAAACATCCAGATTGGTGGTGGGTCTACTTTATATATATACACACACACATATACGTACATACATACGTGTGTGTGAAATAAGACAAATGCTGTTTTGTTTTTTTAAATATACAAATTACAAAATATAGTTAAAATGATTGTTTATTAAATATGGTTTTAAGTATTGGAATAATTGTTAGCTGTGATATTTGTTTTGTATAAAATACTTGAGAATGGCGAAATTTAAAATTAATATATAAAGGACAATTTTTCAATAAACAATTTTGATACTTACTCGAATGAAAGCTAACTGAAAGTTATCAGTGCGAAAAGTGCAGTGGTAATGAGGCTCTTAAATATATTATGCTTGAATGACCGGTATACATTAAACAATGAAATAGTTTGGTTGAAGATTTAGAAACGAACCAAAATATGATATGCTATGATATAAGTATCTTAAATTTAACTGACTATGGGAACATTTGTTACATCCATAAATATTTTGAATCTTTAAACAAAAATTTATAACAGATATAGTCAATATACTAAATAATAACAGTAACACTTAATAAGTAATACTTAATAATAAAGGGACCTATCCTAACATACTGTACAACAGAAGTAATATAGACTATTCATACCTGCCTGTATGGAAAAATTCAATGTCACCCACAAATGGGAAGAAAAAGATTGGAAACGAAATTCCCAGTTCGAGTATTGTGAATTTTGTCAGATAAATATGAATTAATATTATCCTTTTTTGTGAATTTAAGAAACTTATAAACTGTTTACAACAGACTCTCAATAACTCAGATTATTTAATTATTCTATTTTTTTCCGAAAACCTCGTACAATACAAAAAATAAAATAAAATATATAAATAATTAAGAAGTGAAGATAAATATAATGCCAGAGAAAACGTTAACTAAATCGTTGCTAAGGACAGGAGTGTGCACACTATGCTAACGTGACGTGACGATACTTGACCTTACTCAATATGCTAGCTGACGCATCAGCTACAATTCAAAATTATCAAATCTCGTCAGCTAGCATTATTAGAGTAGAAATTAGAATTAGTATCATTAGAAATTAATTAACACTAGATATATAAATATACTTAGTGGAACAACAATGCAACTATACAATAAGTTTTAACACTGCCAAAAGTATTTATATAGTTAATTAGTAAAATTAAAGACCAATGCTCACCAAATTCATTTATTTTATTTCAAATTACCTCGAAGTTTCAGCCATCTTGGGCCAAATTCAAGTCATGCAACGCACTGTATTTTCTTATTTAAACAAATTTCGCCACCAAGCTTAAACAGATAAGACCATTTAATCATGCTTTTACTAAAAAATGGAAATTTCGCATCGTTTATTCAAAAGATACCTTCATTTTTCCGCCTTTGAAGTTTCGTTAAACTTTTCAATGCTTAACAGCGAACTGCAAGGGTCCCGAAAGTAGCCGCTGTTTTTTCTTCACTTTAAAGGTGCATTCAAACTACGCTGACGTTACGTGACTATCTGTAAGATATGAAAACCAAACAACTGACGTGAATTTATCATCAGCTTGCGTCAGTTAAATGTGCACACACTGTCTGACGCTGATATATTTACACGTCATCTTACTTCAGCTGACACCGTCTCAGCTGACGTCTCGTCAGCGTAGTATGTACTCATGTTTACTGCCAGGATAATTTTAAGTTTCTTTCATACACGAGTTCATCATTTTTTTACTCATTGTTCAACATACACTGTATTACAGAATGAAAAATAAAGAAATAACGAACCAATTTCAATAACAAACTGAATGTAAAAAAATGGGGATGGGCTCAATTCTTCATGTTGTAAACTTAAAAGTATCTTCCAGATTTTAAGTTTGCTCTTTCGATTAGAAGTAGTAATATTTCACTTTAAGTTATTCATTGATTGATTAAAAGTGATGGATGGCCAACTGAAATTGTGAATACTTTGAGAATTTTTTTAAAAGATACAGATAAAAGTCCAGGTATATGAATTTATTCGACATGGAAAAGGAAAAAATAATTATTAGTAAAAATAATAATTTTTAAAAATAGAATTATTTTTTTGTGTTTTATCACCTATTTTTCAATAAAAATTACTATTTAGCACAATTATTTAGAGCTATTCTAATATTTTTTTTTTGCCTTCAAAAAAATCGCGCTGTCATTGAATAATATCTATACTTTTATACTCTAGGAATACAGTGTAAGACAAAATTATTCAAAACATTACCTCTTGTAAAAAGGTTACCCTGTTTTACTCGAATATATCTAATCTAAATTCTTTCGCAATTATCTCTTGATAGCGTTTGCACTAATATAAAATCCATATTGGTTTAATCATAATAATTTAGGTATATCTTATGTTTTTAAATTGTACAAAATATAGCATTTTTTAAATTATTTAATTGTTTTTAAAGTATTGTCCAATGATGTAGCCAGAGGAGAGATCCGTTGGATCCGGGCCCTTCTCTCCCTCCCCCCCCTCCCTCCCCCCGAATTTACCTTATACTTTTACTTATTCTTATCTATAAAAAATAATTGTATAAACTTATTGAATATTATTTCATTAATAATATACCTTGGCATGGAAAATATTATATATAAAGAGGGTTTCCGGAAATCTCCGTTTGGAGTGGGTCTCTTTAAGGTAGATCCTTGGATGGACCCTCTTCCCCCTCTCCTTCCCCGAAACGAAATCCTAGCTGTGTGACTGACATTGCATTTCTTACAAATTTACCCGATAAATAATAATCTGGTGCGGTGCGCTCATCACACAACTTTCCATTACCATCCTATAATAATAATCTTTTTAACATAATTTTAAAGAATTCACATAAACACAACCCGAAATAAATTCAACAGAACGCACTTCTTCAAGTCTTCTCTCACAAAAGTACGATAAATTTTTAAACAACTTTGGTAAGAAAATGCTATACACTAAATATTTTTGATTTGCTAAGCTGAAAATATATTTTGGTTTATTATTTTCAATAATAGACCTTTGGAATCGACCAAGGAAAAAATTTTCGTAATCCCCCTCCTCAAAATTTGAGGTTTTACATTTCAAGATACGTAGAATTCAAATAACGAATACAAAAAAATCCGTCAGTCCGCCGTCCGCGGCTTTCTCGGAGACTACTGGACCGATTTTCTTGAGGCTCGGTACCAATGTCACGGTCACCCCAGGATGATCCTCTGAACTCGACATTACCATCCGTCTGTTCATTTCAAAATGGTGGCCGATTAGAGATCTAATAAGCCCATAGCTCGGCCATTTATATAGATAGAGGAGAAATGTAAGGTGTTTTGGAATCAGCATAACAAGACATTAAAATAAGAAAAAGGAAAAAAAACGAAAAAGAAAAAAAATTGTAAATGCTTTTGGTTTATTATTTTCAATAGTAGACCTTTGGAATCGACCAAGGAAAAAAAATTTGTAACCCCTCCCCCTCAAAATTTGAGGTTTTACGTTTCAAGATTTTAAAATTTCGGTTCCAAGTTACAGAGTGTTTATGTTAACAGGCTGGCGGGTTGGTGGGAGGAGGTTCAGTCTCCAGAACGCGCTCGGCTTTCCATCTTGAATCTTGTAGTCTTTATGAGATAAGCTGTATCTTTTCTAATACAGGCCCAATTTAAATAATTGATTTTTAGAGAATTTAATTACCTTTCTTATGATTTCATACATAATTTACCATAAAATGCTTACTTTTTGAGTTATGCTCAATTAAAATTTTCTTTTCGCGATGACTATTTACCCCGCATTTTCTCGCTGATATACTACATACATGAAAAGTTAAAGGGCTTTAGGTAGACATTAGGCAATTTTCGTCAAAATCGTTAGAACCGTTTACGAGATAATTTAAAAAAATGTAAAATCGATGACATAATTGCCAATTCCGGTAAGTCCGAGACGTTGTATCTTTGCTAATACTAGTCCGATTTTGATGATTCTTTTTTGTTTTTTAGATCATTTAATTATCTTTCATACAATTTACTATAAAATGCATACTTTTTAAGTTATGCGCAAATAAAATATTCTTTTTATCATAACTTTTTTCCTTACATTTCCTCCATGATGTACTAAATATATGAAAAGTGAATGAGCTTTAAGAAAAATAGTTTAGGCAAGTTTCATCAAAATCATTAGAACCGTTTTCGAGAAAATATACATGTGCCTACCTTAAATATGTAATTTCAGTATCGTACGACTTTTCGTTTTTGAGCTAGGCTGTTCACATACAGCCTACCCATTTTGCGAGACTTGGTTATTTGGATTCAGGGACCTTAAAACGAGCATTTCCGTTAAAACTCGAATTCGAAAATTTTTACGATCGCAGTACTTCCTCTTACTATATGTTTCATATAGTGGTAAGGGAAAGTAAAAATATCTATTCATTTCATGTTTTAATCAGAAAATATCATATTTTTATACCTGAGTTTATTTATTTATTTTATTGCAGTTTGATTACTAGTATGGAATACTTATGATAAATCTGCTTACTTTGTCAGATATCCTTTCAGGATTATTTCATAGAAACAGCGACCATTGCATACAGGTTCAATACTTTAACACGCACACAAATTGGACGCTTGTTGACATTTCCACAAACAAAAAGTTACGTTAACAACTTACGCCCCACCACCCGCTGTCGCTCCCCTCCAATGAATGTGTTTCAGGTAAACGGGCCAGATTAACGGGAGAGGTGTTAAGGATAGGACACCTCGCGTGACAGAGGAGCTTAAGACGTTCGGTAATAAGGAACATGAGACTATCTCTTGGCCACAGCGATAGAATAATTTACTGGATAACACTCAGGTTAGCTAAATCTATTTAATATTGCAAATAAATAATTTAGTTCAAGGGAAATAATTACCGTTGCACACGTGCGCTCAGGGACCATCTCTGACTGAGCACTCACTCACTGTCTGGCTCAAGCTGCGGCATGAACCAACTCAGAATTTGTACTTTCTTTTTTTTCAAGAACAATTTTTGTAATTTTTAATAATAATTAAAATAAATATTTATTATCAATAAGAAAAAAAAGTTAAATAATTCATTTGGAATACTTTCTCGCGTTAATTATTTTATATTAAATTATTAAATTGATCTATGCAATCAGTGTTTTGTTCTGTGTTATGCAGTTTTAGTGCAATAGTAGTTTTTTTTACAAATTTTTAGTTGTTTATAAATTTAAAGTGAACAGGCTTAATATTTTTTTTATTTTTTATTACGATCACATTTCTGGGCAATAAGCAGAAGATGCAAAAGTTCATATTCATATTATACGTTAAATGACGAAAATAATCATAAATTAATTATATCAAAAAAAAATCTTATACTAAATAACTATATATATCTAATAGACCCATTTATTTATCACATTCACCCGTCACTGTTATTGTAAAAAGTTGCTGAGCTTGTGTTTATATCAACGTGGGCACTGACCGAATACCAGCTTTCTTTTATAAAATGTTTGAGATGAAACATTTTAATATTATATATTTTTTTATTTTATCAACTAGGTCTAACTGATAAGAGCTTAAATTGATTTGGATACTAGACGGCCCATGAGGAGAAATGTTACACCTTACTGATTTTTTTCAGCAATAATTATTTAATTAGGTGATTGGTTAATTAAATATTTTTGCGTATAATGACACTCTCAAAGGTGAAGAGGAGTGCAAACATACCCGTAAGTGTAGTATGTTATCAACAGTTCAAGAGTTTAAAGTCTAAAATTAATCTGAAATTATTTTCACAATTAATTATTATTGAGAATTATTTTATACAGCATATTTCTGGATTATTTATACATTATCATTTTTTTTTTTTTTTTTTTTTTTAAGAATGAAGTGAGGGCTGTAGAGATTTGAACGAGTGCTGTTAATAACAGCATGTTGAACTTTCCCTGACAAAAAGCTTTGATAATTAAAATATTGAGCCAGGATTCGCGTGATGCACGATGAAAAGTTAAATCGATTGTCGCTCGTTTATACATAAGGTTATTATTATTAATTTTTAATAATTATAACGATAGATATCTTAAGGAAATTTGAAACATCGCTAATGCGATAACAAATAGTATCATACCATACTTAACCCTATAAATGGTTTTGAAAACTGGAACCGAACGTCCTTGAGAATGAAATGCAAAGACACTTTTGATAATGCGGGTCTGTTCTGAAAGTGTTAATGGAAATTTCCACTGCAGCTGATTGTGGGAATGGAACTTGGGGTTAGTGTATCGGGTATCTTTTTCTAAAATAGACAGTTCATTAATTTTAAATTTAATTATTTATATATTGATCGTAATTGATTTGTTTTTGTATTTATTTATTTTTGTTTAAAAAAATTGTATTCAATGTAATGGACATTTCTTTAAATACTAAAAATTACAACTTATAAAATTAGTAATTTTATTCGTATTATTTTTTTTTATTATGATATTTTTTAAAATTAAAAATAAATCATTGTGTGTAGTTATAAGAGCAATTATTATGTTTTGCATTTTTTTTTTGTTCTAAAAATAAATCAACAACACTAATCAATAATTTAAAATATATATTTAGGTATGTAGTAAATATATATTTTTTATTGTATATATGTATATACATTTATTTAGGAAAAAACAAATTAATGTTACTCATAAAATTATAAAATATGTTTATCTTCGTGTATTTTTTTGTTAATGATGTTTGGAAATGACGTCTTAAAACATATAATAGAAAGATCAATACAATAATTTAAACACTGAATTTAATTTATTTAATAAATTATTTATCGTGAGGAAAAATCTATTGAAACATAGAGTGCAGAGTTTAATTTTTTGTTTGGAAACATTGAAAAAATGTCTTGGAAAATTTCCAGTTTTATTTTTGGAACACCAGAATCCCTCAGCAAACAGCTGACATGTAGAGCGGTATTCAAACAATAAAAAAAAAAAAAAATGGTAGCACCCGTTTGCATTGAGTTATTTTTAGCCTAATGTTTCTTTCGGTGAATGAAAAACCAAGGCAATGGTTTTAAAACTTAGAAATTTTATAGTTTTCCTTCTTATTAATTTCATTAGAGCTTCTTAATTTTCAATATTCTACGTTTTTTATTAATGTATTATCTATTTTTTTTAAACTTCTGAATAATCTTTTAATTTTTTTATTCATTTGTTTATCACCTCGAACCTATGGGGTCATTTGCGTTGTGCTATTTATTCTTCTAATTCTAACAGCTATTTATTCTAAGAATAATCACGAACAGTTTAATCATGATAAATCAATTAAACCTTAACTTTCACAGTCTTAGCGAAATTAATCATGCTTTCAACAAATCCTAGAAATAGCTGCAGATGTAATTAATTTGAAAATCAAACGATACCGTAATCGTTTACCAATCGAAAAGTAAATTGAAAATTTTTGTCGATTAGTTATTATCCTTTATTTGGCTCGGAGAAAGGAATGTGAAGTAATTTCAACGATGGTATAGGAACCTGGGCGAGGTTTTCGGGCAGACAAGTCTCTCGAAGCTTATCAGTCAGTGAAAGTTACGCAAAAGAACCCGGCATTCTTCTCGTTTATTGCACCAGATACTTTGGATATTTCATCAGCATCTTATGCTTAGGTGTTTATAAATCATTTGCTTCTTTCAATAATATTTTCTACCGTGGTGTTTTAATGGATTCCTTTATTAGGTATATAATATATTTCCTGGCTAAACCGAAGCAGCCCGCCTATAATTGCCACTTACAAGGAAGAACCTAAATTATTGAACTGAAAGGGTTCAATATAACTTACAGATTGCAACTAAACAATTATTCGGCTATGATAACATTGATTTAAATGACAATTATAACTAGGACCTTCAAACCTTTTAATTCATGCCTCAGAATTTATTAAAAATTATATTCAGCAACACTCAGCTACGCTTCGGCTAATTTAAATTCAATCAAGGTTACCTTTAAAATCATTTGAATTTATTCTACATGTTAATTATGTATATGATGATTTTGTTCACTTTTTGTTTATTATTTTCCATAACAAATCTTTGTAAATGACCAAGAAAAAAAAATTTTACCACCACTCAAAACGTTTCTAGATACCTAAAATCCAAATGTCGAATAAAACATTGAATATTATTATTACACAATGGCTTATAAAACCATAAAAAATTAAGAAGAGCAAATTGCCCAAGATTTTTATTCTAAAGATAATGTTGGACGCTCCGTTTTGAAGCTAACGCAAATCGAAATTATGAAGCGAAATGTCTAAAATTATCTTTGAATAAGAGGCCTCAGACGAAAGTCTTGGAGAAGTCCTGAAAATTTGTTAATTTCTGTTTATTAGGGTACTGGTAACGAATTTCAACTTTATAACCTCAATTTTTTCCGGGAAGTATAAAAAAATAAAGCAAAAAAATTTTTATTTTTGACTCTCATACCTGGAAACTAAGCATTATTACAATAAATTCTAATATTTATTTTATACTGATTAAAAGAAAAATAAATTATCTACAATTTTGGTTCTAAAGATTTTTTGTTTGGATGCGAACATGAATCAAATTTAAGAGGCGGAATGTCAAAATTACCATTGAACAAGCGGTCTGTTTGGAGAAGTTTGGTGGAAAGTTTGGAGAAGTTCTGAAAATTTGCTCATTTAGGTTTTTTATGCTACTGATTACGTATTTCAACTTTATTATCTCGAAGTAGCATAAAAAAAAAAAAAAATTGTTTTTGTTTTCTTTCAATAACACCTTTAATACCATGCATTATTCGAATAAATTCAAATATTTATTTTTTACTAAATAATGAAGAAGAGTTAATTACCTACAATATTGATTCAAAGGATTTTTTCCTTAGGGTGCTCTGTTTTTAAGCGAGCGCTATTCAATATTATGAGACGTTCTTATTTCTTAATTATGATATTTAATCTTATTTCTTTATTAAGATACCTTTTTTTATTGTCGTTGGGGTTCTAATTATAACAAATATATATACTTTTTTTATCATTTTGTAAGAAAATTTCCAAGTTCATTGCAGCCCATTAACAAATGTATCCTTGAGCATTGTAAATGCAGCAGATACTTATTTTCTGTAGTTGGGATTACGAAGAGTTTATTACTCGTGGTTTGAATGTTTATTTATAATTTCATTATAATATTATTAATAAAAATAATAATTAATATTGTATTTACTTAATTTTTTTTTGTTTTGTTTGTCCTTTCCAATTATAATTAAGGCAAACCTTATCCAGTTTAGTTTTTTCAGGGTACTCATTACGAATTTCAACTTTGTTATCTCGAATTTTTCCTAGAAGTATAAAAAAAAATTTGTTTTTGGTTTCTTTTGCTAATACCTTGAAAACCTTGAATAATCATTTTCTTTAGTAGGCATTCCGAGGAGTTTATTACTCGTGTCTTGAATTTATTATTTATTATTTCATTATAATATTATTAATAAAAATAATAATTTAATTTTTATTTACTTAAATTTCTTTTTTTTTTTTTTTTGTCTTTCCTATTCTCATTAAGACAAACAGTACGGTTTATTTCTACAGGTTACCAACCTATTATTATACAGACAAAGACGAAAAAATTGGATTAAGTGATAACTATAAACAGTCAAGGTGCCTTTTATTAAATTCTCGGATTCGATCTTTGGCCTAGCTCCTTTAAATATGATTGTTTTTTTTCAAAATAACAATATTATCATATTGACTCCTATTTCCTTAAATCCCCCAAAAATGTCCTATTCCTCTTATCACTCTTACATTGCAATCTAACCCACTATCTTTATTCTCCTGAATATCAACCCCACATTCCACGGGGTTTTGAAATTAAGAAAAAATAATATTTATAATAAAAATAACAATAATTAAAAAAATCAGGTTTTGGTCAGGATATGACTATCCAGGCACCACTGTGCGGCGGCGCAGTAGACTCCAGATTGCCAAGGTGACACCTTAACACCCGGCTACCACGTCCTTTTGAATTTCTGTTAAATAAACCATTTGTTAAAACCCTCCATCTGTTAAAAATGTAATGGTTTTAAATATGTTTTGTGATTTTACAATGAAATTTTGCGTTGTTCGTATAAAATACATATTTGAATTTTCTCTCCTCCCAATCCCTATTGAAAATTAAGAAAATGTAAACTATTTTAACGCACTCCATTAATATTAACATTAATATTAATATTAATATTAATGAACTATCAACTATTTTACATCTTAGGTTAATGGTGTAAATTTATAAATAATTAAATTTATAAATAAATAAATGGTAATTTCAATTCCAAAGGGTTAACATATCACACAGAAGCTAAGGAGCCAAGTTCCAATTACCAAGCCACGTGAGACGTTCTTGACTGTGAAAGCAGATTGCATTTGGCACCTTGGGCTGTGAAGGAAGCCAGGTTTAAGAGGCCAGCGGAAGTAAATAAATTACTCAAACAATTGGTTTTCTTTATAAGAGCATTTACCCAAGAATGAATCCATTGTTTGAAAATAGCCTCCATTCAGGATTCAGGTTAAAGTGGTAAAACCGAACCGATTACTAGTGCATATTCTAATGTTCTCAAAGGTAACATCCTGTTTATTTTCTAATAAATTATAAAGGCATTATATAATTATGAGCTCACGTAACTAAACACCAGTAATTGTTTTGTCCCACATCTTTATTTATAATTCTTGTCTTTTGCATACTTAAGTCGTCATAACTTCTTGCTGAATATATTTAGTTACTTAGCTGAACATACTTAGCTACTAAATAGTTATCCTTTCGATTAGTATTTATCTGTGCTTTATGAGATGCTAACCAGGGTAATTAATTAATTCACAATCTAACTCAAACCTACAGATAAAAAATATTGTTTAAACAAGTGTTATCTATTATGCGTCAGTCTGGGGTTATGATGCAGCGGAATAGGAGATTTGCTTATTGTTTTAAATATGTTGAACATCGCGAAATAAATAAGTCCATATGAATTAAAACACGATTCTTACCAATTTTAGAGTTGCACCAGGTTTTGATTTCTGTAGCGAAGACCTTTTTGCGAATTTCTTAGATATTTCTTAGATATTTTTATCCTTTCTCCCTCCCCCCATCCTAAGAAAGGAACAGAGTGTTCCGCTTCAGGCCAGAAAATATCTGGTCACGTTAACTATACTCAATGTAAAGAAAGCCTTCAGAGGCGATTATGAGGACTTAGTAACAAATTTGTGTTTAGTTAATTTAATTAAGCTCCCAAAGCAGAGTCTCATAATATCTTTTTATTGTAGAGGTTGGATTAATGTAAGTTGAAATTATTCGAAGGTATGCTTCATTTGTCGGTATTTTATTCGTTTATACTTTATTATAAATGAGATAATATCATCTAATCACATATGTTAATTTTCTGACCTATTTTCATCTGAATCATCATCGTTGAGATGTTAAAAAGAAAAAAATAAATAATTGAAAGGGGTGTTTGAGCAAAATATTTTTTCAAAAGGTCTTATAATATTATAATAGATATTTTTAAAACAAATATTCCCGGTTTTCAAAAAGACGTATCGTAATCAAGGATGTGACATCAATTTATTTTTAGAAATATTAAAAAAATTAATGTCTTCGTAATTCATTAAATAATAACACTTTATTAGTATACAAAAGGCAATGTGCTTGAGACGAAAAACTTCCTAGGAGATAAATTAATGTCTTGTTCAATGCTAAGCATCACTAGCCTTAATGTCATAAAATTAAAAATTTTAAATCGGAGAATAATTAGATTCTTTTTCCATGTGGTCCTGAATGATTGTAGGTAGATCTTATCATCATTTCCATAGCCCCTACACTGCATGAATTTTAAAGTGTCTATTGTACTTGGTCATTAGGCTTACCAAATTTCACCTTTGACTAAAAAAAAAAAAAATTGATGTAGATACCGCATGACATTCTTCTAAGCTTAATAAACTATAACTCGGTAGTTCATAAAGTGATCTTGAATTTGGTTAATAATTTCCGAACATAGCCGTATCTCAAAAACGACACTCGGCTTGACGGCATCTGTTGGCGTCCATCTATTGATACACATCATTATTCAAATGTTAAAAACAATTAATGCGGACCTTTAAACGTGCTTATCCGTGTAAATATCATCATGTGATTTTTAGCACGATTCGTATTTCTCCCTTCTAAGAATGCGGGAGGTAAACACAAAAAAAAAAGTTCCAGGTAAGGTACCACTTTCGGCTAGTTAATTATAACTAAAAAAACTAGTATATTTTTTATATTGATGTTTTATATTGCTAAAAATTGCTTATGACCTTCAGGTAAAGTACCATTTCCGGTGATCATGTAGTGTTTATAAAAGGTGGTGCACAACTAGATGTTACGACGATCACAAATACAAAATTTCAACTTTCTACGGCCAATCGTTTTGAGTTGTTTGAGATACGAACGAACATACGTACAAATGTCACGACGAAACTACTCAAAATGGATATTTTTGTTGAAATCTCAAAACCGAAAATGTTTGTGATACAATATTTCCTTTTGTACGTACAAGGAAGTAAAAACACCTTTGGCTTTTGTTTACCTTATGCTCTAAAATTTAAACCAAACATTAAAAATAATTTGTAATTAAATAATTTGTAACCAAACATTTGTAAATAATTGCTGCCAACGATGTGGAACTTTTACTGTTATTGGGCTGTCGAACAAGAGATTAGCCAACTGTTATGAAAAAAAAAAGACCTTTTTTCATTAGTTTCTTTCATGATAACAACAATGGGAAGCTTAATTTTTCTCAATTATTTAGAAAATTAATTATCTGACTCATTTAACATTCTATTTGGAAAAAAATGTATGTGCCCTATTTCTTCCTGATTTAGAGTGAAATTTGGCACCCCTAAAATTATTAATAAAATTAATTTTTAATAAAAGTATAATGCTCCATAGAATACAAGGATAAAAGAGTATATTGAACCACTTAATATTATTATAATTTCAATTTCACTGGAGTACTCCACGATGACTGGTACGTCCTTTTTAAAAAGATACAAAGTTAGAGTATCGATAATGCACCCTGTTGAGGCGTACCTGATTAGTTCAGTTTACGAGGCCCACGTGGGACGTGCCTTCCCAGTGGTGTCTGTAACACGTCACTGTCCACGTGCATACAACAGATATTGTTCAGTGCCTTATATCTACAAGTTAACCGACACACAGACCTATCATTGACCACTTTGAATTTTTAATCTATTGTATATGCAATTGTTTAAGCATCGTCAAATTTTATAAAATAATAGTTAGAAAATTCGGCTTCCGCTAATGATTCATTTATGTTATTATAAAACAAATAAAAATAAACTAAAATTAAAGCTTCTTAAGTTATCGTTAGCAATAGTCCGTCCAGAATAAAGATTGATTTTTTCCTACATTTTTGTCAACAATTAATCCTTGTCAGTTATACACTCAGTTTTGCTTGAGGTTAGCATGGCTCTTAAAAATGTATATTGAGACAAACTGACTATAAATTTTACAGTGTATAATATCGATTTATAAACAATCGTAATTTACTTAACGATGCGAGTTTTAATATGATTAAATTGAATTAAATAATCTACATCTTCGAATATTCAAATGTTTACAACTTTTTTAAAATAATGAGCTGGTAAACATCTATGTTGAAACAACTAAGGCCGTTTTCACACGGTAAGATAAATATAGGGTCCGATTCCGATTTCGTTAACGCAGAAAGTGTAAGTTCCTTTATTATTATCTCAATTAGTTTATGGGTATCTCTATTTGTCGAATTGAAAGTTATCCGAGAGAGTCTTTTCTGTCGCATTTTCAGTTGGAAATGCAATAAACATGAAGTTTTCAAAAACATGCAGTAAAATTACCCAATTTTAGAGATCAATATTACAAAAAACAATGCTACCTGAAAAGTAGATAAATCTTTTGTTTTTCTTGTCAACAATTTATTATTTCGTACAAGTAATGTCAATTTTTTTTTGGATTCTCTCCAAAATTAAGATATCTCCGTTTATTTATTTCCACCTTTTCTTTCCTTTCGGCAACACGGATTTCGGCAAGGGGTACCATCTGTAGAAATGCATAACTTAGAAAGTACAGTCCAGGAAGATCGCCTTCATCTTCACCCTCGCTCATCGTGGATTCTTCAGTCGGACGGTCCCCGCCTTCTTCTAAGGATAACAAGATTGAGGTGCTCAGGTCCCACTGCCATATTCCAACCGTACATGTTCGTGTTCCTTAGTGCCTCAAACGCGGTGAGGACAAGTGCATGTGGGACATATGGGGTCAACGCCCTTACCAAAGCTATGAAGTTTGGCTTGAAAGCTCCTATGTTCCGTAAGGACTTGCAAAACTCACTAGTCCGGGAGTACCCATGTAGCCACTAATCGGGACTAGATCGTGGGAGTATTTTCTAAAGATCTCCCATTTCGGGATTGTTGACCAAAATCGGTTCCGTTCCTCAATGGCATGCTCCCGGATTATGTGTTTTCAGCTGTTGGATTCACCGGCATTCCTCATTCTGAGAGTCTTCAGAAGTCCTACAGCGCTATCTCTCTACTAACTGGACACCGTAGCATCTTGTAGCAGGTATGTAGCAGGATTGATAGAGAACTCTCCCTAGTGAGATCTCTATCACCTCCTCGTGAGATACAGTCCTCTGCGCCTTATTGTTTGTCTCTCTACATGCATCTATAAGGTGAAAGGTTGTTCCCTGTCCGTTTTTACTCTCAGGAAGATGGACTGCGTTTTAGCAGCGCATATCTTTAAATTCGTCCATTTATGCCATCGTTTTACCAGGTTGGCGCACTGTTCGGGCAAATCATCCACCTAGGCTGTAGCAAGGGAACCGCTCTTCTTTTAGTACATCCAACAGCTCATCAAATACCAGTCGCCATAGTGCCGACACTGTATTGGTTCGAACCAATGAGTAATCCCTGAGGGTATCCTATCTCTATGGAAGCTTCCATCTCTTAGGAATTACCTCAATTTACCATCCTGTCCTAGATGTAGCTCTGAGTGCAAAGTAATTGCCTGTCCGCTCTTTATTTAATAAATTAAAATTATATTTAATATTTGCATTTAATTGATCATATTCATTTTTTATTTTTTCATTTATTATTTTACGGTGAAAACTGGAACAATTTATTATTATGTCAAGGGACTGGAAACCCTTCTTCACGACGACCCATATGAATCTTTTGTGAAAATAGAACAAATTAAGTTTTATTTTGTGTATTGAGATTCAGATCTCAATCGGTCAGCTGTATGGTATATCAGGAAGGAGATGGTCCGGGTGGTGGTAAAGAATAAAATAAAATAGTTGTAACTAACCCGAACCATCTCCTTCCTATTTTAAGTTTTACTTGAGCTTTGGGTAAGTCAAAGGAAATCTTCCATGCTATTTAAATTTCATGGAATAATATTTGCGTCAATGATGTATTTAATAAACTGGTTTCCCACGGAACGGAGTTTATGAAAAAGTTGGATCATAAAATTTTTCACGCCATTAAGATTCATGGCATGACAACTTAGCTAGTTTTTAATATTATAATTTAGAAAAATGAATGCATTTAATATTTTCATTGGATGTGGAATTGTAATGTTTCTTATTTCTATTTTTTAGCGACGGTATCAACATGAAAATGAGGTATTAAAATAGACGATTTATTTACACGAGCTAACTATTCAATAAGGCGTTTCGTAATCTGTTATAAAATTTGTAATTCTTATTAGCTACAGTTGATTGGATTTGATGAGAACTCATTGACACTAAACTGTTAAAGGCATCCTCAGTTATACTTTAATGTTTATCATATAAGTTTATATTTGGGTTTTGTATATAAACTTTTGTACGAGCACGTACAAAACTTACTTGCCCAAAACTCATCCAGCTATTAATTATTTTTTTGGGGGGGATATTATAAATTTGTTGCCTCTATTCATTTGAGTTTTATCTATCTAAGGAATTATGTTGAAGGAGAGAAATTTAGTTCAATATTTTTAGAGGTAGTTTAAATTCTTAGAGGTTTAGGAATTTAATATTTTTAATTTATTTAAATTTTACTCCAAAATGAAATTCTAAATTGAATAAAGGGTGTGCATGATAAAACACCAGGAAACTTCATGTTTGACATATTGCCAAGGGTCCGAAACAAACTGTTAAATTTTATTTAAAAAAAAAAATAATTATAACTTTTATTTTTATTTTGGCGGAATAAAATTTTATTTAAAATAAAACTTCTTTAGTTCAAATCTTTTATACTTCAAGCTTTAAAATAAAAGTTTTGTCATAAATTATTTTCAAACTGTGTGGTAAAAAGAAAATTTTTCATTAACATTTATTTCAAACAATGAAACACTCACATATTAGTGCAATTTTTTTAAAAACTTTAGTTTAATTTTATTAATAATATTTCCTATAGAATGTCACTTCCCAAATTGTACCTGTAATCAATTTTTTTCTTGAAACATTTTTAATGCATCTCAATAACGTATATGCCTAGCTACAACTTAAAAAACAACTTTTATTTAAAAGATTTGTTGGCAACTTTTATTGAAGAATTTTTATCAGGAAAACTTTTTAATACAACTAAAAAAACAAAAATAGTTTTGGTGAAATATTGAAAAATGCGAAAGGTGAATTATTCTTTCGGTCCTTGGGCTTGTATTGAAAACAGGTGATTGATTGGAAACAGATTAATACAATTATGAGTAATTCTTAACATTATTGACTATATCACTGTGAAAAATAGTACTCATGAAATTTCGAAACATATAATTAAATTCGTATCTGGAGGCCCATTTAAAATGAAGAAGATTGTGGTGATCTTCAGCTATTTTTGTTGATGTATGTAGACAATGGTGCAATAATTAAAAGATTAGCAATTAAAAGATTGTGTGAGGTATTAAGGTGTTGTTCAATAATAATTCTGTTTTTGTATTAGGAAATGTATTTTAAAAAAACACGTAATAATTAAAATACTTCAATATTAAGTCTTATGAAGTACAAAAAAATTATATTCGGAACAGTAAAAATGTGCCGCAAATAAGTTTACCTGTATTTGATATTTGTGCTGCTCAAGGGATTAACTATTTCATCTGTCCTACCTGTGGATCTCAAGGTTTTACAATACTATAATTTAATAAAAAAAGGTAATATTACATTATAGAAGAAATTGTGGGAAATTAAATTATGCCTCGATATAAGAATTTTTATAAAATATATGTTAGTCTTCAGAGTTCAAAATTTAAGTTTTTGATTAAACTTAATTAATTTATGACTCAATGGACGATGGATAGCAAAATAATACCATTTGGATTTTAATGTAAATATAAATACTTGAGGGTAATACTTGCATTTATGTAATGGTGTAAACAAGTATAGGAATTTTTTTTATTTTATCTTAGCTTAATTATGTATATGATAATTTAAAACTTAAAATCAATGCGCATTTATTATAAAAGTGCATATTTTCTTGTAAGAAGTTTGAAAATTAAATAACCATTCAATCTGTATATCAATTAACCTCTCTCTCTAAAAAAAAAAAAAAAAAAAATTAAATAAATCAACCTTTTTTAAATTTGATTGTGTAACGAGATTGTTTGGAATATCATCTAAAAAATACGAAACATCTAGTAACAACAAACTGTTAAAAATTGTTTTCCTTTTTACTCTTTCTGTCTTCAGAGGTATTCCACGCTCCTATTTGTTTCTCATTTCTGAATTAATTAGGAATATTAATTGTTTTTTAATCGTGTCCT
The DNA here is from genome assembly GCA_948150685.1 of Rhaphigaster nebulosa. Taxonomy (NCBI): domain Eukaryota; kingdom Metazoa; phylum Arthropoda; class Insecta; order Hemiptera; family Pentatomidae; genus Rhaphigaster; species Rhaphigaster nebulosa. Next base: position 141,582,019 of record OX411306.1, on the reverse strand, counting down.
TTATTTTATCAATTTTTTTTTTCTTTATATTTATTTTATTGTGTACATAGTTGTACATACAGTGTAAATGGGTACTTCAGCCCTAATACTCATTGCCCTTGAGTGTGGCAGCTTGTATTATGTTCAATAAATAAAAAAGTTAAATTAAAAAAATAAATAGAAGAAACGAGAACCTTGGTTGTTTATTAGTAATCATATTTCGTAATTATAAACGAAAATGCCGATTACATCCTAATACTTGAAACTTATTACTAGTTTTAGATCTTTAGAGAATTCTATATGGTAACAGATGGTCACAATTGAGTCAGAGTCACGGGCCAAAAAAATAAATCTTTCATGAAGTGACTCATTGAGGGCAAGCAGGATTGGTATTTCATACCTTTCCGATAATTTGTCTGTACCAGTAACGGGTGTAAATCTTTTAGTTTTTTAGGGAAACCGAACGTAGCCCCTCAGCCAAATGAGTCTAGGGTTAATTAATGTAGTCTTTAGAGATAAAAAAAAAACGACAAATTAACCTATTCCGGGACGTAACTATCTATAAATGCATTTTTATAAATTCATAAAGTGAGGGCGAAATTAATGAACTGAAGAGAAAAGTGTGAAACACTTGCTCAAAATTGAAAACAAATTTTTTAAAAAAGATAAACTTTATGTTCATAAATTTCGCCTTTATCTTATGAATTAATAAAAATGGATTAGTAGATTTTTAACACGGGCAATATACCTCAATATAAGGACATAACATTTTTTCATTTAGGTGATTTATTCACACTCAAAAAATATAAAAGTTCCCAAGAGGCTCAAACACAGACTGAGACCTAGACGAAAACATTGGATTTTGTGATAATTGTAAACAATCATGGTGTCATTTATTTACATTGCCCGGTTCGTACTTTGTTCTAGTTCCTTTAAATATGATTGTTTTTCAAAATAACAATAATTCAAAAATAAGGTTTTGAGCGCCTTAATACCAGGTCTCACTGTGCGAGGTTTCGACCTAAGCATGTGGTCCGTCTTCATTGCTAAAAATGAATCAGAGATACAAGAGATATAGATAGTGGCCAAATAAAATTATGAATGTAACTAGAAAATTTATAAATAAAAAAGTAATAATAGATATAAAGTTAGTAACAGAGATAGATAGGTGTTTTAATTATTTTCTTTCCACGTTTTAATGGTTTTAATTATATTTAATTTTTTCCTTGTGTAAGCCCTATCCTTAAGTCTAAGACTAATCATAGTTCTTCCTTCCCCTTCCCAAATTAACTGAACTAATTACGATAAAAATCATATGGTCATTTTTAAATATCTGGGGAATATTAAAATCATGAAAAGTTTTCAGAAAAAAATATACTTTACGAAATAGTAAAATTAGGCATTTTAATTTTTTTTTTCTCCAAAAATATTGGAATGAATCTTGAATTCAAGACATTTACGAGCGAAATTCCTTGGTTTTTACTGCATATATATGTGTATTGTTTATAAAATGAAATTAAAAAGAAAAAAAAAGTCAACATTGATTGGAGCTCATTTTGCACTTCAAGAGCGACAAAAAAGTTCTTATGGTCTAGTGTCCGATTCCACTCAGAAAAGCAGGAAATTACAGTTTTGTGTTTTTTAAAATTGTTTGGCTAAACTAAATCCACTGTAAGGGAGCTTTCGGGAGGTCTAATAGCGAAAAGTTGTATTTTATTTTTAAAATCATACTTTAGTTGTGAATGTTTTTCTTAGCCTCCTGCGCGGTTATAGATATTCCACTTTCAGGAAAACTTTTTCGTTTATTTAGCTTTAATTTCATATAAATAAAGTAGAGATTTTATATGGGATTGGTCTAAACTTGTCTACTGATTTGCTAAAAAGTGTGGTGTGGAATTTAGGTTTACCAGACAGGGTAGTGTTTTGAGAATGAAATTTATTGAATTCACTTTATTTCTAGTCAATGAAATAATATGGAAATATAAAATAAAAAGCTTCTTTGTGAAATAAAATAAAACCTAATAATAAAAAAAATCTGTTAATTAACCAAAACAATTCTGAAATATAATAGGAAATAAAACTGTCCCCAAAAATAAAATTAACATTGACTAATTAAAATGAATAATGATGAAATATTTAAAAGAAGAAAATAATTTTACCATCGCACTGACAATAAAAGTACAAAAGACACTTCTTCTTCTGCCGTTGTTCCAGCGTAGAATACCACTTCAGGTCAGGACTGAGCTTCACACTCCTGTAGACCTCGGCCGGCCATCTCCTCTCGGACTCATTCTATCGACATGATTCTGGGTCGTCCTCGTCTACGCTTTCCGGGCGGCTGCCAGCCCAGGACTCTGTTCGGCCAATGCTCTTCCGGCATTCTCCTTCATACAACCTCAACCGCCGATTCCCCATTTTTTTAGAGACCGTCTCTGCTGCACACATTCGCTGCCTAACCACATCATTTCGGACCTTGTTATCAGGAGACACTTTTTCCAAAAATCCATTTCTACTGTCCGAACTTTGGAAGGGAGTATTCATCGAACATGCCTCACATCCGTAGGCATATCTGAGGCATATATGGATTCGGCTATATCTGAGAAGATTCGCCTCTTTATCTCGTTCGAAATGGCGCTGTTCCAGAGAACAGGGTGCAGCATCCTAATTGCTTTTCGTGCGAGCTTCACTTTGTTTCGATCATCTACTTCCGACGCCCTCCCCCATCACATCTTTCAAATGGGATCCGAGGTACTTGAAGGCCTTCACTCTTCACCACACCTGATTACGTCTGCGCAGATCGTCTTACTCATTTCCCCACACAGCCATATGCTCAGTCTTTTGTAAGTTGGTCCTGAGACCGACCGCTTAAAATTCCTTCGACTGGAAGACTACCATCTCCAGGAAAACTTTCCTCCGGGCTATCACTACCTGATACGCGAAGAATAGGGTAAGGAGCTCTTCCTGATCGAAATAAATTCCGTAGTCCCGACATTGCCTCACCCATTGTTTCACTACGTCAGCCAAGCATATATTGAAAACGCTTGGAGACAGGAAACTTTCAGAATCAGGTTCATTATACTGGTAAGGAGTGTAAGCAGCTTTCTGCCGCCGGCCTTTAAAAGCTACATATGCAAAGTTCTGGAGCTGTTCCACTTTTTGCTCTGCCCATAGAGCAGCCCTCATTTCTTCCTCCGTTACTTGCATAGGGTCCGGCTTGGGGTTTTAAACTGCCTTCTTGTGTCATAAACTGTGCTCTACTTTCGTTAAGGAGGATCTCATAATGCTTTTTCCAAGTGGTCTCACTGATTGGAGAAAGAATATTGCCTTTTCGTGGTGCTCTTAAGCTCTTTAGTACACCCCATGCTTTTCCTATTCTATCCAGTGTTCCATCTATTCTCTCCCAGGAGTTATTCTTCTCCTTTACAACTGCCTCCTAAACACGTTTGCACAAAACTCTGTAGGCGATCCAGTCCTGGTCCTGGTCCTGATCCAGTCCTGGTGTTCGACATTAGTGTTTCTTGTAGGCCTCTTTCTTGGCCTTCACCAGATGCGACACCTCCTCAGACCACCAATCTGGTAGCTTTCTACTTTCATCAAACCCTAGCACCTCCCAAGCTGCTGATTGGATGCATTCCCTTAACTGGTCGTATTGTTCAGAAAGACTGCTTTCTTGGCTCAGATTGCATAACCCGCAACAGTGTCCTCCGCAAGGAGAGACAGCTTGGATTTTGGTAAAGTATTGCTCTCTGCTCTGCAACGCCCCACTTTTGGGCTCTACCTACCTTTCACGGAAAATTTTTTTTTAGCCCTGAGCACATAGTGATCAGTTCCACATTCCCAACTCCTAACATCTTCCACTTTACTACTTGATTTTTGCCTGTTGATGCAATAATTCACTATTGAGGATTGGAAACCAGGATTACTCCATGTGTACTGGTGGATGTGCTTGTGTTGGAATAATGTGTTCTGAATCTTCAAATTGAACGCTTCGCAGACATCGATAAGCCTCTTTCCGCTGTCAGTAACCTGAACTTCTCCACACCTTCCAACTCTGCTTCCTACTTGGCGACCAAATCGTGCATTGAAGTTCTCAAGAATGATTACTTCTTCGCTCCACGGACCTTCTCCAGTACGAGCCTGAAATCCTCTTCGAATTCATCCTTCACTTGAGTAGGCTCATTATTACCAGGACCGTAGACGTCTATGACCGCGAAATTCCTCCCACAAACATCAAAATTTATCCGGATAACCCTCTTCGATATTTACTTACAGTGCGTGATCTTATCTCTGTGCTGCTTCTTTATCAAGATTGATACACCTTAACTCGCATATCTCTGCCCATACCACTCCAGATATGCAAGTACTCACCTGCCCCTAAATTTTTAATTTCGTCTCTGTCAGCACCACCAGATCCGACTGAAAATATTTAAAATAAAAATATCTTTATTGAAATAAATTTGCAAAAAGTCAGAGAGGACACGCTCTTGCATTCATAAAAACAGCATCTGCCGTTGGTTTATTCTCTTGCTCATGATACTTTTATTTAAATTATATTTAGTAATTTTTTTTGGTCAATATTATGATATAATAATTTTCTTCTTTCAAATATTTAAGTATTATTCGTTTTAATCAGTCAATGGTTATTTTATTTTTATTTTTAGGGACTGTTTGATTTCATATTTCAGAGTTGTTTAGGTTAATTTACAGATATTTTTTGCAAAGTTTTGTTTTATTTCACAAAGAAGCATTTTATTCTATGTTTTCGTATTATTTTATTTATTATATACAAATTGGATTTAATAAAATTCATTCTCAAAACACTTCTTTGTCGGGGAAACGTAAATTCTGCATCCCACGTTTTGGCAAATCAATTACCAATTCTAGGCCGATCCAACTTCATTTATTCGAAATTAAAGCATAATAAAAGAAGAAGTTTTCCCGAGAGTGGGGTATCTGTAATGGCCAGCAAATGGCTGAGAAAAACATTCATAAGTAAAATGTTATTTTAAAGATAAAACAAAACTTTTCGCTATTAGTCCTCGAATGTCCTCTTAGAATAATAGAATTTGTTAAGCCGAACTATATTTCTTAAATAGAATTTTGTCTTTTTTGTGATGGTGCAATTGGAATTTAGTTACTTTGGATGGTATTCCTATTCAACAAAAAACGTGAATTATTTTAAAAAAAATTGAGTTTTCCTGCTTTTCAGTGTGGGATCGAACCGTGGTCTAGATGAATTTTTTTGTTTGCTCTTGAAGTGCATAATTAGCTCTAGTGTAATTATCTAGTAATTAGCGGAAGTCTAAACATATTATTCAATACGTTCCAGGGGGTACATTTCAAATGAAGGAGATTGTATTGAACTTCAGCTATTTTTCTAGATGTATATAATAGTGTAATAATATATTTTTGCAATTAAAAGATTATGTAAGGTATTAAAGTGTTAGGAAATAATAATTTTGTTTTTGTATTTGGAAACATATATGCATATATTGTCATGATACAGTTATATTCTTCAAATTTTATGCCAAGTTTAGAAGATATATATGAGAATTTTTCTATAAAAAGTTAATATCTCCACTTTTGGAAAATTATTACTATTTGATAGGAAAAAATTAAAGATTTAAAATAAACTGAACGATTTTTGGGTGTAGAATATTAATTTGTCAAATAAATCTTTATTTTTGAGAAGAGGGTAGAAAACTCCTCATATATATATATATATATATATATATATATATATATATATATATATATATATATATATATATATAATAAAATTTTTATATAAAGTATTAAATTTAAACAATTTTTTGTAAAGAATATTTTTTTAAATATCTAACAAAAATTCACAAAAATGTTATGCCAAGTTTAAGGCTAAATAAAGCCGGCTAAAGAAGTGAGTAGGAAGGAAAGATACGTTGGTCAAGGATACTACATCAGCTTAGGTATATATTCAACATATTGATTTATTCAAATTTTTTTCGCTAACAGTCATGTATAAAGGTCAACTGGCACGTTGGATATTAGCATATCTTTTACGTGATCGTTCAATTAACCGGTCCGTCCACTAGTGGGGATTGGTAAATTTAGAAGTTGTTACAACATCTATAAATACAGATATCATTAATTCATAACATATTATTTTGATAAATGATATATGATTATTTTTACTTTTTTTTAACTTATAATTATCTCGTTGATGGCACCAAGAAATAAAAAATATATAAAATGCAGAAGAAGGCATCAATGAGATGTTAACATACATGAGATATTGCGGTGTTTATTGAACTTTAAAGCTTCTTTATATTTTGTATAGACGCCATAACTAGGTCCTTTTAAAATTTTTTTTATTGAAGTTCCTGTTCCTGGTTAGTGATAAAATGTAACTTGGACATCTTTGGTACGATCATCTATGTTTTCCAATACCTAAAACCACTGGTCATCATAAATACATACAATCGTCTCTTTATTTTGATGCAGTTTTCTGTATAATGAATGTATAACAAATGAACAATGAATGTATATTCATTTCAATAATTTTTAGGTTTTAATTTATTTTATTGGTTTTTACAAAAATCTTGACAAGCCTAGTTGTTAACGGTTACATTAATTAATACATGAATGAATTAATATGCTATATATTTCCAATAGAATGAGAAAAAAATCAATGTTTATGAGTGCGTAATTTTGAAAGGTTTAGTAACTTACCTCTGGTAAATTACATTAAGTAAGTGAATTCATAAGTTAATAAGGACAAATATAAATAAAAAAAACTGAGGTTCAGAAATTGCGATTGAATTTTGTTCATTTTCATTTGATTACTTTCACAATGTAAAGTAGTAAAGCTGCTGGATCGTGGCATCGGTGGTTCACACAAATAACTTTCATAGCAGCCAACACAGGGAGGCTTTCAGTTTTTGTGGTTATATTACACCAGCGAAGTCAGTGTAAAAATGACAGTTTCCAAACATCTAGAGGGCTTTTAATGGCTAATTGTATAATGTGTCATTTTTCTTTGGGCTCAGGGGTATGTAGGGCTTTGATTTGTGGGCACTTATTTGAAAGATCTAGAACAATTCAATGTTGATTAATTTAGAAAACCGCATATGCATATGTCTTCGAATTCAAAATTTCAAAATTCAAAATTTGGAAACCGGGTACAATAAAAAAATTGAAAAAAAAAATTTTCCCTCGGAATTTTTATATATTTTTATTTTATATAACTTATAATTTCATGTTTTTTCACTTTATTATTATATTTCAGTTTAACTTTTTAGTATGAGATATTTTCTCTTGATCGTTACCGCCGTGAAACCTGCTATGAGAGCAAACATTTTGATTCTATTAGAAACAAGATTTTATCTCCTATATGCTGGTGAAATGCACTCATTTGTTAAAAAATCTAAAAAATGATCGAAAAGAATCCTTCTTTTGTTAGTGTTAATCGCATTTGCAACAGTTACCGTTGTAAACCACCCATGTGACAGTTCCAAGACAGTCGTCACAAAAATGCTATCACAGTCATTTACCTACTTTATTTTTTATAAAATTGCTTTTAAATCAGTTTTCCGTTTGTCCTGTAAAATCATGTTTTTGACACAAAGGACGTTTCACGGCGGCAACGACGATAACATCATTTTTTTCTTTTATTAATTTATTATTTCTTGTAAATAAGGTATGAATGTGTAAGTAATTTGAATGTGGAAGATTGTAATATTCGTCAATAAATGAAAATAAAAATAACTTTTTTTTTAGTAATTTCTTTTGTATATAATAAATACGGTTCACACCGACGACTGCGGAGGCGTTAGCCAACCAAATGCTCAGTGAATACTAATGCTTCCTAAGCTGGTAAAAAAATTGCTTATTATTCTAATTTGTATATTTCGAAGTTAGTAATATGTTTAAGGTAATTTTTATTGTTAAATAATGATTAATTGTGCAATTGTGCTGATATTATCATTTATCATCAATGAATCTTACCTACATTCAACAAATTTCAAAATTATAAAAAAGATATGGATTAGTTTTTCTTCCTCAGTTGCTGTTTTAGAGATATGACTTAATTTGCACCTTTTAGGCTGCTCTATGTCTATAAAAGTATTTTTTTTTTTTAAATCTTTATACTGAATGAAAACTGCCTGGTTAAACTTTTGTGGTATTTGGCGGTCAGTTCGTAGGTCTGAACAAGACTTTCGAGGCACCGACGACTAAACTGAATGAGATGAATATTCATGACTTCATCTTAAAAAAAAAACAGTACAAAAACGGATTATCAAATACTTTAAACGTTCGTAAAATAATCTAAATTTTAAAATTGTTACTAAGCATTCTAAAATTATAAATATTTTGAACTTAATTGATTGCGGTTTATAAAGAGTTTGATACATTGCTCAGAAAAATAAATTAGATCTAAATGTGATGCCAATAGATAATTTCTACATAAGGCAACGCCTCACAGTAATCATAGATAAATTTTAAGAAATTTTTTTTGTTTTCGATGGGTTTTTCTGTAGTTCTTTTTCTTTTTAGATCTTTACTAGTATTGAATTGAATTTAACGGTTCAAAGGATTCAATTAAAGTATAATAATGAGTACATAGGGATCACTCTAAAAAAACTGTGAGGAGTAACATGTTGCAGAAACATTCATATGCCACTGCGTTATGAAAAGGCTTGAATTATGCAATAGGTTATAGGTAGCGTATAAGTCACTTTACAGAGATGAAATAGACAGGAAATAGATTATTGATTAATATGTTTAGTTACTAGTATTATCTTAATAAATTTTCAATGATGCGAAATTATTTGTACTGCTATCAATTTCTTGTTTTTTGTCATTTTCATGTTTGTTTGGCACATTCAAGCTCAGCAAAGACATTTAATATGATTTTCCAGTTGAAAATTTTTAAATTCTTATTCTAATAATTATTTCATTATATAATAAACGATGTCTAGCTCAAGAAAGCATAAGGAGGATGTGAGATATTCTCGTATGGATGGCAACTACACTGTCCGATTATTACCACAATAGAAGAACCGATACTTTATATCTGTAGTAAGGATGTAAGGTTACAAATTTAAGTTTATATATTGTCTAATAGTTCTTTCTCAATGTAATAACAATTATATAATTGGTAGCAGTCCAAAGATGATTGTTGTATCTCCTTTTTTTTTCGTTGAACTGTTCCTTCGTTGTATCGCTTTGTATGAAGTAATGTAGACCCCTAGAAGAGAATTAGTATGACATGCGTGGCTTTGAATGCACATCGCATGTTGTTGTTGCCTTGGAAGAAAGCATTTAGTAAACGTGCCAGGACTGTTATTCCGATCAATCATTAGGTTGGGTTAATGCCCTTATTGCTCCCATTGGGGTCAAGGATCCCTTCAAGGTAGAGGGAACTACCTTCTATAATTTGAACTCGAGTTTAGTTCGGATGGAAATTCAATAAAATAGCGAATCTGTGGAAAATCATTTTTCCAATTTATAAAATAATAAAACTATGTATGTCGAAAATTTGATAAAGCAGGAGTGTCCTAAAGCTGAGGTCCTGGGATAGTAAAAGTTCATTTCAAAAGCATTATTATTAGAAAAAGGTTGCCAACAGTAGGTAGCTGATTACTTATAATCGTGTCTCAACCAGTACAGTAAAGATTATGATATCTTAAAAATCACAATCGAAAAAGTAACCGAGTGAATGTTGGGTCAAAAAATGTATTGATTTAGTGAAATCTGATTATGAAACAAATGAAATAGATGTTAAATACCACCAACCGGGGGATGAGAATGGCCAAATTTTGGGTTTTCTGTTGCTGTACTCGTACATTAAAAAATGTTCTTTTGGGGTAATGTTTTACAGTCCCTTTTCTATTATATTCCTAATATTTCAGATTTTTTAGACTATGTGTGCGTGTGAGACAAGAAAATATGTTCGTAACCATTGTCACCCCGTATTTATCGCATATCGCATTTAAGATGCGAATCATTTAAATTTAAGAACAGTTTTTAAACAAATTCGCACATTCAGATGATGGAGTGGGTATAGCCAGAAAGATGAACTTTTAAACTTTCGAAAATTTTAATGTTTTTCTTTTGATAATTTTGAAATGTGACTAAGAAAAATGAAAATAAAAAATAGACCTGTGCCACTACAACCCATGAAGGGTCTTGGGTTCAGTACATTGTAAGGACCGTACTTTTTCTAAACCAACGGTTGTGAAAGGGGGTGATTTGGCCGAGATCACGCTCAACCGCCAGATTTTTCCTCCAATTAAGGGTCTTCCGATCCCACAGTTTCGATCCACGGCTGCCAAGAGAATAAATAATTATCCGCCACAGCCAGTCTCGAACCCGGTACCAGGAGCATGGTAACACAATGCCTTACCAGGCTTACATAGTGCCTTACCATAGCTCAGTGAGCTATTCCGTTAAGAAAAATAAATCATGGAAAATTTAAAGAATCTAAACACTTTATTCGTATTGCAAATACAGGGGGCCAGCCTTTTGCACACAATGCATCACTTTTTTTACAGTCGAGTTCATATGCGCCATGTAACTCGATCACTGTTAACACTTTCTTGCCTTCTTGGTTAAGGGTTATAAAATAGAGATAAGGATTGGATCTGCTTCGCTTAGGAGAAGAAAAGGAAGAACTTAATCACGCAGTTAAGTGAATTATTTGATACCAGCTCTTTAAAATAACAATCTACAATAATCGGAAATGATATCTTGTACGAGAGGGTAGTCGCTTTGCGATGGTGATACAGTTGGCAGAGAGTCTCGTTTGTTGAACATAATTCAGGACCACGATGTTGGTATTGAGAGCGAGATCATTGATGGAACATGAAATATGGATTTGTCTGTTCTCTCTGCCCGGAGGAGTCTTTTTCCTGGAATATATTTAATAACCTTTTTAATAGAAGAATACTTGTAGACATGACATCCAAAGAGTATAGATTCGACTTTATGGTTCAAAGCCCACGATGTGAAGATACATATAGGTGCAAAGATGAAATTCACCACTTGTAATCATCCAATGCGCCAAGTTTGGCCACCCCTGTTCTACAGATATACTAGAATATAAATTATACATAAATTCACTTAAGAAATCACAAATAATATTTTAAACTAGAGAGATGTGACGACGAGAAACTCTCTCAGAACCTGAGCATACCTATAAAACCAGAAATTATTCTTTGAGCCAAATATTGAATAATTTATATAGATAAAATGAATGAACTGTAGATTTAGTAAGAAAGAAAAGGGATAAAAAAAAAAAGAAGAAGGTTAAAGCAAACTAGAAAATTTGGAGAGATTACTTCTCATTGAATCTAAGTTATGGGTTTCTTTCTTTTTTTCAGGGGAGATAGCCATCTCAAGATGCCTTTCTTTCCAATGGCAGATATTCTCGAATTCCCAGGTGGAGAACAGCCATAAATCCGGTTCGAGAATAGCCATAAATTGGCTGTAATCATTTGACAAATTAATCGAAATTTGGTAGAAAATTTGTAAATATTTTCATTTAGTACCACAAATAATTGAAAAACCTTACCTTTATTCACCTAAGGGGCTGTACCAGCATCAAAACAAACGATTTAAGGAGATAGCTACAGGACAAGAAGTTTTGCCAACATAACAAAAATTACTCAAGTAAAATGAACTCAATTTTTTCTGCATGAAAATGTTAGAATAAAATTATTGAAAATATATTACCTTATATATGATTATCTAACCTAATATAAACCATCAGTAAAGAAAAAAAATTGACTGGGAAGGTTATGAGATTCAAACTCACATTTCCCTACTTTTGGCCAATCTCACCGCTTGAACCATTCTCCCTCGCCCCGGCTGACGGTATGCGTGTTTGGTGTATGTCATAAGAGTCATTCGCGACTAGGTGAAACTTCCGTTTGACTATTTATTCAAGAAGAGAATGTACCATATGTGTTGCATCATCTCAAAGAGGAGGCCTATCTTAAGGGTTTTTAATGGGATTATCAAAGGAAAACATTTTCAAATAAATTTGTAATGTATTAATATAATGGGCGCATTAGAAATGTTGCTGTGTTATAATCATGAAATATAATTATAACGTTATAGAACAGATTTTAAGTGATATAGAAGTACATTTAAGCGTTTACATATCATTGGAACTGGAAAACATTCTAAGATGGAGTTGCTATTTCCAAATTATTCACCATTTAACTTAATGTACGAGACAGTAAGGTTGCAGCCATGGTCAAAACAGTAATTTTTTTCACATTTCAAGTACATTCGTCTAAAAAATCATGATCGTTTTATTCGTTAGATTTTAGGAATAGTTATAGCATATATTTATCACGAATTTTCATAGTTATATTATTATAATAGTAATTATTTGCAAAATAAATTTCCTAAAATGCTTCAGTCTCTCGCCACACTTTTTTAATTCCTTGTATGCAGTAAAGGAAGTATTGCAATCGCGAAAATTTTCGGTTTTCAGATTTCAACGGAAATATCCATTTTGACCACCCCGAATCCGTTTAGACTAGTTTCGTCGTGACGTCTGCATGTACGTTCATACGTATCTCACATAACTCAAAAACGGTTACCCGTAGAAAGTTAAAATTTTGTATCTAGAATTATTGTATAATCCGGTTGTGAACCTCTCTTTTTGGTCACTACATGATTACCGGAAGTATTACATTACTTGAAGGTCATTACTAATTTTCATCAAAAATTATATTAAAATGTGATGTAAAACTTCTGAAATTTGGTATTTAAGATTTGCATACAAATATAAATAACATAATAAATGTGGGTCAAAATTGGCAAACCAGGAGTGGTACTTTACTTGAATGTCATTACTGATTTTCATCAAAAATTATATTAAAATATAATGTAAAACATCTCAAACTTGGTAAATTAGACTTTTATATCAATATAAGTAATATAATAGATTTTGGTTGAAATTGAAGATCCGAAAGGGGTACATTACTTGAAGGTCATAAGAAACTTAGATCAAAAGGTTTATCGACATTTATTACATACAGATATCATATGGATCGGTGATAATGGTTATAAACGCGATTTTTTGATTTTTGATTTTTTTACTTTAATTAAACAAGTTTATTACTTGTTTTATGTGTTAGAATTGAGTTCCTCCCCATTTGTGAGCTGAATAAATCTGCAGCTGGAGAATAAGATATAAGTTAAGCGGTTTCTTCCGCTTTCCAATGCTTTATCTAATGACATAGACAGTTCTAATGTTGTCAAGGAACACAAAGAAATATCTTGGAAACTTATTAACAATTGAAAGAAAACGACGTATAATAACGAAATAAGACCTCAAGAAACAATATCTTGTGTGTGTGTTGTGTGTGCCTTTATGTGTCAATAGATGGACGTCGCGACTCCGAGTGTCGTTTTTGAGTTACTACTATGTTTGGAAACTAGTAACCAAATTTAGAGTCACTTTTTGAGCCACCGATTTACAGTTTAATAGGCGTGCAAGGATGTCATGGGGTGTCTACATCAGATATTTTTTTTATATTACAGGCAGGAAGTTAGTGTACGAGAGTTTGATTTATGTAAAAGAGGGAGAAACAAATTTAGATCAGTAACGTCTTCTTAGAAACCAATTTCCCAACTTATGAATACTTGAAATTTATATACTTATATCCGTAAGCATGATTTTTTAGTTATTTGTTTTAGCGCCTTTCTGTACTCTGAATTGGGTAGAATTGACTGCTTATCCTAAATTTTTCTTGTCCCAGTGGGAGTATGACAGGTGTAAATTTATCTTAAACATTTCCGGATGATCATGCGACTTTCTGGTTGCGAGATCTTTTAGTCAGGAGAGCAGAGATGTTATGTAAGTCTTGTAAATCTGAATCATTGCATTGGGCTACGTTCGCCCCACCTGGTTTTACTTTCATGAAATTTCCTTTCATTCTGTCAAAAACCAGTTACGAACCTGTTTCATTTTTACGCATTTTTAAGGCCTAGTTGTAATTGTTTCACACTATTTTGATTTTTCCAAGTACAAACATTGCCTATTCCAGATCTTAACCTGGAAATTCCATTAAATTCTTCGCAATAAGCACTAAATTAACTGCCTTAAAACAACTGCTTTTCCCCTGTTTTCTTTGAAAGATTAGGCATTATTGAACCCATATTTCACGTATCCTACAAAAGTAGTTTCGGTTGATTAATGAATCATCCAATTTTCGGCATAATTAATCAACCATTCGATGGTCTTGAGCAGGACATTGTGGTCGAGGATATCCAGCTCAGTTTCCGACGGATAGGAACCTTCACGTCAAAATGTCTTCCGCATGTCTCCTTTCAAATTCCAACATGGATAGAAATCGGAAGTCATATTGTTGTCCTTGTTAAATCCAACACAAGAGATTATTAACTCCAGTAAGAGAATCAAACGACTGATATATTGTCTCTTGTGACAGGAAACAACTATTGTTGTTCCTGCCCTGATTTCTGATATATACTTCATGCGAAAAGATATTTGAAAAACGTAACCGCAGAAAGAATAACAATTATCTATTTTTAATTCCTCTACATAAGTAATAATTTTTGAGTTCAGAGATTATCTATAATCAGGTGCATAGAGAGGTTGGGAATCTACTCGTTTTCTAATGAATACCAATATTTGTAAAATAAAATTGAAAATGGATCGAAAAATATTTTAACATTTTATTATATTCCATTGTCCATGTGAGTAACTTCAGAATACTTCGTGCACTTATGACTTAAGTATTTATATAGTTAACACGAAAGTAAAAGTTAAGACTTAAGTACTTAGAATGTATCGGTGTGTGTTATCTCTTAATTAAGATCACTTAAAAGTTTCTTTTCACTTATAAATGTATTACTCCTTTCATTGTTGGTTAAATTTGTAAACAAACCTTATTGATAAGGGATTTTATCAATGAAACGTTATTAATAATTTACAGTTAGTAATTAATGCATGTTGATCGGAAATCTTTCCTGTATTGATCCATTGTTTTCATTGAGCTTTACTAATTTCACCAGTATCGTTGCTAAACCTTAAACCTTTGCTCATGTAGCGCGCTACAACTTCAGTGCGAAAGGCACTGTTTGAGTTGACTGAATACGTAGATCTCTTTTGCATTTAGTAAAAGCCAATACAAAAGTTTGTCATGGGACGGGAGTCGTCATAGTCACGTAATGGATTCCTTGTGTGCATTCCATTTCTGCCTCGTGTCCTTTTTTGTCACGTATCCAATGTTTCTTAGCGCCCCTGACATGAATATCTTTAATCATCAGTCACAAGACATTCTCGGGTCCATTCACATCGAACCTGAAGAATAATTAATTTTATTCACATTTCGTATCAGTTTGATTAGGTTAGTATGAAAATTAGTATTTCTTTTCTTTCTTTTATAAACTAAAAGTATTGTTTGCTATTTTTTAAAAACATCATAAAATTATTCTTTGCTCTTTGGTATAGCGATTCCAAAACTCTTTATATTTTTCTTCTATCTTTATAAATGGCCGAAATATGAGTGTATGAAACTTCTAATGAGACACCATTTAGGGACTAAACGGCTAATGGTAATGTCGAGCTCCTATCTTCCTGGGGCGACACGTGATGTTGATGCCAAATATAAAAAAAATCGTCCCAGAGGGCTCAGAGAAAAGCCACGAACAGCAGGCGGATGAATTAAAAAAATAATAATTGGATTATACGTATCTTAAAACATAAAATCTCAAATTTTGAGAGGAAGAGTTAAATTTTTTTTTCTTGGACGATTACAAAGTTCGATTTTTGAAAATAAAAATATTGGAAAGGGTTAAATGACAACATGCAATGACACAAAAATCAAATAGAAAAAAAAATTGGCTGGTCAAAAATTATTCTAAAGGTCGATTAAAATAACTTTTGTAATCATTCGACAAATTTTAAAACTAGGATATGAGACGTTTGTAAAGCATAAAAATATGATTGGATATTGAGGGTTGGTCAAAATAAATTCGATTAAATATATTTAAGATAGGCTGGACAAACCAAACCTTTTTTTAATCTAGAATTATTTTCCTTACACAATCACTAACTACCTCTTTAGCAACACAAATCCTGCAGAAAAACAGAAGGCACGAAACCCTTTCCCATTTTTTTCTCCTGCTGTACGAAAACAATGTTAATAGTATTATAATATTACCTTTACTTCATTAATAAAAGAAATAAATTGATACCAATATTCTTGCTTTACCATTTGTTCGATTTTTCCAATCAGTCCCGAAAATGGAAAACAGAGAATTAGTACGAAACAATATATTTTATATTGTATAAAATATAAATATATTTTATATAAAAATATATTTATATATTTAACAATATATTTATTTTAAGTTGCTGTTACTTTGTCACCTCAATCCCTTATGATCGTTGAGGATGACACTTTTGTATAATATTTATTCTACTTGATTTCTTTTAGAAATATTGACCAAGCGATTAACGCCGTTTCATGATCTTTCAAAATATTTTTCTGGTCTTTTTGCGTTATAAACATTTAATATATAAATTAAACGTTAGTTTTTATAAAACTATATATTTCGTAGAAGATATTCGTGTACCCTTATATTATTTACAATTATTTTCTATTTTTACTGCAGCAGATATTTAGTGCAGTATCCACTTTGTTAACCTCCTCCTAAACGGCTTCGCTATTGTACAACTAGCTTTTAAATAATAATATTCATCCAGAATTTACCCCTTTTTTTTTACAATAAACCAGTAAATATACTATCCTAAATGTTGTACCATATTTTATGATAACATCTTTTGTTACCATATTTTTTCTCGGCAATGGCATCAGTCGAATACATAATATCCATATAAACAGGATGGTACGCTCCAGATTCCTCGGTTTTGATGTTTACTTTACTCTTACATTACATATAACAGTACTTCTTCCGTGACTTTTAATATGCTTTATTCATGAAGGCAATCATCCATATTCTTTTTACAGTCCTTGGATTTTTGTCGGTCGTTCTGTCGAAGCCCATGCACTATTCAGAATGATAACTCATTGTAACTTAATTTGATTGCCTCTTGATTCTAAAGAAAGTTGTGTAGAAATAACGATTGTGCCAAAACTAGTACTTATCGAGAAAAAGACATGAAAACAATACACAGACACGTATTTTGAAAGAAAATCTTATAACACTGAAATTCCGATCATGCAACACGCTGGATATTTTAATTTTCATTTTAATGGATTTTTTTAATTTCTTTATCTGTGAATGTTTAATAAATTTTTATGAACCTATTCTTCAAAGAGTTATGGAATTTTTCTAGTTATGATTTGACTAAAATGTGTTGAAAGTAAAAAAAAATCGTCTCAATCAGTAGATTACAAAGAGATTTCAAGAAAAGCTAACGGTTTGGATGAGAGCTATTGAGCGATTACAACTTGCTGCATTCGGTACCTGCAATCATATAAATTACGAAAAGCAAGTATTTATGGAGTAAGTTCCTTAAACGTCACGAAAATTCAGTGAAACCAACAACGCCTCTTTAGAATGATTTTTTTTTCAGCCATTAATAAAGATAGAAGAAAAATATAAAGAATTTTGGAATCGCTATACCAAAGAGCAAAGAATACATTTATGTTGTTTTTAAAAAATAGCAAACAACACTTTTAGTTAATAAAAGAAAGAAAAGAGATACTAATTTTCAGACTAACAAATCTATCAAACTGATACGAAGTGTGAATAAAATTAATTATTCTTCAGGTTCGATGTGAATGAACCCGATAATGTCTTGTGACTGATGATTAAAGATATTCATGTCAGGGGCGCTAAGCAAACATTGGATACGTGACAAAAAAGGACACGAGGCAGAAATGGAATGCACACAAGGAATCCATTACGTGACTATGACGACTCCCGTCCCATGACAAACTTTTGCATTGGCTTTTAATAAATGCAACAGAGATCTACGTGTTCAGTCAACTCAAACAATGCCTTTCGCATTGAAGTTGTAGCGCGCTACATCTGCAAAAGTTTAAGGTTTAGCAACGATACTGGTGAAATTAGCAAAGCCCAATGAAAACAATGGACCAATACAGGAAAGATTTCCGGTCAACAAGCATTAATGACTAATTGTAAATTGTTAATAACGTTTCATTGATAATCCATTGTGCAGCCAAATACACGGGAAAAACTGGAAGATCGCTAAATCAGAGATTAAAGGAACATATACGTGCATATAATAATAAGACAGATAATGGCAATTCATTTAAATGAAAAAAATGGATTCAGGGATGGTCAAAATGGATATTTCCGTTGAAATCTGAAAACCGAAAATTTTCGCGATTACAATACTTCCTTTACTTCGTACAAGGAAGTAAAAATAAAAAATTCATCAAAGACTCAGTAGTTAAATTAATATATCACGTTGAAAACAGCCTCAAATTAAATATATATGAAGCACTTGAAATCATAAAATTCTTCAAATCCAATCCAGATTTTTGCTTAAATGACCAAATAAATATCTCCAATAGTCCAATCTTAAATGTATTCCCATCTATAACAGAAAAAACAATTACTCACCGGCATTACTGGAAAAACCCTGACCCTTAAACTGTTTACCTCATAAACATGCTACCTACCTTTCGTTCATTGTTAGTTCAATGCGAGAAGAAACCAGTACAAACTTTTCTGTTTGATATAATCCATATAAACCTTGATGAGTACCAACATGTATTTGATTTCTTGTCTTAATTAAACTCATAATTCATAAATGTTTTATAATACTGATTTATATTAATCTAATTTAATATGTATAATAATACCAAACTATATTTTGAATAGCTTATTTTTGAATTTTTTGTGTGTTTTTAGAACTGAGGATTAATGTATAACATTCGAAACTAGTTTTCAATAAAACAAATTTATAGAAGTGGCAAATAATTTATCAATCCCTAATTAGATTGATCCTTCTATACGATCATGCGGATGTCAACTGACTTATACTATGCTTCATTACGATCTGCTCAAGATGAAATTAACAACGAAAAAACTAAACCAATATAATATAAAACAAAGATATTTCGATCACGAAATTACTTTGATAATATATATTTCATTGTATACTTATTCATCAACTATTTGATGATGATTGATTTTATTTTTATATATCGATTCTCTGGAATGTATTGAAATTTTTAAAAAACGCCAACAAATTCTGCCATAAATGTTCAATTAATATCATTGAACTGATTTTAGTAAAACATATATAATTTTATGTTATGATCCTTTATGACTTTTTCTGCAAAAAATAATAACTGGTTATATTATACTTTGCCCTTAAAAGAAAGTTGAATTATCAGGAAAGATACTATTATAATACTATTTAATGTATTATTTATTTATTTTTTGCCATTTTTTCAAAATTTACCTTTTTTTTATTGAATTAGTTCATTAAGTTTTTTCACTAATACCCCTGAAGATAAGTATATTTCACATATTTATGGTTGTGATCATGATATTTTATCTGAGTTTTTTTTCTTTCTATTTATTTTTTTGCTATACCTTCTTTATTGTAAATATTATTTGAACGGACATATTTATCAAGTATGCTGTTTCCTAACCTATAAGATACTCCTTTACGTACAATCTTTTCAGTCCAGAGATATAAAAAGTAACTTTTATAGATATATGAGTGTGTCTAGCTATGTACAAATAGCCCATTCATGTTGGTTTTATTGTCGTTGTATAATATTTTATTTTTATCATCTCTGCCATTCCTCCAGATACTTCATTGAAAAGGAGCATCTTGGTTTAGAGACAGACCTGGGTCAGACGCCTCTAACCAATAGATAAAATGCCGACCGTTATCTCGTGCTGCCATGAAGTAGTTCCTTGAAGGACATGCTTTACCTACACATTCGCTGGCGTTTGCCAACTACTAGACAATATTAGCACAACAATATCTCCTTTCAAACCCTACGCTGTTTTTATCAATGGGGAATGTTTTGTATTTTTTATTTGATAGGCTTTTAATACCAATTGAATCCAATTTTCTACAATAGATATTATTTTTTGAATTTCTTACCTTCATTATTAATGGTTTTCAAACCAAGTAAAGACATTTTTAATTATTTCAAATTACAGTCAATTATCAATTTACAATAGTCATTGAACCATTGATTTTGAAACATAAATTGGACCCGACGAATAACCAAAATTTATCACGATTTAGTTTCAAGAAAAAGTATTGATTTTTCTAAATATTTAAAAAAAAATAGACCAGCTTAAAAAAAAATTCAGACAAAAGTTACTAATAGGATATTATGGGAAGATTGCAAAACAATGTCATTATTCGTACAAGTGTCATTAAAAACTAAACCCTCAACTTCTTGCCAATTGTGGCATCATCAAAAAATACTAATCTATACATAGTACATCATCCCAGGACACGTGCACAATATATGGGACCATTACTGTCAAATCCGGCACAATCCATTTTTAAATGTTTAGAGGAGATACCAAAAACATTGGATTGAGTCCCTCTTATACTAACTCCCTCCCAGAAAAATCAAGTCCAAAAATTTCTATTTTTTTTTTCTATCAAAAATTCTTATTCATGGGATTTAAATGATCCTAAAAATCGTTTGTGCTAAAAATAATATCGATAATCATACTGCTTGACTTGAAGTGATATATGATTTTTTCCGTTTCTTTTTTCTTTGTATAAGCCAAAACAAAAAATAAATGGTGTAAAGTGACAACGGGGGTGTCGGATTGTATCCAACATAAAATAATTTAATTTAAAGGCTAGTATAATATATATATATATATATATATATATATATATATATATATATATATATATACATATATATATATATATATATATATATATATATATATATATATATATACACACATATATATACATATATGGCATATTATGTTAGCCTGCTAAGAAAGAAAAAAAATCACACTTTTTGTAGAACGGCGCCTAACTTGAAGATGTTTTGTCTCTTTCGTTAAGTAATTAACGGTTATTTCTTTTCTTCTATTCCATAGAAATCCTTGTCACTCAATGTTTATTATATTTTTTAAAATGTACATCCGTATAAATTTATCAATATCTGTTGCCACAAATATATCTTAGACTACTTCCATTGCTACGTGATCTGTCAACGCCGACACGTTATGATCTTATGCAATTGAATACGTTTTGATGGGACGTGTACGACACGAAAGTCATCCCATTAATGATAGCGATTGTCCTCTCTGAGATATCTGTTATCTCATCCTATTAGTACTAATTAAAAACTAATCTTAAGATTAATTCATTAAAAAAAACAACAGCGAAATTGTTTTTTTAATCCCCTATAGACTATGTTAAATTTTTATTTTTTATTTATGATATAACATTCACTACACAGTTTACAATATTGTATTTTTTACCGGCTTAAGAAAGAAATGTTAAAGGAAATTTTTTTTTAAATACAAATTTTATTTTTTAAATTGTTTACTAACCAGTTGTGTGACTACGTAAGAACAGACGTATTGGTGATTTTAGTAATTCATCACTGACTTAGAAACCATCTATGAATTTAAATTTTTTTAAATATTCGGCGTCTGAAAAACAAAGATGGTTGCTGTTTTTGTTTTAGCTCATTAAAAGCAATTGATTGAGAACACTCCTAAGTATTAAGAATGCCTTTTTCAAGATCATTTTTGATTCGTTCTCGTTTTAATGAAAATGGAAAAAAGTTGTTTTCTGAAAGGGATAGAAAATTTTTTCACGTATTCTATTTAATATTATATGATACTAATGCATTTAATGGTGACTTTTAATATGCTGTGGGACATATAGAAGACTAAAAAGTAGTTCAATTAGGAACCTCCTTAGGTTTTTAGAGGCACAATAAAAATTACTGGAGCTCTAAGAGGGGGTAAAGAAAATTACGCTTACGTGATATATTTTTATTTAATATAGTTAAATATTTTTATTTATAAATATTCTTTTTTTTTTTAATTAGTCTTGTAAGCTATTTTTCTACCGGAAGGGAGAGGGGTTCGGCTCCCCGCGATGGACAGTGACAAGGTTGATGACGTGACTCTTGTATTATCTTCTCTGTCGTTATGAAGTAATTTTCCGAAAGATCACTTTTGACGACTATGCTGAACGAAATTTTGACACTCTGTTATAATTAAAAGAGACCCAGAAATGACAAAAATGAAACCTATAGCATGGATAATGGCATGGCATGACAGAGAAGCTATGCTTACTTTTTCTTAGAATATGCAAAGCAATTTTCGGTTGCTTAAAAACAAATATTCAAAGATTTAGAAACAAAATTGTGGAACAGCGAAATTTTACAGTGGAATATGCTGCTTGCAGAGGATTAAATACTTAATCACAAATAAAATAGCTAAGGCAATAGAATGAAATAAATAGCTTTAGGCAATAATTATCAAAATAACGAGATGAACCTTCTTTTTCTTTTTTAAATAACCATGAAAAAGTATCGTATAAAGTAAGATCTTAAATCTTTTGTAAAGATATATGTATAGATTTTTTTTTGTTTTTGCATTATGAATTAAGATAATAACATTTAATTCCTTTCATCTTTCTTTCACAGCAACCACATATAATAAAATACTAAACATTCCCACATTAATAATCCTGTCTACGTAGATTTGATGAAGGTCAGACTGTAGATTTATCTTTTGCAGTGAATGTTATAAAGAATCAAAATCACGTGACTGGATTCCATAATAAAAAAAAAATCTATATTTAATTATGTTCAACTTTCAGTTTTACTTACAGTTTTGCTGTGATGTTGCATATTTTTCAGATATGACTAGAAAAGGCTTTCGAATTCCACATTCTATGTGGATCTATGGATATATATGCGAGTATAGCTATACACGGTATTTATTTTTTTATTTAATTATTTGAAAAAAACAACTTTCCGTGACATATATCTTTATTATTAAATAAACATTTCTGCAATACTGTCATCAATGTTTCGAAGTCCTCCTTCCTCTTCAGGGTGCTTATTTTCTACAATACAACATATACCAACTACAACCAATAAATATTCGTAGCTATAATTTGCACCATATTTCGTTAAATATTAAAATTTCATATTACCTTTAAAAATAAACAGTGCCCTCACCATGTATTGTAGAAAACAAGCATCCTGAAGACGAGAAGGATTTCGAAACGTCGATGACAATATTATAGAAATGTTTTTTTAATAATAAAGATAATTGTTACGGGAAGTTGTTTTTCACAAATAATTAAATCTTAATATATTGGTCTTCCCTAATATTTGGAAATTATTTAATATGGTATATAGTTAATTTAATAAATTTAATTCGCGATTTCCGGATGAGGTCATTAATAAGAATAAATAAACGAATACACTAAGACAATTTTTTATTATTCTTTGTCTATTTCATTGACTTCTGTGAAAAATAGAAATTGGGACATAGGTAATACAAATCTTAATCTCCTAAGTTTGACGAAGCTTCATTATTTTATTTATAATTTAATTAAACAATTTGTATGGCTTAAGGAGTGGAAAAGGAGAGGGGCTAACGATATAAATTCCGACCGATTTAGTTCGTAAAGTAGATTCAATTCAGTTTGCGTAAAACAAAGTGATAAGCTGTTTTGGGTTGGTATGTATTGATCAACATTAACATTTTAACTGCTTAACAATTTATAAAACATGCTAATTTTTAATTGCAATTAATTTTCAACTTAGGACACTTGTTAATTAGCACTCATTTGACACATCTTTGTTATATCGTAATATATATTATAACTAAATCTTTAAACTATACCTATTGTCTGCATAAATAAATTTATCTTTTGAAACATTAGCTCTATTATTCACTGAAAATACTTCGTTGAAATAAAATATTGGATCGAAACGGTTAAAAAAAGGCATTAGTAAAAAAAAAAAAAAAAATGAGGCTACATAAAGTCATCCTTTCGAAATTTAGTCCACACAATTGTAGCGATTTTCCCAGTGCTTTATTAATGGCCATTGCAAATGCGAGTCGCCCCTGAAACTTCTAAGGATTGAATTCCAATGGCGCATCTGTCGGAATCATAGGGAAGCCTACCTCATAGGGAACAGTACATCTCAAAACCAATTTATAACACGGAAAGGACAGAAACTATTTTATTATTAGATTTGTACATGAATTCCAAAAAACATAATAATCTATTTTAATTTGAATGATGAAAAATTCTGTTTTTTAATTAATTAAAAAATATTAGTAGGATCTACAACAATTTTAGGTGCACATACACACTCCACGTGAAAACTTCTTTCAAACGGTTCTTTCGTTAATTGGTTTAGTACTTCTCCTAAAAAAGAGATATCTACAACAGAAATATTATATATGATAATTGACGGAATATTACGTTTTTAGACTGACAATTGCTACTTGTCATATCTCCAATAATTACACGAAAGCAATGATATTACGAAAGCTTATTTAATGGCTAGCTAAAAATTAATAACACATATTTTACGAATGACAAAGATATACACACAAAAAAAAATGTTGATAACTGAGGTTAAAGATTTTCCCACCCATTTTCTTTATATCTATTTGCGCTAAAAGAGGAGGAAAAAACAAGCCAAGGAGATAGTACTTTTGGATTATCAAAGAGAGGCAATATTTACATAACTTGTTTTCGTCACAAAGATCTATATCATTCTATTACTGTATAGATAGATAATTAGGAGAATGGTGATAAAAATAAGTTATTTTTATTTCATTTGGACAATTCATTACTTCAGAGCAGTAAAAAGAAAATGTACTAAGCTTTTTCGTTTAATTCGATCCACTGAAAGCTTATTGTTATTATTAATTAAGCAAATTTGAACTCTAAGAATATAATATGAATCGGTGAAATCTATTCTGCCATTCAAATAAAAAATTTATATTATTTTTTTTCAATAGCAAAGCAAGCGTTCCTATTTTCTAAAAAAAACGCTAAAAATAGCGTTCTATTTTCTGGCATTAACATTTTCCAAGAGTAAGCATTTTTTAGGCAACATTATGAAGAAAATGTGAACTTTTAAATAGCTTTCAATTTTTTCAACAAATATTCAAATTTTTTCAAGCTATGTTTTTAAAAATTGAAACACTTGTTACACAAGATTCAGATAGTAGCAATAGCTGTTTCAAAGTGTTATATAAGTGAGTATTCGATCTCTGCCTGGGGGTAATGTGAAAAAAAAAAATTATTACATCGAAATGAATTTTTTATATCGAAAAAATTGCTGATGTGTTCTTATTTTACATAATTTATTTTTTAAAAAGATATATTATCAAAACGCAAACCGATTATTTCTTAACAGAATAAATGATAATTTGATACTAAATTTGGTACTGTAATAAGGAATGGTTTTATCAATAATTCAAATTTTAGTTGTCGGTCAAAGATGGAGAGTTTAACCATTCGTTAGGACAAACCTGCCAGAAAGACTGCATGACAGTTTTCCTAACCCATTTTAATTTCATAAGTTTTATCCAAATAATTAGCCTATCTTTGATAATAAACAAACATCTGCAATATAAATCCTTACCATCAAAGACGTTATAGGTATAATATTTCTTCCTAAAATTTGTAAGATTTGACGTAACTTACGATTTAAAAAACTATTGAGATTCCGATCATAGTTCAGATACTTTTTCTTTATTTTGGAAAATTACGAAATTAATCAACCATTAAAATATAACTTACTAATAGTAATTATATTACTATTACTATAATAATATTATTATTAATATTTATAATGTATAACTTAGTAATATTTTATCCATCGAAACCTTCTTGTAGCTACGATGCTCAGTGCTCTGAGAATGTATGAACATGCAGTTATCTATACTCGAACCTTGGTCGAATTATTTCAATGGTCAGTAATCTACGAAAGATAGACACGGGTCAAAGAACTATTATTAAAAATTAATTCCCATAGATGCTAGTGCTGAAGAGTTGATTCAAATATTTATAGATCAAAGTCTGTCGGTTATGTTCTATGAACTGTTATATGAGATATTTTTCATTAATGATTGTCTATCTTTGTTTGGAATTGTGAAATATAATCGCATTAACATATGCGGTTCAGTATCGTAAAAAAAAAAAAATCTTATTCACTACCATCGATATTAAAAACTGGCATTCTCCTTTTAAAAAAATATATAGTCTCTGAGTTGTGTATTATGAGTTGTAAATAATAGTAACACAAACTGAATTTAATTACACTTTATTTATTATCATACAAGCACAGAAGCATTGCTGAACATCTATGTTGAAGAGATGAGACCTGCATGCTCCAAAGCCATAATAATCTCATCACGCCAAAGAGGTAAGCACAATCAATATATTTCTTCTGTCTAGAGATAGGCTGTTAATTAGCAATATATTATTTTTTTAAATATTATTTCCTTTCGACGGATATTAGCTTCTATTTAGATTGATGAGTAACAGAAACAAAAATAACATGATCTCTTCTTTACAAGTTCGAACTAAATATAAAAAAAAAATATATTGAAAGACATAAAAATGTATATATATAGTTTCATAGTTTCTTCAGCTTTTTAATTTAATTCTCAAAATTTATTCAAGAAAAATTCCTTATAGGTGAGACTCCACATCCACAGAAATATTTTGGAAATTTTATTCTCTGACGATCTTCTGCTGCTATCAGATCGTATTTTTATTCACAGTTCGAATTCGCTATACTCATAGAATTTATTACATGAACATATTCCATCTTATAAATATCTGATTTATCTATGTCAGTTTTTTTTGTCCCTGACTTTATGCTAATTGAAATCGTCGATGTTACGGTTGTAACATTTAAGAATCTTCAATCAATTATTTGATTCTTAAATTTAATATGAATTTTATTGACTTAATGCTTATTGAAATCGATGGTTCGATTTTAACATTTAAGAATCTTTATTCAATTATTTGATTTTTAAATTGAATATAAATTTTATAGACTTTTGCATCTATAAAATGGCAAGGCACATTTGTTAGGAAGGAATTATTTTCGATCTATCTATAAGCTGGGAACACTATCTACCCGCCAGGTCATGGGCTATACTGATACAAGGCTAGAAATTTTTGGGCTTATGTAACTGAAGTGATAGCTTCCACTCAGTCAGTAACTGTCGAAGCGTTAGTGCCGCGCTGGTTTCTTCGCCGTCAAGCTCTCGTGTTCGGTAAGTGCTCTTCGTCCGGAAACACTCAAGAAGACACTGGATAGTGACCGTGGAACGTATGAGCTACAGGAAGACAACCTCGAAGCAGAAAAACCGGACTCGGAACAAGGTAGTCTTGCTATTGAAAAAAAATATTATAGCTTAAGTAAAACAGGAAAGTGATCTGAGTTGGCTCGTGGCCGTGAAATAAAACTAAAAGTATTAATAATTTGTGGAACTACGTTATATTTATGTCATTAGGTTATGTTGTTGGACTACTTGATTACTAAGATATTTCTTATAATGATTTGTTTTTATTTAACTATCTAAGAGATGGTAATTGGGCACAATTCTATTTATTTATTTTAAATGTATATATATATATATATATATATATATATATATATATATATATATATATATATATATATATATATATATTAAAACAAATTTCGTTTTGTCGTAGTCATTAGTCATCATTACTGTTGTCTTATTTGATGTATCTTCATTTTCTTAAACTACTAGAGTTTGTTTTATGGAAGGCTAGATTTCAGGTTGAAAAAAAAATGTTCTTGGATATATGTGAAGTCAAGATTTTATTGCAGTCAATCTTGTCATAACATTTTTCTCTTGGCTCAAATCTGCTTGATATATATATATATATATATATATATATATATATATATATATATATATATATATATATATATATATATATATATATATCAGTTCTCATAATAAAACTAATTTATGCACTTTTTAAAGATTTGTTGTCTGTTTATCATTGTAATTTACAAAGGATTTTTCTTTGATCCCCATATTTTTTATTGTTTCGAAACAATGTTTTTATTTTGTTCATATTTATTTTTTCAATAAGTGATCTCAATGATCAGGCATTTAACAGCTTTTAAATGTGTACCAAGTATATAAAAATAATTGTTTTTATCATCATATATCAATTAATATATTTCGTTTGGAAATATTCACATAATTATATGTTATTGAGATTGAGGGAATTGTTTTTGTTCTTGTGGATTGATTATCGTTAAAATAATTTCTCTCTTACAATGTATTCTTCACAATTGTCTCAAGATACAATTATTTTTTATTTTTTTTTTTTTTTTTTTTTATAAATTTATAAAAAGAAAAAATATTTTACAAATTGATATCTTTTATTAATTATCTGCTTCATTAACTTATCTATTTTAAAGTTTTTTAATAGGGTCTGAAAATCCTTAGGACGCTTTATCCCTCAACGGTTTCCAATGGCTCCAAGTGATAGTACCGACGGAAATGCCCTTATCAGCGTTTACAGGAAGTTAAAAAATTACGATAAATAAAATAAATAGGGAATATTTAAACTTTCCGTAAAGAGGGTAATTTTAAAATACTATATATCGACTAAATGTTTTTGTTTTGTATATACGAAACAAAAACATTTAGTCGATACAATAATATTAATGCACCAATAATTGAAGGACACTAGGTAATGATGACCATGGTGACCATGTAATTATTGACGGCTAAATGCCCTTTCTTCATAATCATCATTTTATCTAAATATGCCATAACTGGAAACATATTTGGTGGGGCATGCTGAATCTGTAAACGGCTGTTGTGGTGAATATTCGTGTTAAGAAGTTGTTTCTGGGTGTCTCCGATTCGTGTTAGGATGTTGTTTCTGGGTATATCCGATTGTAGTCGGTTTCGAACAGGAAACATAGGGAATCTGTTCTCTGATAACACAACACAAATGCCTCCGATACAAATTCCCCAACGAATAGCGAAACCTTCTTGCTTTTTATTTAGCTCTTTTGGAATTAGTAAATAATGAAACTAATTATTAATCATTATTATTTCTGACTGATAATTTATAATTATTATAACTTTTTTTGGCATTAATTATAATGGTAGCTATTAAATAAGTAGTTGTAGCGATTACCTGTTTTTTTATCAATTTATTAATTAATTGAAAATATCACTAATCGATTTAGAATTGTTTGTGTCAAATTAACTATTTTCATAGTAAATTTGTACTTTTTATTAATTTTGGTAAACACATAACGTCACGTCTTCGTAAGGAGTAGGGCGATTGTTCTCGCGTGACGGGAGATTATCTCCTCCGTGATGTGTAACGTTTTGGAAATAATTTATCAAAAGATCACTATTCGTCAAAAGAAGGGCAATCATGAATTAACTTATGATCCACTATAAATGGCATTGAAAAGTGATCTATTATAGACAAATTAATCATTTATTATAAACAAAGGTATTCTTGAATCTTTAATAATAATCAAAGGACACAGCAAAATTCAAAACAGTAGCTATTGCTAAAGAATAAAAACATTTATAAAATTTCTTTAATTTCATTCTTATATGTCAAGTTGTATGCCTTCTAAGCGGGAGAAGAAAAAAAACAAAATATATATACATTCCTTTAATTTATTCCATACAAATACTTATGAGATACGACTTACTTATTATGACCATACTTGCCGACACTGTTTAGATGTGAAAACATGCTATAATTTCGGTCGTATAACTTCCTTTTTAAGGAAATGGTAGTAGTGTTATGAAATACCTTTATTACCGGGTAGCCTTCCATATCTGCAAGTATTTCAGCAATCAAGCTAGTATTGTTTGCGATTTTTATTAACGATTCCGATCTTCAAATTATCGATTATAGATTTTTTTAATGTTTCTTTCATTATTTTTATTCTAGTATTCTTTCATGACTTCTTTCGTGGTTTCATCTTTTTTTGATTTATCTATTAACTGTTACCACTATTGCATTCAGCTTTTCTATTGAAATCTCTTATTGTTATACGATATTGTTATTCGGTAAATTTCTAGTCTCAATGGAGAATCCGTACCTATAAAAAACGTAATTGACAGTGGCGCAACTAAGGATAATGCAAGCGTTTTTCCTGTGCGCCCCTCCTCCTCTTCAGAAAAAATAGCCAACTATATTGGCCTCCAAGCTTTTACTTTAGCTCGCAACATGTTTCGATCTTCCTCCTACATATACTAAACAGAGCGTTATTATTCATAGAAATTATTTTTAAGAGTATTTTTTATTTTAAATTATTTATCAAACATTTTTTGAAAGACAATTTACGTGATATTTGTATGCAAAATATTTTATTTTTATGGAAATGTTTTTCTGTTAATGCAATGCGCCTCCCACAGGCTCGGTGCCCCACTGCGTCGCATGAGTTTGGCGTTATTTACTCCTCTGTCAATTTATTTAAAAGGTAAAATGATACTTCGTACCGTCTGCTTCGAATTTCACTCTCTATGGATTCTGATTTCTGCCTAAATGTAAATACGTAATCTTCATCAATGAAATATCACTCACTTTGGGAACCTATTCTCTATTATTAAATGCCAACATGGTGATGTAGTTTATCAATCCAATGGATTACATATAGAAACATTTCCATGGCAAATTATCAAAACATCTCCAAATCATATGTGATAAGGCCATAATCACTGTTATGGTGTAACAAATATTGAATCTAACTAGCTCCGATATCAATGACGGAAGCAGTGATGAACATATTTTTTTGTAAAACATCTTTGTTAATCTCGGAAAGGGTAGATCCTAATTTACTCGTTCCGTTTCTTACTTCCTCTCTTTATGTCCTGATTTTTTTTTTGTATTTCATACCCATTAATTTTTACATTGGGACATTGGTTTGTAATTCAAAGATGTTATAGTTGATGTATTAATTTATATAATTTTTATATAAAATTACTAAAGTTATAGAACGAATGCAGTTCTAACTCTACCAAAGTAATTAATAGTCCTAATAAAATAAAACTATATTACAGTCGTAACTATTAATACATTTTCGCTTCCTCACTACCGTAGGAAGGTAGGGAAGCCTTGTATTCATGTAGGAAGTGAAACAATTTATGACCTCAGAATCGAAAACTTCCTTTCACGTTTTAGACACCAAGGAACAAATTTGGTCCTAGTCCGAGAGCTGAGACTAAAAAACGTGTCTGATTTCAAAAAATTTTTTGATCGTCTAGGCCAAAAGTACTCTGGGAATATGAAGGTCTGCCACATTAGATCGGTTGCAATCGAATTTTACAGGTCAACGAATTCGTCATTTTCCTGCAAGTTTTATATCTAATATTTTATAAAATTCCGAACTGCTGCTGAGATGCGGCGTTTTCTCGACATCTGCAAAATGACAAGTAAATGCAAAATGATGGATATTCAGTGATTTCGGCTTAATAACTATTTTTTAGAACAAAATGCATAACAAGCATCTAGTACAGGACTAAATTTTACACAATACCCATACAAAATATTTGTAATTACTCTCAACAGACGCCAATTAATATTAAAATAAAAAATTTAAAGAAAGAAAAATTTCTGTATTTATTGGCGTCTGCTGGGAGTAATTACAGATATTTTGTATGGATATTGTAGTAAATTTAATTATCTACAAGATTGGCTAAACTTTTGCACTAAAGTTCCCTGAAAAATAATTATTTAGGGGAAACCACCGAATATCTAACTTTTTCCGTATTTTGTATATTTTTATGACCCATTAGTAGCTGTTCCGAGTTTAAAAAAATACTAAATTTAAAATTTACAGGAAATCTAACGTTCTTTAAAACTGGCAATGTCAAAGTTTTACCCAAAGTGCACTGGGAACGAGTTTCTGAGGAAAATCTGAAAAAGTGACGAATTCGTTGACCTATAAAATTTTATAGCAACCGATGAGAGTGTGAGACCGATTTCCAGTTTATTTACAAGAGTACTTTCGACCTAGAAGATCAAACAATTTCTCGAAATGAGAGACTATTTTTGGCCTCAGTTCTCCGACTATCCCGTTTCTGTCTTTTCGTAGTAATATCCATGTGACGGGAATAACACCTACTGGCGTTATCCAATTTTGATAAAATTTTAAGGGATCATGCGGATTGGTGTCTAGATGGTCCGATGTAAATTTAATCAAATTCCATCCAGTACTCTCGCTTGCGCCTGTGCAAATGTATTTTACAAAGCACACCTACATTGCGAAAACGGCTCAAGATTCAGATTAGGCCTAAAACTGGAGAAAAGTTGAGAATTAGTGTAACATTGGTTCAATATCTAACGAATTCTAACGCTACTTTCGCTTACTCATGCACCAAAGAATTATCCTTGACACACCCATATTTTATAAACGGTTCGTCTGATTTGGCTCAAAGTAGTTGGAAATTTGGAGGTTTGTGTAAAAATGGTCTTTTACTAATTTGATAAAATTATATATATATATATATATATATATATATATATATATATATATATATATATATATATATATAATTTGTATTTTTCTAAAAAATGTCAAGATAAACAATTAAAAAAATTAAAAACAAAATGTTTTTCCATATATATTTGTTGGTTGTATTTGTTTATCCACATGCACCCAAGGGTGGTGAGGAAGTTTACTGACCTGCATAGCAGATGATTTTCTTTTTACTTTTATAGCGATATATTCTTTATCGAAATTATTGTTTTTAAAAATTCGATTGGTGGCTACTAGTACCAGAGCAACTGGTTTGAAAATCTGTTTCAAAGAAAATACTATATAGTATTGTTACTTCGGCTTTCACTTCGATGGCTTAATGTTTTTAACCTTGGCATGGATTGATTCACAAAACCTTGTGCTATGCATGTGGTACTACTATTAATATATATATTACATTTTTATATGTAAGATTTAAGACAGAATAAATAAGACACTGAAAACCAAATGTTTTTTATTGAAAACATTTATTTATATAATCGGATTTTCATTTTCCAACATTGCCAAGACATTGATGCTTTACCTTTCTGGATGCAAAATGCAAGTCTTATACAGACCAAATCCAGTTTTTTGCTTTGAAAATAACTGTTTAATAAAATAAATGTTGGCCTATGCATGCACAATAGTTTTCCAGAATTTCGAACCAGAAAAAATTTGCCCTTTAAGGCCTAAAAAAGACTTATATCATTTTTGTATTGTCTACTTAGTAATAATTGTCAGCTATCCGACTTTATTCATAGGTCTTATATTTACAAATAACAGAAAATCACTTAAAATATAAGACTATCTTGAGTCTCCAGGGATTTGAATTTCTTTTCGGTTTCTATTTTTGCCAAATAAACAGAGCTAAGTTGAAGACCACGATGGTGCATAAATGATTTATTTACCCTACCCTAATTCTTAAGCTCATAAAAAAAAGAAAAGAACGGCTAAAAAACAAACAAAAATATATATTTTTAATTATTACACTTAGTAATATAAGGCATATATCATAAGGCATATAAATATGTATGGAAGAAAATAACTCTGGCTAAATAAAACGAAAAAATTACAGTGTGGCCATTTTCTTTTAAGGGATGTTGGACCACAGATTTATAACCAGGGTTTTACCAATTAATCTTATGACGCTTTAAATGAAATATTGCTCCTAATTTACGCTTACACTAATAGGAAAAACGACATTCTTACGAATCATAGTGATCATTGCTTAAATAAATAGTTTCCAGTTATTTTATTTATACTAACTTAATTACTCGATTGTTAAAAAAAGATTTATGGAAGCAGTGGTGACGGTAAGGTATGATGGGAGTATCATGAACACACTGCAAAAGGTTCGTTTATGGTATATTTAAAATTGAGTTTGACGGTTTACCGTTAATACTACTTTTGTTTAGTTTGCCCTAAGTGCCTGGTCATCAATCATCTTACTTTATTAATCTTTACTTGGTAAGTGATTTTATTGTATTTATCAGCACGTGTTAATATAATTATGCAAATTATTCTTTATATCTTGATATTAAGTTATTTTAATTTTTTTTTCTTCTTATTTATTATTTCACTATGATATCATTTATTTAATTTTCTATAAATATGGTGTGAATGATCTCCTTAATCACTATTACCGTTATCTTTTATTGATACATAATGCAATGTTACTCAATAAAACATAATTATAAAAAACATATATATATATATATATATATATATATATATATATATATATATATATATATATATATGTAAAGTTGTATCATTAAGTATAAAATACTCTCTGTACTTCGTATACTCTACGAGCCGAACAGTGACGCTTAACCATCTTCAGTTTGGTGAATGATTTATGTATTTATATTTTTTTTTAAGGAAAATTAAAATTAAAATTTAATCGTAATTTTTTTAAAAGTATTTTTATATTTTACAGTGCTATCATCAATTGCATTTTTAATAAAATGTTCTTGTGGACTTTAATTTATGTATTTTAATTTATTATAGATGAATCTACCTAGATCCACACACCCTTAAACTTATGCGAACAAAATTAAAAAGAAAGGCGCTAAGTGTAAATTAGGTTCACATTTCATACAGATTCAATCTTCCGCATTTTTCGAATTCGGTCTCCGACTTCTGGGCTTACTCGGATTAGCAATGCAACCCGCGGACAACAAACCATTTTTTTTTTTAATAGATCACAAGAGTATTTATTGTCATTAATCCTATTTCCTAATGGAAGTAATCTGATAGAGTAATAATATTTTCAATGCCTAATATCCAATTTTATCACATCATTGGCAATGATAGATCGCATTGCACAATTTGTCTCACACTTTGCATTTAGGTAAATACTGACTTCGAGTTCCCATCAAAACCGATGCAGGTATATAATTCAATTCGGAAACAATATGTTTTCGAATCTGTACACGATAGTAATAATAGTTATCAACAAATATTTATTTAAACATCGGATTACATCATTCGGGTTAAACATGCAAAAGATAAAATCCCCTATAAAAAATGCTCTAGTTTTATATTCGAGTTTGGTATCAAGTAAGAAAATTGGACTAGATGCAACAGAAATAGAAATAGACGGTCAATCATTTGATCAAATATTGAGTCAAGCATTGGATCACGCTTCAAGCAACCCGTCAATCAATCAACCCTTAAACTTTTGATCAAAACTCATTCGTAGTGAAGTCTTCGATCGCCTTGTCTTCTCTATTTAATTTTTTTCTTAAAGCATAATTTTTGTTTTAATTTATCAACCGTATAGTCCGGTTTTAAAGCCTCCACAATGTTTGCTATTGCCGCACTTCTTTTATTTTTATTATAGTAATCTTTCCTCATGTTCCGAATGCGTTTTGGTGTTGGAAGCGAGTTGCTCCACAGTTTCTACCGAGCGCCTGATTGACGAAAAGCTTGATCAAAATCTTCTACACGGCCCAGTGCCCTCTTCAAGTACTTGAGTCAGAGTTCGTAGACGGTCAATCATTCTTGACTCAATCTTTTGATCAAATCTATTGACCATCTAGAGTATCTGAAGTTCCATAATTCCCCACAAATAAACAAACTAATATTTTAGACGACTTTTTCCATATTTATACAGTATCATGTATACAGACTGCCTTCTGCATTGTTGACTTTGAAATGTAAAATCCGGTTTTATACGAAACGGTTTTATTTTTTGACGTACAAGCCATTCTCCATTAACAAGGTCATCCAAATGTACGAAAACCGAACGTTTTCTTCTTTCGGCATAATAATGCTATTTCTCTCTTTCAATGAAATGCAGCAAAACTCAGTTTTTATACATACAATAACAGAAGTAAGTATTGCTGTTATAAAACCTATACATACCTTATAATTTATATAAACATCTCAATAACATTTATTTGGAATTGAATTTATCAATTAAGTATAATGTTTTAATGTGTCTATGAAGGAATGGAAGAGAGGAAGTAAGGATGAAGGAAGAGACAATTGGGTCTGGGGCCGACACATCTGGTTCTTATTACAGAGGGTCGTCATTTTTTGTGTGATCAGACTTGAAAATTCTCTTTACGCCTCAGAGGAACACTTTGCTCATTCAATAATTTAATATAATTCTCTAGTGCATCAGCTTAATCTCTTATCATAATTAGTTAGTTAATGGAAATAGGCGATAATCTTCTGATTTACAAATTAATAAAACATGGTAATGATCAGGTAACATTTTCTTGAATTATATTTTTAAAAGCAATAAGATTTGAATAGTTCCTAGGATTGCAACGCGAAAGTTTTGCTTATTCGAGTATAAATGTATATTAATTCGTATGTACCTGAATTGCGAAAAGAATTCTGCTTTTATAATTACTTTAATGAAATACAAACTTTACAAAAATTTGGTAAAATCTCAAATTTGCCAATATTTCGTGAAATTATTAAAACCATTATTAGTGTTATACTACCCTCCTTAAAATTATTAATATTACTTAGTAGTTTCTTAGCAGTTATCTTTATTGTTTGTGTATTTCTAAACGATGCTAAAACGTTTTAAATAATTTGAGCAAGATCCCATCAAAAAAAAATTTTTGACACATTAGAACAGTAAGGCTTTCGTATAAAATAGGTTGATGTAGAAAATATTTTGATGGTGAGGTTGATCCATGAATCAAGATAATGTAATCGTTAAAATCGTTTATAAGCAATATCTATTATTCTCTATTGCTTTATTTAATATTCTAATTCATTTATTTATTTTTATTCATAACTTAAAAGAAAATTGCAACTAAAGTATTTTATATTTATATTGTAATTTTAGCGAAAAATCAATGTTTTCCGAACAAATAGTTATAATTATTATCAACTGAGAAGACGGCGCCTATTTATTTCCCATAAACTTTTTATAGCAAGATATGATTAATTGGGTCGTTAAAGATAAAATAATCAAAAATAAAACCGAAATTTTAAATATTCAACTTCTCTCAAGCGTAATTATGTTAAGTCAGTAAAAATGTACTTAACAGTTTTGACATATTTAAAAGTATCTATAGCCTCCGATAGATGTGATATGATAGATTTATAAATTTGTTATAAATAATTACATGATATACGTCCATATACATAACGCCATATTACATTTTATTAATTACCAGAAAATTATATTAAATTTATTTTTAACAAATTTACAGTTACAAACTTATTACAAATATGACTCATCGTTATAATCAAACAATTTTTGTTTGAATAATTAAATTAAAAATAATATATAAATTGAACATAATTTCGATTGGTAACAGTAAAAAAATAAATTAAAAGCCATACCAAAAAATCATGAGCAGTTTTAGAAACGTGTTTTTCTTTAATAGTTAACTTTTTTGATGATTCTACACCTATTATTTTAGTAATATTTGCTTTTAACCACTCTTCAGAAAATGAGTTCTTGTGTAAATTTGTTCAGTTGACAAGATTGACTTGCTCTGATGATGGACCTCATGCTTGGATCGAAACGTCGGCTTTTGCAATAAAGAATAACATCAAAATTATAGTCCTGATTATTTATTCCATGATAAATGGTTTTAAGTATAAATAGGAAGAGGCATCTCCTGATTCACTGATGATACAAAATTTAATTCAAGATTTCAAGCACGTCTAGAAAAACAAAACGACATAAGACAAAGCAATGCGAATTTGCTTGGTGCTTATTAATATTGTAAAAGAATAAAAAATAAAAAAATAATATATATATTTTATCATATGATTTGTATTTAAATTCTATTAAAGTTCATATACTATTTTTTTTTGTATATAGCTTTGCGAAACTAGTGTTTGTTAGAATATCAAGTATTGTATTTTTTCCTCAATTTACAAATATATCGCTTCGTTATAGTAGGCTTTGTGAATTGGAATAGTCTAAGGTCTTTCGAATCGTTTTGAATGTTTCTTACATTTTAAATTTTTTTTAACCCACAAATGGTTTTTTTTTCCTCCCCTATGTTTTCTCCCAACTACAGGTTCCAAACGATGTGAGAATGGAAAATTCACAACACCGGATTCGAGGCAGCGTGAGAATGGCGTGCCTTTGTCAACTTTTTGTGCCTGTGTTTAAATTTATAAGTTCATTTTAAACTGCCTTTGGTTCAGGTAGTAGGGGATGTACCCGGATCGCCGACCCCCCACCATTCTTGTCGAGAGTGAAGTACATTGGCTTGGTCAGTGTTAGTGCGGTAACAGGTTTGGGGATCAGTTCCTTAAGGTCCGATTCATAAAACCGATTCATGCCTGTCTGTCTGTCTTGTTTTATCAGGATTACCAACACTTTTCAGGTAGGTTTTTTTTTTTTTATTCGTTAGTTTTTCTTTTTTTCTTCCTTTTTATTTAGTGTTATATGGCCAGTGGGCGCATTCACGTTTGTAATCTTTAGCTTGATAACAGATTGCATTATCTGTGACGAAAATATGCGTTAACAATCATAATCAGTAAATGAAAATAAATTTAAATTGATTATACTAAATACCAATAAAACTGAGTATGCAGCTGTTACACAGGAGAACACGTGTGATGTGTCGGCCGTTTCACTACAACGGTTTTTTAGAATCAAACAGATACTTAATTTAATATGTGGTGATAATTTTTGCTATTATTAATAGTATTTATCTAGTTAGTGGCTTAAGATTTATCCTCCTCTATTTGATGTTAATTTATATTTGACAATACTCACACACACATATATGTATATATATATATATATATATATATATATATATATATATATATATATATATATATATATATATATATATATATATATATATAATCGTTGACATACTATGAAATCGATAATTTATCTAGGTGCTGACAGTGTATGCACCTGTATAGAAAACGTTATTTATAAATATATAAATTCCATATTGTATAATTTCAAATATAAACTATTTATGTAAAATTCCAAAGCGCTAAATTATTTTCTCTGAAAATTAATTGTTTAATGATTTCACTAAATAATATGAATTAACAACATTTTTTGATCCCGAAGTTTCCCTAGTGGACTAAACTTTGACAAATCAGTAGGCATCTAATAAACATTATTTTTTAGACTTAAGGCTATTTATTTGGAATCGTCCGTAAATGCCCTAAAAATAAATATCGTCTTCTATATTAAGCTTATAACTATTTAGAACAACAATGATTTCTTTATTTAATTATATAAATATGACCCTCAATATCTATCA
This sequence comes from Rhaphigaster nebulosa, assembly GCA_948150685.1. Lineage (NCBI taxonomy): Eukaryota > Metazoa > Arthropoda > Insecta > Hemiptera > Pentatomidae > Rhaphigaster > Rhaphigaster nebulosa. Next base: position 141,542,799 of record OX411306.1, on the reverse strand, counting down.
CCAAATCCAATTTGTTCAAGCAATATTAATTACAGGAAAATTCTACAAGTCATTTTTGAAATATTAACACTAAGAAGAAAATTTTTTTCAAAAGGTTTCTTTACTGAATCGTAAATTATGATAATTAATTATAAAATAAAAAATAAATCTAATGAAGATAATATATAAAAAATCATTTAAATAATATTCATTAAAATGGGTCACTAATTATTAATAATAAATTATACATTTATAAAGATTTCATTATACGTAATTTATGATATTTTTTTATCAATAAATATTTCCTGGAATTTAAAATTTCAAAGTCTATACTTATTCATCCGGATCCAAGCACGAAGCCAATTACCTATACATTTAAACTGAAACATTATGCACTTGAAGGAGTCTTAAAATAATTAAACAATAATTAAAATAATAATTAAAAAAATAATTAAAATAATTAAATAATGATTTACTTAAAAAATAATTCCTTCTAAAATACAGGTTTAGTTATATCTCCCAATTAGGATTAGTTTCGCATTGCTATTTTTTTCAAGTATGATTAATAAAAATTAATAATAAAAATGAAAGTAAGGGTTTTCCATGCATAAGCCATTTATAATTAAAATGACGTAAGTCTGCTAATCACAAAAAATGTGTGACAAGCTCACCAAAACTAAGCTCAGTTTACAACAGTCATTAACAATTGTTTAGCTTAGTTTGAATGTGATTAAAACTACAATTTCAACTAAAATCTAAGGTTTCAAATTTATTGGACAGATTTGATAGGATGTGCTGATAATGATAGTGTCAAAAGTTACTAATTCTTTTGTTTAATAATGTAACTTTCCGTAGATAATTATGATAAATTTACTTCTATCCAGCTATTTCTAAAATATGTCCAAAACTCACATTTTATACCTTCATTTCCTTATGGGGTTACAGAAACATCAGAAACATCCAATACTTCAAACTTGTAATAAAGGTTGAAACAAGATAATTAAAAAAAATTAATAAAAAAATTACTGCCATTATAATTTATATATTTCTGCAGAGAGTATTAAGATTTTAAAATTTAGATGGTGCCTGTTGATATAATTTTATTACAAGCACGTCGTATTGTCTTGTATTGGTTTGCACATTCAGAAAAAAATATAAATTTGTTTTTCGATTGCCTATTATTTTTAAAATATAATTTTCTAAAGAATTATTATTTTTAAAGTATAATTTTCTATTGAATTATTATTTTTAAATATAATTTTCTATTGAATTATTAGATCCTATTTAAGAAAGAAAAATAATATATTTTTTACCATCTCTGTTAAAAACATTATCATTTGACGTTCTTAAACATTATATAAAGTTTGCAAACAGCATTTGAACTTATCTTAAATTCATTAAGTCACTGGATTTCAACCCCTCGCAGCCATACCAAACAAAGAAAGATTCCTTGTTGTATGAATTGTAGACATAATTTAGTGTGTCAGTGTAGTCATGAAGCTTTCCTGCCTATGTTCCTGAACAGAATAATAACTATCGATTTGAGAATATCCTTTTTCTTTTGTTACTCTTAAAAATTAAAAAGTTTCAACTGCACCTTTTCTTTAAGCTATCGTCTGTTTATGATAATCTTGAGCTTTAAATCGAAAAATAAATAGATTTACATTTGAAAATAAGATAAAATCTCTTAGAACATAAACTGCTGGTGCAAATAGAATCCGGAGATTTGTAATTTTTTTGACAGTATTAACCAGACTTTATTTCCTAAATCCATTCTGATAACAAAAAAAAAATGGATAAAAACACGTTAATGTATTAGTCCTTTTTGCTTTTTGTAAATCTCGACCTCTGAGTGAAATCATGTTCTAGAAGATTAAGAAGTTTATATATTTATTACTTTTACATATTTTCACTTCATCGACTGAATTCATGTTCCTGCTGCTTAATGAGTTTTGGAGTCTGCGAAAAATTTGATAATCCGAAGGCGCTAAGTCGGGAGAATGTGGTGGGTGAAGTCCTGGAGAAACACCGAGAACAGAAGCGAGAAAAGGACGAAAAGGACTTAATCCGAAAAAAGTAATGATGTCTGTTTGGTAGGATACGAAAGCCATGATGAAGAATTCCTTGATCTTAACTAAACTATCACTAAAGATCTCTACTGTAATCAGCTGGATCGATTGAAGCGGGCCATTGAGGAAAAACGTCCCTCACTTATCATTTTATTCCACCATGACAATGCGAGGCCCCATGTTGCAAAACAAACAATGGAAAAATTGAAGGACTTTGGATGGGAAATTATTTCCCTCCCACCATATTCTTCTGACTTAATGCCTTCGGAGTATCACCTTTTTCCTAGTCTCAAAACTCATTAAGCGGAAAGTACATGAATTTAGTCGATGAAGTGAAAAACGAGGTGTTGGCTTTCTTTAATTCAAAACCAAAGGATTTTTTCAGAAAAGGTATACAAAATTTGGTTTCATGATGCCAACTGTTATAAAGAACAAGATGGTAAATAAATTTTAGATTGAACGTGTTTCATTGATTTGTTCTACTCCTTATGTCTCGCAATTGAATATCGGCATTACTTATTAACAAATGAAATATAATCACAAAAGAAATTCTTAATCATCATCATCCATATGCAGAATTTTTACACACTGCCTGAGGACCCCTCAAAAAAGCTTCTTCACCAGGTATAGGGGAAGAACAGGACTTAACGAGATCCCAGCGCCCCATCCCCACCATTTTACTAGCAATGAAAGCTAGTAAGATAAGAGGCTGATTAAGGGTCCATTAGCAAGAAGGGGAAAGTTCATGGGTGGAGAAGCTGACCTCTGCCAGGATCCAACAAGTCATAATCTTCGCAAAAAATCTTCGGGCCGCTGCCGTTCTAATCTTCGTAGTGGATTATGCGGATGAGTGGCATAGAATAATGATTGAGCCAAGGGATTAGGATGGTTGCAAAGCTTTTAATAAATACAAACTGTGATATCTTTAACGAATGGGTAAAAAAAAGTGAAAGCTTACATAAATAAAACCCAAAAAATAGTTTATGGTGACAGGTAAAGAGTTTCGAAGACTTTTATGGGATCGGTAAATAAATAAGTTTGGCGGTTCCTAAGCTTGATTAAATTAAATACAAGCTAAAAAAATACCTATTAAAAATATACAAGTATTAGATAATTGCTGAAATGAACAATATGAATGCAACATGTAACTTCCTTTTAGAGTACTACTACCAGTAGGTTGCCTTCATTGATGAAATATGTATATGTATATGATGTTATTGATTATCCTAATGTTTATAATGATTTTTGGTGATGCTTTCAGCGGATATGACAGCAACAGAGACCGGTGGTGAGGAAAAGAAAGCGGTTGAAAGCCAACCCCTCAAGGATGACGGCCCGCAGACAGTTACAGCCTACGTGGCCTTGCCCCCGGACGGCGGCTGGGGGTGGGTCGTCGTCGCTGCTTCCTTCTTGTGCAACGTCGTCGTCGACGGGGTCGTTTTCTCCTTTGGTGTCTTCCTCAATCCGATTTCGGACGAGTTCAAGGTATCCAAGTCCAAGGTGACAATCGCTGGGGCTCTGCTCTCTGGATTCTACCTCATAGCAGGTATGTCTTCATTATTAAACCTTAATTTGTTTTAGCAAATACAGCATTCGTCTCTTCACAAAGTTAGGTGCTATTAATTAATAATTTATTACTGTTAGTTATTTTATTATTAATAATCCAATTAATATTGAAATGAGTTCATAATAACATTATATGTGAGGTTATGGCGATATTAACATTAATATTAAAATCCTAATAGAATTTAATATTAACTATTATGACAAGAAGATAGATTGAGTCCAGAACCAGATAGCATTACGTTGAGAGAATATATCCAAACTGACGTATCAATTTTAGTATGATTGTGTCGGTAATCTATGGTTTTAATTCTAATTATATTTCTGCTCAAAATAAAAATTAAAACATTGCTGCTATCACTAGTATTTCAATAAATATGAAGAAGTCATATGAATTTCTGCCTTAATAACTTATTGTTGTGCATTTCTGCTGATATGCAGGAAGTTCAGAAAGATAGGTCCATATTAATGAGTTGCAAGAGTATTCCAGGTGTTTAAGGTTGTTTTGTAAAAGGTCTTTGTTCGCTACACCTATTGAAAGAATGAAAATAAATGTAAATATTGTTCTGTTACTTGTTCTATATGTTGACACTAGACAACAATAATTTTTCCATCTATTCAAACACAACATTGCATCAGTAAAATCCCAATTTCTTAACTCAAAAGATATTAGTATTGGTTTGAAATGTTCGTTACTCTTTTAGTAAAATGTTTTACTATAACTTTAGTTTTGAAGTAGGTTCTCAAATATCAAAATTCCAACTGTTTGAGTTTTCAAATTATTGAAGGGGGTGACACCTGGTAATGAAAAATGGCGAAATCTCTGGTAATGAAACTAGAATTCGATTACTGGTTTGTTTTTCTTCTTTTGATTGTATTAGTTTTAAGGACGTTTGTAAAGAACGAATCTCTCAACAGATTAAACTACACTTAATGCTCGTTTAAAGCCAATTAATAATTTAAATGTTTCAAACATAAAACATTTTAATTGTTCGCCAATTATAAAATCAGTAGCTTAGCGAGGCGGGATTTTCGAGCGAGGAATTCGTTTCGAGGAGGGGGGTCCATCCAAGGATCTACTTTACAGAAACCTACTCCAACCGTGGATGTAAGGGGTCCTGTCTATTTGTAATATTTTCTATGCCCAGTTATATTATTTATTAAATAAAATTCAATTAAGTTTATACAATGTTTGTTTACCTATAAGAATAAGTAACATTATTTTATAATTTCAAGGGGAAGGGAGGGGGTCCGGACCTCTTGGACTCCCCTTCTGGCTACGCCATTGTGTAAAATCAGAAGACCGTGAGAGGTATATGTATTGTAATTCATTTAAGATCACTCAAATTGCTATTCAGACGTCATTGTCAAATAGTAACATTGATTTTTCCTTGAACATGATTTAATTGTGAGATATAATATTGTTTTTGTAATTACATTATTTTTTGTCTTTTAATAACACTATTTCGATCTAAAGATGAATTAGAAAAGTCAAATCTTTGCTCAAATCGCCAGAAGTCACAAACAGTGCCCTTATAATTTAATTAAATCCATGTTACTAAGTATTTTTATACCTTTTCCTATTATTCGAGTAATTCAGGTAAATGAATTATAACAAGAGTCGGTTCTACTTATTTACATTATATATTTATTAGTCCGTTCTGATTTAATAACTAGCCAGGATCAATCGTAGCCTGTATCAATATTAAAGCTTTTGGAACAAGTCTTCAAAACCTTTGAAGGATCTCTATCCTCTCCATAGCTAGTTTTATTTTTAGAACGTTGCAATATATGTATGAGTTATCTAAAAAAAAAATGTTATATTCATTTTATCTGCAGAGCCCATAATTTAAGAGATAATCGCATTCCAAAATAAAGAAATTTGCAAAAGTCACATCAGCGCTAGAGATCAACTCAACGGTTCACACATTGTAACTTAAACCTAAACTGGAAGAAGTAAAAGAATGTACATTTTCTTTTTTGTTTGCAAACACCTCATAATCTATTGGTTCTACAGAAAAAAATCATTCTGACAAAGATAAAGACAAATAAATATTCTAAAATAAAATTCCAATTATTTTTTTCTGTAGAGTCCTTAATTTACGAAATAATAGATTGGGAATTTTGAGGTGCCATAAAAATTATCTGTAATTTGTTGAAGAAGCGACGCGCTGGACTCCCTGCAACTACTTTTTACACGTCTTAATATTGAGCAAAAATACAGAATAATAGTAGCAAGACTACTTGCAAAGGTAATAATACCGCCATTTTTTATCAATGATAATTTTCCCTGAGGACAGTGTATATCAAAAGAGTTATACGCTTTAATAGAGAAAGAGTAGTGGTCAGCATCAATTAATCACATCTCATGTAGATCTGATTCCGTGTAAATTTTAGATTCTGTATGGTCAAGAAAATGTCTAATTTTAAGCAATTGATAAAATGTGTAATCAGCACATTCTTAAATATTAAATAAAATTAAAAGTTAATATTGTTTTGTTTTTTGTAATAAAAACATTGTTCAGTATAATTTAATTTGTGTTCATTTTATTAATAGCTCTTATTATCAACTCTCTTCAATAAATACGAATAACTTTGGGGAAGAAATAGATGTAATTTTCATTGGTTGTGTAGATTGTTCTTATTGAGTATTCTTGTTATTCTTTTATACTTATTAGTAATGTATGTAATCGTACTAATATTGAGATTAGTCAATCGCTTATAAAGGCATAAAATCTAAAAGTTATTGGTATGGTTTAGATATCAGAAATTCAGCTTTCCAACTGTTTCAGTAACGCTGAATTTGGATAAAATCCTGAGGAGTTATATATAAATGCACAGTAAACTGCGGACAGCGGCAGAATCCTCAAAATCAAGCCCAAAAATTTCTATTTTTTGATTTCCATGAAGATTCTTATTTAAGATTTTAAAAGGACAATAGGAACGAGTCTGGTTTGTATTTTCCTAAATATTTTTTTTTTCTGGCCTACGCTACTGGAAGCTTCTTTTGGTTTTTGTAATTGTTTGTATATTTAATCTCACAATATTACAACCGTCACAATTAATACATTTATGTATTATAATTATTGTATTGTATAATATTGTAAATAATACAATTACATTTAATACAATCGGCAATATTGTTTTCTTATTTTACACAACAAAAAAAAAAAATCGATTGGTACATGAGAACTTTGAAATACTTGCAGGGCAAAGGCAGAAAACAATAATATAAAAAATTGTTAAAATTACATAAACTTTTTTTTTCTCGGCTACTAAGGATTGGCAACAACCCTCGGACATGTGTCTAATATTTTTCGACCTAGTATCGCCCAAAAAAGTTGCATATAAATCGGTGATACCACTTTCTTAGCAATGCCACTTTTTTCTCCTTGTTAGTAGACTTTTCCTATTTTAATTTAAGGATGGATTCCTGCCCGTTTGTAGCAAAATTAATCTTAGGTTCATTTGCGATTCTCTTGATAAAATTACGTGAAAAATTTAATTATATTTTTTCCTCATTTCCCCTTCTTAAATGTGAAGATAGGTTTAAACAATAAAGAATTATCGTTTGAAATACAATAAAACTCGAAAAGACATTGAGCCATTCTTGACATGGAGACTTCGCTTATAACAATAACTAATTAAAAAAAACATTATATTAATCTAACACATAAATTAAAGTGCATTGCTCCTCATATTGTAATGCTTATGGGTACTATCGCTCTTTCATTTCCTTAATCACTTTCAGAAAGCTCTAAGTCATATTGGTCATAAATAAATAAATATATGCATACATACACACACACACACACACACACACACACACACACACACACACACACACATATATATATATATATATATATATATATATATATATATATATATATATATATATATATATTGTTTTTTTTGTTTTTTTCACTGATTCTTATTTGCTTATTTAGTTGTCACTTCAGAGTTTCAAAAGCTTGTTATTTACTTAATTTGCCTTAAATCGTTACAAATGGTCGCGTGAGAATGTTTCCTCCTTCGACCCTCAAAATCTAACATAAAAGAGAAAAAGTTTCATAAACGGGGAGAGCAGTGCATATTCACTAATCCATGGAGCTACCTCCTAAGAGGTCATTGACCCTGGACGACTGCAGTACTGACCTAGGCCAATGCCCGACCTTACTTAACAATGATTCATTCATCTCGAGCAGAGCCGCTATCGATAGCCCACCCCCTGCCAGCAGGGTTACTCCAGTCTCGACAGGTTACTATTAGAGTTCAGCTCTGATTGGATAATAGTGTTATAATTAGGGGCGTGTTCTTCGTCCTTGTCTGTTGGATAGTCTGGATCAACTTATCATTCGAGTACGTGGCCTTCTGTCAGAGGTCTGTTTGACAACTACCTTACCTTTTGACAAAACATAATTTATTTTCATTGTACACACACAATATTTTATTTAACTACGATTATCTGATAATAATCATTACCTATTCCGGTTATAGTTATACTGGTGATCATTGATATAACGTTGATCAGGGGACTAAAATATAAAATATACTTTTTTATAACATATAATAAAAAATAAACAAAAAAGAATGTCAAGTTACGAAAATAATAAGGAAGTTTCATATTGAAATCGTGGAGGAAAAAAAAGTTAATCCAGAATGGTGTAGCTCTGTGCGCAAGACCCCCGGATCCAGACTGAAGTTCGTCCATATCAGATCATTTATTTAGTTTGCAATGAGCCGTGTCTTTATAGAGCTGGATGCACTATACTCCTATGCTACATCCGGCTCAATAAAATGGATACCTGATCCTTCAATTGACTATGGGGGAAACCTAGTGGTTCAGCTTGGATGCTAACCACATCACCTCTCAATACAACCGTTGTTCATGAAATTATATATTACTTTCTTATCCAGTACCCAACGGATTGTAGTGATCACAAATTTTATTTTCTATCAATACTTTGCAAAGTAGAGTGCTAAGGTTTAGAAAATACATTGTTGTGCCACTGAGAAAACTTGTTAAAATTTTTCTTGTTCGATTAATCCAAATAAATAAATCGTCGTTTGAGACAAGAGCTTCCTCATTTTTATCAGTTGTAGAATAAATATCTTCTGTTATGCCTTCCTCTTAAATAGGTCGCACCCACAGGTTGTCTGTCGTTTACGATATTCTTGTCATTGAGAAAATTGGAAAGTCGTTCATTGATTCTATCTTTTCCATTCATTTAATTAGTTCACTGTCAATTCTGGTTCTGTATTGATATTGCAAAAGGGACTTAAGATACTTGACAACTAATCTGCTTGTCATTCGAAGCTCATCAGATAAATCACTGGAAGATATTTTTCAAGAATACATATCTAACATATTTAAACAGTTTATATTTAAATTAAATCCTATGTGAGACCAATAGAATTTTTTAGAATTAAGATATTTATCATTAAGAATGTCTCACAAAACGCAAGACAAAATGCCAGCATGACATTAATTGATGGTCACTAGGCAATTTACAGCTACGTATTGATAGAGCTTAAAATACCTTTTTGTTGTTCTTTCCTAAGTATAATTACCTCATCTGTATTTAATATCAGATGGTATAGCACTACAATTACAAAAGCTGTTCTACAAGTACAGCAAGTAGTACAATTCCATTCACTCTTTTTCTACCGCTATTTCTTCTAAGTCTTGCTGACGACCTGGTATATATAGGATAGTGACCGTACTGTCCCAATGCCCACCTAACCGGAATAGCACTATCTTCCTAATAGTAGTGGTTCGCCTTGAGGGGATTGTCCAGAACGGTTGGTATTAATGGAACGGTGGTGGTGTGTTTGAAAAGTGGACATGTCACAACCTCCCACAATGTTCTAGTTCAACGGTGTGCCAATCCATTGCCAGCGGTCATAACTTAGAACTCTTTGGCAACTGTTGGGGTCGGCTGTATAAAACTCTTTGTTACGATATTTAATGCTGATGAGGATTAGCTAACCCAGAGATTCGATACCGATATCAGCAAGTTCTGAGATTTACGATTTGGTCCTTGGTGAAAGAGAATCTGGGTTGTAAAGATTAATGAATTGGTTTATTCGATTTATTTTCGGGATCCACAGAAATAACAATGCCAGGCCGAGTTGAAGTGGCTTTTCACATACCACCGACGCAAGTACATCCTTCGTATATAATACAACTAATGAGCCATCACCTGCAAAATGAAACAGATTAGTCCATGTCAAAAATTTCCTTCTCAGAAATTCCTTAAAATGCACCAAGTTTAGAAAAAGATCATACATTAGCTTTTTACCAAAAAAATAACAACATATGCGGTATGTAAAGAGAAAATATGGTGCAGTGCGCGCATCACACAACTTTCGCTTACCGTCTTATAATAATTAACTTATTAATATAATCTTAAAAAGTTTGCATAAACAATACTTGAAATAAACTCAGCTGAATTCACCTCTTCACAACATCTCCCTAATAAGTATAATAAAGCAGTTTTTTAAACAATTTTAGTATAACAATTTTGTACACTACCTATATATTTTAAGTTTGTCAAGCTGAAAATATATTTTAAAAGTTTCTGTTTTGTTTCCATTCAATTTTATAAAAGTATAAATTATAAGTTAATTTCTACTTTTGTATTGTTTCATTACATTATTACAGAGCTTATTGTTGACAACCGATGGGCGGATTGATGGGAGAACGTTCGGTCGCATCCATCTCTTTTCGGATGCGTTCGGTTATCCATCTAAGGCCTCATTGCATACGCTGTCTCTTAGCTAATTCCGGCTCGATTTCGATTATTTCTTTTTGTATTTTAGAAAATTTAATCACCTTTCACATGATTTCAAACATGATTTTTCATAAAATACTTACTTCATAAAATATGAAGATTTATGACGATACTCAAATAAAATTTTCTTTTCGCTATAACTTATTTTCTCGTTGATATACTACACACATGAAAAATTAAAGCGCTTTAAGGAGAATAAATTAGGCAAGTTTCATCAAAATCGTTAGAGCAGCGTTCGAGAAAATTGCAAAATCTATGATATAATTGCCACTTCCGGTTAATCCGTCCGATGCGCTGTATCTTTGCTAGTACAAATCCGATTTTGATTTTGTTTTTTAGATAATTTAATTACCTATCATACAATTCTATACTTAATTTACCATAAAATGCATACTTTTTAAGTTATGCGCAAATACAAGATTCTTTTCATCATAACTTTTTCTCTGCATTTCCTCGGTGATGTACTCATGCATGAAAAGTTAAAGGGCTATATGAAGAATAATTTAGGCAAGTTTAATCAAAATCGTTCGAGTCGTTTTGAAGAAAATTGTAAAAGAAGTGTAAAATCGATTATATAAAGTGACACTTCCGATTAGTTCATTTTGCCTCAAGATAATAAATCAAGAAGTATGCTTTATATGGTTAATTATGTATATAATATGTACAAGGTAATTAAATTCCCTAAAAAACAAAAAAAGAATAACCAAATTCGAACCTGTATTATAAGGACTAAAGTACCCTAGATGGAAAACCAAGCGCGTCCGTAAGGAGACGGATACGAACAAATCCTCTACCACTAAGCCTCCAATCTGTTGCCAACAATATGCTCTGTATTAATGTAATATAAGAATATAAAAGTAGAAATTAACTTAATTATTTCCATTTCCATATTATATAATGAAAACTAAATCAAAACTTTCAAAATATATTTTCAACTTGACAAACTTGAAATATATAGGTAGTGTGTAATAATTTATACTTTAGTATTATTTATTGCAAACAAAATATTTCCATGGAAACTTTTAAAATATATTTTCAGCCTGACAAACCTAAAATATATAGTATATAGACTTGTACTCAAATTGTTTAAAAAACTGTTCTATTGTACTTTTGTGAGAGAAGACGTGAAGCAGTGAATGCTGCTGAGTTTATTTGAAATAATGTTTATGTGAACTATTTAAAATTATGTTAAAAAGATTATTATTTTAGGGTATTAAGAAAAAGTTGTGGTTGCGCGCAGCGCACCAGATTTGTTATGATATTGTTGATATGGCATTGGAAGCTCTTTAAAATGAAAATTTGCAGTAAAATCTACTATTAATTTTCATTTTAAAGGGCGTTTCTAACAAACCTCTTTCTACAGTACTCTGTTCCAGGCCAAATCTACGAAATTGGTCTTAACGCAATCCTCTCATCTGCGTCTTGTACCGCTTTTGAGAAGTCGATCTTTTTAACACTATTTTTTTCTTCTTGTGATTGGTCCAATTGGACTAAAGGATCTCATTTGCTTGTTTTTTTCAGAAAAGGCGTGAATTTAAAAACAGTTAATATGGAAACTGTAGCATATATGTAACTTTTTAAAAATAGTTATGTTTTATTATACAGAGTTATTTTACTGACAACTAAGGAAATGGTCTATGTGTCTCTTAAGCTTTTCTTAATTTGAAGATGACAAGTAATAGAGAGCATAGTATTTTTTTAAATATGACCGACATTGTTTCCTAACACCTATAGGTCAGCTAGGAGATTCAAAGAGTAGCCTATGATATGAAAAAAGATTATTTTTATTTAAAAATGTTTAACTGTATAACATAACAAATATATTTCTAATCTAAATGATAATTATTTGGAATGTATTATCCTCTCTTGTATTTTAATCTATGGCTGTCAGCTGCTTTAAAGTAATTACTTAGTGATTTCAACTTTCTAATATCGACTAATTTTTTTTAATTGTATCCTGTAGTGATAGAATTAATTATTAAGCATAATTATTGATTTCAGGGCCTTTTGTAAGCGCCATCGCCAACAGATATGGCTTCAGGTTTACAGGGATTGTTGGTGCAGTGATTGCTAGTGCCTCCTTCGTTGCTGCCAGCTACGCAACCAACATCGAGACCATGTGGCTGATCTACGGTATCATTGGAGGTAAATATATTAAGTCAATAATATTTGTATTTTACAGTGAAAACGTCTGTATATAGTCCTGGTATATTCTTACTTAAATTCAAAACATTTAAAAAAGATATATAACTATTTTTTGCGGTTGCAGCTATTGATTAATAAAGCTACGAAGAACATATGTTATAAAAGTGATGTGACAAATTGACCAATAGAGAAAAATAAAACAATTCTGTAATATTCTAAGAATCCTGGAAATTCTATGAACGAATTATCAAATCTGAGCAGCACAATGACCATTCCGCTATCCGCAATTTTTTTTCTGTTTTCTGTTTTGCTAATGTACATTATCTCATGTATACCATGTCTGTGGACTAGAAGTAATTGATCATCCCGGGTTATGTGGGGATGCATTGTTGAGGTTTATAATTTAAAAAAGAAATTTGACAATTCATGCATAGGATTGAATCATTGGAGAATATGAACGGGAAAATAAAAAAAAAATAAAACTCCTTCCCTTATTTCAAAGATCATACTTTAAGGTTTGGGTTCAGTTTCAGGAATTTTTTTGTAACTAAAGTCGAACAGTTTTTAAAATATAAGAGTAAATTTTATAATTTAATTAATTATGAAAGATTTATTTTATAAAGATCTTTAAGATCATTGTGAACCAAAACACTTTCTTATAACTTTATAAGATATACTTAGATGATCTAATAATAATAATTGATAAAAAAAAAACTAAGAAATATTGGAATATTTTAATAATCAATGCAATAAATCACAGTTCACTTGGAAACATATTATAATAATATAATTAGATATTTGGACTTAATTTTAGATAATTTAGATAATTGAATCACAACAAGATGGACTAAAAAAGAAAACAGTAGCAATAGAATACTTAATTTTTATCAAACCATACTTATATACCAGAAATCAATACAGTGCTAAATGTTTAAAGTTCGCATATTAACAGAAAATTAGTGGCTTAAAAACAAATATTAATATATTAGAAGAAATTCTATACCCAAAATAATTAATAAATAAAATTTGGAATAGATAAAACATAGATAAACATATTAATAATAATAACAAGTATAAAAATACAGAAATTATTTTAATTTAATTAAAGAATTAATACAGTAAGAACAATAATAGTAATGATGATGATAATAATAATAATAATAAAATAATTAATAGACAAAGTACAATTACCGATTTCTAAAACATAACAATGACAATAGCAATAATAATACAAAATATATTCACAATAATGTAAATATATCGTATATATAAATTGTTAAGAAACAACAATTTAAATATTTTGTGAATTATATCTGAGTTCTTACAGAAATAATCAAAAAAACTTTTGAAAAATATGAACAACATTAAGCTCGCTATATACAAGAGCAATCAATTAAATTCATACTTGACTAACATGAAAGATGATATACAAACAAGATGATATACAATTAATGGATTAACAAAATGTAACTTATAAGATAAAATGTAAAAATTATGACCATTAATATATACGAGAATCATAAAAATACTAAGTAAGAATCGAGCCACATAGAAGCAACTGTAAAAATATTAAAACATCAATGTTACTACACTAGCCGAACGTAGCATTGGAAGTAAACATGAATTTGATTTCAAAAACACAAAAATATGAAATGGATATATAAAATACTAGAAATAGAAGAATATATGAAGCAACATGCATAACTAAAAACATAAAAAATACTATTTCAAGATAGATACTAGAAGTATTAATGATTACTATGCAAATATAATTAATTAATTAAATGTAGTCTAAAATAATAATAATCATTTACAATTCACTACTAAAAAACTAAATTAATAAGAATTGATTGCAAATTTTAAATATTTGTAAAAACAAAAGCACAGAGAGGGGAATAATATAAATAAAGAAAAATAAGGATTAGATAGTCTACTGTACAGAAGTTATGAGACAGTGAAAATTAATATGCATATTGTAAGTGTTCCTTTGGAAATTTTAAATATTTGACTAGAAAGAATATGACAAAATATATCTTTATATAAATACATGATTTTTTAAAAGGAAAATACTTACACAAATTTATAATATGTGAAGTTATAATAATAAGGTAGAGTTTTTGATAAAATTTATAAAATATCAATTGCTATTTGATGTAAATTGTGCAATATGTTTTTGATTATTTATTTATTGTTAACGATTAGATCTGAACCCTTAAGATGAGGCGAATGGCCTTGAATCATTGGACTTATCCCAATACACTCTTGTATATTTATCTAGCACATTTCCCATTTGCTTCCCATGCTTTTCATATTAATATCTATGGTCACATGCACTGGTGTGACTTGATTGGGCATAGTGGTGGTGGACACCCAGGCGCTATCCTTGGAGGGCACCAAAAAAAACTGAAAAAGTGTCAATGGGAAGATTAAAAATTTCGTTTTTATCAAGTTTACTGAATGAAAATCTATAATTTAATAAAATATGAAAGATGTAGTGCTAGGACATTACATAAAACATTATATAAAACTGAGTAAACTGAAGAAATAAGCCACTGGAGCAGCCCCATCGGCTTCCTTCTCACAACACTACTACTTTCCCTCTTTGCCCCACCTCCAGCACAGCTGTTTCCAATCTACTCCACAAGCGGTTTTGTTTTTGGTGTCGCTTTGAATGGATAAAAATTGAGCATACCATTTGTATTTTTTTTTTTTTTGTTATTCCACAAAAAATATTTCTCCTCTTATGCAACCATTTTTTCTCTCGCCACGGTCTATGTATGCCAAGGAGAACACACTGTTAGCACCCAGGTGCAAAAAATCCAGTTAAGTCGCTGGTCACATGTAGTTTTTTTAGTACTGTCCAGGGTCCAATACTCCAATACTATGAAAGATATTCACAGGTCTCCTTCAGCATCCCCACCTGCTATTTTACATAAATAAAGGCCTGTGTCATTAGGGCTAATAAAGAGTCGAATAGATAATCTGTATTAGTATGTATTGGTGTTAAAGATAAGGTAGATGTCGGTAGACAGTAAGAAGTAGTCTGATGACACAATGTGGCAGTCATTACTGTACTAAATTTTAAATAAAATAACATTGTTAGCACTCACACCTTGATGAATTCATAAATAATACTTCTACTTCGCTATTTTTAAACAAATCTTGACAATGGCATTTCTTTTTTTATAAATGTTTTGTTACTTACTTGCAGGCATAGGCTTTGGGATGATTTACGTACCTGCGGTCATCACAACAGGCTTCTACTTCGAGAAGTGGCGTGCCTTGGCCACTGGTATCTCAGTCACGGGCTCTGGAATAGGCACCATCATCATCGGTCCGATCTCAACGCTCCTCATCCAGCATTTTACTTGGAGAGGAGCCATCCTCATTCAAGCAGGTACGCTTCTTTGAATCTTCTTTACTTTGAAGGAAATAGAGATCTTCATATAGCAAGAATTTAGAAAAGAGTAACATTCTTCGTTTCCCCTTGTTCCTTACATATTATGAACTTGTATTATAAGTAAAAGTCTAATCATAATCTGATCTAATCATAAACCAGGAACAGTTCCTAACTACTATACTCTATTCCAGGAATAATCCTGAACTGCGCAGTGTTTGCCAGCCTCTATCGACCTCTTAAACCGATCCACATGTCAGTGAATAATAATCAAACAGAAGAAGAAGCGGAACGGACTGAGGTCCCGCTTCTTCACAGGATCAAGATGGCAAGGGACCAATTAATGAAAGCGGATTCCACCTACAGTATGGACAATGAAGTGGAAATTATGGCCCAAGAGCCTTTGGAAACGAGCAAGACGTTCTTGAAAGCGAATCACAATATACTCTACCCTCGAGCCATTGAAGCTCTTCACAGCAGCACCAACAGCCTCTCAAAATCTAATCAGTCTCTTGATGATATTAGGCGGAAACCCAAGAGCGAACACAGGGTGAAGTATGACAACAATTTGACCATAACCGTATTCTCTGGTAATTTCGAAAAGCACCTGCACTTGCCAGCTTACACCCTCAAGAGGAAATGCCAGTCGGTGGAATACGACCCTTTGAAGGACTTCCAGGGTGAAGATGAGAATTTCAACGACCATCTCCACGACGATGTTTTTTATGTCCCAAGGAAGCCCAGGGAGAACCACCACGACAGAAGGCGCGGTAGTATATCCGTTAAGTACAGGCGGAGAGCAGATTCTACAGGAAGTTACAAGAGCATTAAGGCACGGCGCAACACGATCTCGAAGGGACCTAACACTGGTGTCCGACCGCTCTACAGAGACGACATCTTCTTCCAGGCCAGTCTTCATCGACTTCCTCAGTACCATTCACACGTAAGTTTTTTTACAGATTTTTATTTGAATGTCATCGTTACATGAATATGGCTCATCTAATTCCAAATGTATAAATACATACTTTTTAAATGCATAAATAGATTAAAGCTGCTAAGTTCGTTATGATTTATCAAATCATGATTGTTCGAAAAAAGTTTTTTCTATAAAAATTGATTATACTTTATAAAATTTCCTATAGCATTATTTCGGGATTCCTTTAATTTAATTAGTTCTGTATCCTAAATTGGTGGTGATTGCGCCCTGTGACCTGAAGATACGCGTTTGATTCCCACAAGATCCGAGAATTTTTCGAAAAGGGGTTCAATCATGTGGTTCAATATTTTGACAAAGAAGAAGCACACATAAGCTTTTTTTGTTTTCTTACAGCTGCACATAGGAGTATTTTAACCTTAAAACCGGAAAGTCCGAATCAGGAAGTCTGTAAAAAATTCCATTGAACCCTCCTAGGCCAGTCAGGAGAGGAGCAAAACAGGAGTCTACGATGAAAAACGTAGAGTACGAGCTATTATTATTTTTAAATTGTATATATGGGTGTAAACATGAAATGAAAACTAAAAATGATAACGGGTGACTTCGAGAGAATTTTTAGCAATGAGAACTCTAACAGAGAAACCCAGAGAATAAAAGTTGCAGAGCATCAAATTTTGCGTCCGCCGAGTACCTAATACCTAATTGACAATCCTCCGTTCTCCGACAGTTGGCATATTAGCCCAGTACAGATATTATTTTGGATTACTACAGGTGGAGTAATTTGATTTCAAGATTTGTTGTATGTATTGCCCTCATCAGGATTATTCTAGGTGTTCGTCTCCTTTTTGTGCGTTTTCCACCATCATGAAAAAAACACTAAGAAAATCACCTTTTCCTTCTTTTTTTTTTCTCAGTAACTCGCTTCCCAGTGAATTTAAGGTAAAAATATGTCATTATCAATTTTAAAGAACGCTAAATTTCCTGCAAGTTTTGTCTGTTATAGTTTTAAAAATTTCGGAATATCTACTGATTTATGGGGCCGTGAATAACTGCGAAAGTGTCCAAAAAAAAAAGAAAAAGTTGGATTTGGTTTCCTCTTAATAAATATTTTTTTAGAGCAATTTTTTCCGTCCATGATTAAATTTTACAGTGCTCTAGTTGAATTGTCGATCCACTAATTCTGACTAATTTCACTGACATTTAAACTTTTTATAAACAAAAACCTAATATGAGTGAGGGTGTGAACTGCAAAATTTTTCACATTGTGATGTAGGTAGGTTAGTAGTTCTTCAGTCCACTGGTTGCTGGATGTAGAGAATTTTGCAACAACTATTGATTTTTAAACGTTAGAAAATAAAGTAAAGGCCCAGTTTAGACTACTATAGATTTTTCATTCAGCAAGTAGCAATTACCCACTGCTATCTTGATTTTAATGAAAAATGGAAGGAAGAGTTTTGCAGTTTACACCCTCGAATTATTTTCATACTTTTTCTTCACATTTTTCATGATTTTCACTTCCACTTTGATTTTAAACACTTGCTTCGAAACGCGTACAAGCACCATGCACACAAGTGATGGTGTCTTTTTATGTATTTAATTCGTATTTCATGAAGTTTAACAGTATATATGGTCAAAACTAGCGTGGATAGTTTTTATGAATATCTGACCTAAAGAGACATAAAACACTTTTTGCTACTTTTCACTTCTTCAGCGCGCTATAATGGCTTATAACGGTTGATAGTAAAAAGATTTTTTATGGACATGAAATGTCGAAATTTTGTCTACTTTAAGTTCGTATACTACTTTAAGTTTTGAGATAATGACCACAAAAAAAAATCGAAAATTTTGCAACAAAAACAACATTCCGATCAAAATATCTGCCAGCAATTCTCAGATACATGTACAGCGACCCAAAAAACTGGGGTGAACTAAAATTTCCAGAGGAATACATTCAATCAACAATACGTAATATTTACCAATAACTGCGCACTACGAAAACTATCAAGGATATCAACAATGCAAATGTAGACGGTCGTCATCAGATTTGTCTATTTCTTCACCAGCAAATATTTGTGAAAGAATGATGGTTGCTCCCTTCTCAATGATCTAAGAACTGAAATATATAATATAAAAACTGTTTTTATTCATTATTATTATTAAAAAAAATGCAATTTGGGTGACATTGGACGGATTTCCTATAAAAATCAGAGCATCTTTCTATTTTTTTCGTTGTGCCATGTGGCTTTTTAAGTAATTTTTTTTTAACTATTGCCCCTGAGCTTGTTAGAGTTGAAAAATAATAGTATGTTCCTTAGAGTGCAACTGGTAAAGCTGATTACGAAAACATGTTTTGCAGGGTAGCAGCCTTGACTACACCATGTCTGTCACCCGCCTGCCAACGAAGAGAGACGTTGAAGAAGAAGAAGAAGGATGCCAACTATGTCCAGAGGCCGTCCGCCGTACTCTGGCAACCATGTTGGATCCTTCTCTCCTAATGTCACCATCTTTCATGATTTTCTCTCTTGCTGGCTTCTTCACCATGATGGGCATGTTCACTCCTTTCTTATACATTGCAGGTAGGAGTCTATAGTTGAGGTGTGATAGATTCATTCTCAAATAGATTATCACTTTGGCTGCCCGGAGATTTCTAGAAACTTTTTATGAAAGATTTTTTTCTGCTTACATTTATTTTCAACCCTTCTATCAGCATTCGGTTTTTCTCAATTCAGAGTACATTTTAAGATAGTTAATATTTAAAAATAAAAAGGCTGTATAAAAATTTTGTTGTGAAAAGTTCTTGCGAGTTACATTCTGTCCGACGTAAATTTCAAATATTTTCAAAAAATAATTTAAAAAAAAAGAAGTAAATTTTGATCACTGGTGGTCTATCGCACAACCGCAAACTAGACCTACTTTGTAATAAGGCAAAAAAAAAAAAAATTACGGAAAATCAAGAAAACAAATCTCGTGACATAATAGAGTTTTCTAGAAAATCGAAAAACTCGCAAACCAAGTCAGGTTTTGCAATCTTTGGCACTGATATAACACTTACATAGGACATAAGGCTACTTTTCATGAACGTGAATATTTTTTTTTCTTATTTTTTTCCAGATTTCGAAAGTTTATTTGAGAATGGCCCCATATTAGGAAACTTTTATTGCATTACATATATTTATTTAATAAAACGAAATTCACCACTGAGGAAAAAGTGCACATGTGAATTTAACACTCTCTCTTGAATTTCACATCACATTTAAAGTAATTTTTTAACCAATAAATGAGTAAAATAAATGCTTTTATAAAAATTATTAACAACTTTGATATAATTTCATGGGCAATCAATCATTTTCTCTAAGTAATTTAATGCATTTACATATATATTTGGTAATATATAAATTCAAATATTTCAAAAATATGCAATCTGATCTTTGGTGCTAACTCCACAAAAATAATAATAATATTAATGAAGCATGCTGGTTGCATTTCACCAACCAAAAAATTGTTTTATTATAGAAGTAAAATATCTGATGTGGGCAACACATGACTTCCTTGTACGCCTATTAAATTATAAATCCGTGGCTCAAAAAGTGATACTGAATTTGGTTACTAGTTTCTGAAGATTGCAGTAAAAACAACACTCGGCGTCCCGACATCCATCTATTGACACAGACACACTCTTGTTACTGGAGGTCTCATTCTGTTGTTATATGTCATTTTCCTTCAGTAGGTAACTAGTTTCCAAGATATTTCTTCCTGTTCCGTGACAACTGTCAATATCACTGGATAAAGCATATGAAATCGATAGTTTCCACATTTTAAGCGGAAAAACCCACATAACTAATATCTTATTCTCGTGCTGCAGACTTGTTGATCTCACAAATGGGGAAGAAAACTAGTATTTTACACTCAATTTTAACACTTAAAACAATTAATAGAAATGATTAATTGTATTGGAAAACAATTTGCGTGTGTAACCTTTATTACCGAAACATATTATTTCTCTTTTAATTTAAATATAATTTTGAATGTAAGCTTATTATGACCTTCAAGTAAAGTACCCTTTTCGGCTCACGAATCTTAACCAAAATCTAGTAAATACATTTATATCGATATAAAAGTACTATTTACCAAATTTGAGATGTTTTAATATAATTTTTGATGAAAGTCTAATATGACCTTCAAGTAAAGTATCGCTTCCGGTTTTCCAATTTAACCCAAATTCTAGTATGTTATTTAAATAAATATATAAATTATAAATACTAAATTTGAAATGTTTTGAATAGCATTTTAATATAATTTTTTATGGAAATCAATGATGACCTTGAAGTAAACTACCACTTCCGGTGATCAAGCAGTAAAGTAACCAAAAAGGGAGGTTCACAACTAGATTTTACAAAAATCCTAAATACAAAATTTCAACTTTCTAGGGCTATGGTAACTGTTTTTGAGTTATGCGAGATACGAACGTACGTACAGACGCCACGACAAAACTAGTCAAAATGGATTCAGGGATGGTCAAAATGGATATTTCCGTCGAAATTTGAAAACCGAAAATGTTCGCGGTTACAATACTTCCTTTACTTCGTACAATGAAGTAAAAATTTCTGTTTATCAGGAATTTTTAAATCTAGACTTTTTTTTTTTGACTAAATTATTAGTTCTGCATCGTTATAATAGACCCTTGATTCAAATACTGTACTTAGATTACAGGATAGCAAATTTATTATACTATATATTTTAAGGTATTGATTAAAGTTTTTCTAATAAACATTCTAATTAAACTTATGGATTCATTATTATTAGAAGTTGATCTTAATCGTTTCTAGATCTTTCTTAAAATCATCAAAACTATTAGAAATGCATACTTTTATATATTGTATATAAAAATTTAACTATCTGATATTATTTACATAAAAAACTATTACTTTGCTAGATCGAGGACGAATGAATGGAATGGACCCAGCATTGATTATGTTCCTAGCATCTGCCATCGGCATTACGAACACTATTGGAAGGATCATCTGTGGCACTCTTACTATGATTCCTCAAATCAGTAGCCTCATGCTAAATAATGTCGCTCTCACAATTGGTGGTATAGCGACCATGGCCAGTGGTTTATCCTACAGCACAACTTACCAGTTCGGTTTTGCAGCCATTTTCGGTCTTTCCATATGTAAGTGGCATTTTTACATTCATACACCTCTATTTTGATAACCAATAATATGATTGATAAATGTGATTCATGTTTAGCTTTTTGGGCTTCGTTGCGTTCCATAATCGCAGTAGAGTTGATAGGACTGGAAAGGTTAACAAACGCTTTTGGGTTTTTACTTTTGTTCCAAGGGTTAGCAGCAGCTATTGGGTCTCCGATTGCTGGTAAGTTTACTGAGCTATTTATTGACTTTACTATTGACTATTGACAATTTAAAAAAAAAAATAATACTAATATAGTAACTTCATTCAAAACAATTTTTCAAATAATTAAAGTAATAATTTATAGTTTTACTGAATAAATAATTTGTTTTAATTTTATCAGCTAAAAAGTTTACTCGTTTTTTGTAGGGGCTTTTATGGACATGACTGGCAGCTATAATGCTTCCTTTTACCTCTCAGGCGCACTGCTCCTATGTTCTGGAGTGATGTGTTATCCCCTACCTCTCATTAAAAAGTGGGAAGACAAGAGAGCTCTCAGAAAACTACACAATCTAGCTTAAACTTTTTAAAAATAGAATAGATTTTTTAGAGTGTACTTAAATATTTTCTTGAAGACCTAAAAAAAAGAAATTACCATTAATTTTTTCACCTTATAGTAATGGAAGAGGATTATTTCATAACTTTTAAATTTGATTACAACAAAGTTTTGTGAGTGAAGACCACCAATAACTTATAATGTAGATTTTGTTTTCAGATCTATGTGGCACCATGATACCAGAAAATTTGTCTGTCTGGAAGGTTTAAGTTATTGATTCTTTTTAGTGATGTTATATTTTGATTAGTAAATGAAAATTTTAGTTATAATTGAAACTTTAAAGTTCAATTCTCAAATTCAAAAATAATTAACATGGATATATTTATTATAAATTTTATTATCCAAAATTAAATTTACTTTTAACTACTGATCATTACCTAATATCATACAAACAGTTCTAACATACATTTTCCACTCCAAGGATTCTATTTTATTTTACAATATATTAGTATTAATATATAAAATCTCTTTTATGGATTAGATTTGTTTTAGCTTCTTTGTTTTTAATTAATTTTGATTTATTTAGTAATAAAATAAAAATTTTGATAGAAAATAAAAAATTAACACATTTTGAATGTCAATAAAAAAGACTGAGAGAAATCAATGTAAACTGGAATACTAGAGCTATAAAAACTTTGATGGCAGTTTTATTAATTTTTTTTAAATTTCCATTTGCATTTTGTGCCGAAATAGTTCTTAAAGTAATAAACTTCAATTTAGTTTTTATAAGTTTATCTAATTCATGTGAATGATTCTTAAATTCCATAGAACTGACAATTTGTTTACAATTCCTTTTCGAAAATTATTTTTGCTGATATATATATATATATATATATATATATATATATATATATATATATATATATATATATATATATATATATATATATATATATATATAAGCAAAAATAATTTATAAAAATATATATATATATATATATATATATATATATATATATATATATATATATATACTATAGATAGATAGATATAGACTATAGACTTATTTATTTTTTACTTATTTTTAGAACATAATATTAGAAGACTAATTAATTATTAAAGAAAATTGTAAAATTAGTTTTTAATTTAAGTTTTTGTAAATATTTGTCATTATTTTTGTTAATATTTTGAATGGATGCCATCAAATTTGTAATATACAATGCACCTATGATTAGAAAACATTGTAATTATTTATTTTTAATTTAATTTCTGTTGTTTTAGATTAAGTAATGTATTTAGAAAAATGTATTATATGAACTATAGTTTTGTAAATATGAATTTTATATAGTACGTTGTACTGTGATTTTAACTTTAAAGTTGTTAAAATAAAATTAATTGTTGGTATATTTGGACTTATTTTGTGAACTAGGATGTTATGAGTTTTTACTCCCTTTTTAATACAGATTGGCTAAGTTTACTAATGTGGGTGGTATCTTACTAAAAAAAATATGCTTATGGGAAAACAGAATGGTAATGTAATCTGAGAATTGATATAATTTTTAGAATTAATATTGTTTTATAAATTCTGTTTTCCTTTTCAATCTGTGTGTGACAGAAAATGTAAATTTTACACTACATTATTTATATCAAAGCTGGTTCACCATATGGGGTCGGACATTAGTCCAATGGCTGACGAAGTTTTAAATGAAAAGTATGGTGTTCCAGAAGGTAACTACTTATTATGGCAAGTCATGTGGCATGAGCTGGTGTGATTAAATGGTTCACAACATTTTGCCAATCAAAACAGCACCTATAAACCAGCAATTAAAAAGACAGCTACAAAATTTGTTTATATGTGTGCAAAATCATTCTAGAGTTTAATGTGCAATATTAGAGAAGGGAAAAATGAGGTGTAAACAATTCTACTAATTATTGGACTAGGAACTCTCTGGCATCAAAACATTGGTGAGGTCCAAATAAAAAGAGCAATGATAATTGAATTTCAATCGAATATTTAAAAATAGATATGATGATACAAGGACATTTAATGTAAACTTGAAATTGGCATTCACTAAACTAGCGTCATAAAAGTATTAATGCTTCTTATAATAATTACCAATGTAGAAATAAATGAATAGTTATTGCATTAATTATCGTTAGAATAATTAATTTCAAGAACAATGAGAGAAAAAAAAGTCTAGTGTTTCGAACAAAGCCCTTCTACGGTAATCATAATAGTAGAGTTTAGTAGATCCATATAGATGGCTTTGGTATAGGAATGTTTTAGCTCCAGTAATTGGTTACTATATGCAAATCATTTTAATTAAATAAATTCCCAGAATGAAATTCAAGGATTAAAAAAAAAAATTATCTGTTTATTAAAATTCAAAAATTATTCTCTATCACACTCAGTAAATAGATTAAAATAAGTATCTATTTTAAAATAGATATAAATGTCTATTTCAAAACAAATTTCATATATTATTATTTTCTTCTATTAAAACTCAGTTCTGTAGGAATTCTGTAGTTAATAAATTATCATAAGAATTTGATAAATTACTTACCACTTCTATAAATTTGTTTTTATTGAAAACTAGTTTCAAATGTTATACATTCATCTTCAGTTCTAAGAACACACAAAAATTTAAAAATCAGCAATTTAAAATACAGTTTGGTATTATTATACACATTAAATTATATGTTGTCAAAATGTAGTACTCACCAAAGTTTAAGTAGATTATACCAAATATAATCGTTTGCATTGGTCTGTACCCACTTATTATGGATAAGGGGTTGTAAAAAACAATTTTTACAATTATCTTCTTAAATAAAACTGTAACACTTAATAAACTGGTTTAAATATATTAACCTATGCTTTATTAAAGAATGAATAAAAAAATATTAAGCTCCTTCATTTTGAAAGGAATACCAATTTATTTTGTTAAGCAGTAAAGCTGATTATTATTCTAGGAGCATAGCCTAAAGAACACTATTGTTCTGTAATAGCAGTTACTGAAACACTTTGTTGCAAAATTGACCCAACTTACAAATTAACACCAGACTGAAACAACATAACAATATTAATAAAGTACATTTATTATATTAACAATATTTTTTTTTTCTTGTTCTAAATGTCAATAACTAATGTTAGCTTTAAATTTATTAATTTGGAGATTTTATACTTCCAAAGCTGTTAGTATTGTTGGTAACTAGATATTAGTGATGTAAAACTATCAATAGTACTACCAATACTAAAATACTAAAATTAAAAAAAAAAAACTGTTTTTAAAAATTTCTTTTAACAGAAATAACGTCCAATTAACTAAATTCCTAGGTATATACAATACAATTATTTTAAGGATGGAAAATAAAGAAAATCATAGGTATATATGTAAGTATATTTTTACTTTTTTATTTGTATTTCACGAAAATATTGTACATACACATAGTATAATGATAAAACATACCTAATTAAAATTAATGAATTCTAGAATAAAAAGTTTGAAAAGTCAACGATTGTCAAAAAAATGAATTTGTAAAAACATCACTGTATTCCTAAGGAAGTTTCATCCCTAAATCCGTTAAAATCAGTGTTGCCAGGTTTGTCATGTATTTTCCCCCTAAACATATCTATTTTTTTTCCTAAATCCACTAACTTTAGCCCTAAATATTTAATTCTTATTTTCCGTTAATATAACCAAAATTATGCTAAATGATAAAAAATATACTTAAGGTTTATCCAATTTTTTTAAACATTTTTATATTACTTCAATTCAATATATTTAACATTACTTAAATTAGTTATACTAGGTTGTTACAAAAGTCCTTGTGCATTTATACAGCTTTATTTCAGATTACATATTTTATATGTAAAATCCATATAATAAGTCCATTGTTTTTGAATACTTTCACCCATCTTTCTGCCTGTAATTGGATTTGATGCCAGTACCATTCCTTTGATTTTGAGACAAAGAACTCTTTACATCCAATTTTTACGTCCTCGTAGTTATGAAAGATCCGACCTTTAAAAAATGAGCCATTGATCTAAACAAACCAAAATCTGATTGTGCAATATCTGGACTATACGTTTACTCCTTGCAGTTCCGATAATTTTTCGTTGGTCAAACGAGAACGATGTGCGAGGACATTGTCGGTCGTATTGCAAAATGACTTGGTTCCTGCTGACCAAAGCGGGGTACTTAGCACTCAAAACTGCATAAACTCGGT
The DNA here is from genome assembly GCA_948150685.1 of Rhaphigaster nebulosa. Taxonomy (NCBI): domain Eukaryota; kingdom Metazoa; phylum Arthropoda; class Insecta; order Hemiptera; family Pentatomidae; genus Rhaphigaster; species Rhaphigaster nebulosa. The sequence goes on along the minus strand of OX411306.1, from coordinate 141,515,999 downwards.
CTAGATGTTCAGAGTAAATGTTTGAGTCCCTAATACGGCCAATAAATCACGAGTAGTTGCATCTGGGTCCTGGTTCACACATTGAAGAAGAACGTCCTCACCAACGACCGATGGGCGAACTGGGTTGTGCGGCAGCATTTCGATGGACAATTGATTCTCCTTCTATGGCACAAATTTCTTCGGCGGCTGCCTTTGCGCTTAAACCTTTTTTCCAGTAATGTCTCAAAAGACCACGATTCACGATTTTTTCCTCTGGCACTGCACGTGAGTTTAAAAATGTAAATGATGTATGATGTAATGTAATGTAAATGTAAATGAAATGGTCCATAAAGCCAACTCAAGTCACAAGTAATTAAAGGATTAGTCAAAATAAACATTGACATAAATAGTAGGAGCAAAAACATTCTTATAGGATAATTATGAGAGTTGGAATTAAGGGTTGTATTCATGCACAAGGACTTTTGTAACAATCTAGTACTATAGTAGTTGAAAGATCAGGTCAAATTAATTTTAAGTGACCAGACGTTCCACATTAGGTAGGACTGTCCCAAAAAGTGTTCCCCATTAGACAATATTATGTCTTTAAGACTAAAAAATTCGATATTTATTAATGGATTCTGCAAAAATGTAAGGAAAAAAAAGATGATGAAATGTCTACCACTCCCAGGAAGTGCATAGGCTTTATATGGTCGATTTTTCAAAATGGCTGCTGTAAATTTATAGGTTTATAGGAAATAAATACCAAAGTATTACAATTACCACAGATATGTAAATTCGTAACATTTAAAGAATTAAATTGAGCAAAATTTTAATATATAACAAGTATTCATAGTTAAAATTTTATTAGGAAAAAATAGGTCTTTACCAGCTAATATAAAATATTATTTATTTTTACACGGTATACATGATAAAAACCAGATGCCGATTTTGCACCTCAAGACCAACAAAAAAGTTCATATGAACCATAGTCCTATTCTCTATAGGAATGTAGGAACTTTAACTTTTCTCATTTGATTTATTATTTACAATAATGAACCTTTGCAATCGACCAAGAAAAAACAAATAATTTAATCCCTCTCAGAATTAGCGGTTTTACTTTTCAAGAAACGTATAACCCAAATATGGAATAAATAAAAAAAATCGGTCGTCTGCAATCCGCCGTCTTCGGCTTTTCTCCGAAACTACTGGGCCAATTTTCTTGAAATTTGGTCGAATAGAGATTTTATGTTGACGTTTTAATTTTATATACAGTGGCTCACAAAATATTCATAATTTTTATCTTTCAATTTTAAATGCAAGTCAAGTCCTAAAAATTATTGTAAAATGAAAGAAATGTTTTATATTCATTTTGTTTATTTGTATTTAATAAAGATACACCACTATTCAATAAAAAAAATATTACATTTCAATAAATACACACCAATTTTATCAATTTCATAAATAAATTTGTCGTACTGCTTAAAATTGCAGACCGTTTCAAATTTGAAGTACTTTATAAGCTTAAATTTCCGCAAAAAAATTTCAATATATTTATGTTTTTCCATTTTTCTGCCCATAAATATGCCCCTCATCCCATTTTTCACGAAACAACCCTTAGCAGAATGTTCTTAGTATAGTTGGACCACCCCCACTCTATTTTTCGTCCATTAATGCCGTAATATTTAATTTCGAGTCAACACTTAATATAACAGTGAGTGGAAATTAAACATTACGGCATAGACGGAAGAAAAAATAGAGCAGAGAAGGCCCACTGCACTGATTCGGCAATGGTTTGGGGGTGTTTTGTGAAAAATGTGGAAAAAAGATGGAGGGCATATTTATGGACAGGATGATGGGAAATTATTGATATATTGAAATTTTTCGGTGAAATTTACGCTTGCAAAGAACAGTCCATTATTGAGTCCAAAATGAGCCGAAGCATAAGGCATTAATAATACCCGAAGGGCTACTTTGTAATTTCCCAAAAGTATTATTAGTGGCATAGCTAGGGTAGGGCGAAGGAGGCGGCCGCCCAGGACGCCGCTTAAAGGGGGCGCCAAAATGGCAAGAAGTAATTTTTAATAATTTTTGTGTCTTTCTTAGGCTCCAAAAATAAGATTTATTTTATTTGATTTAAGTCGAACAAACGTATAAATTAGTAATCATGAAATAATGTGTACTAAAAGCAGATAGGGACTTACGAGACGGATCGATACAAGTAAAGTATCGATATTTTCTTTTCAATACTAAGTAGCTTTGGTATCGATGCCAATGATTCAATATTCCTTTCGATATCTTAATGGTATAGAATATTTGATTTAAGTGCTTGAATGAGTGCCGGTATCCAGACTTGGTCGGTATCGTATATCCCTAGAAGCAGATTATAGATTAATTTCACAGCGCATCGGACGGATTAACCGGAAATGGCAATTATATCATAGATTTTACAATTTTCTCAAACGCTGCACGAAAAAGTGCAGGGAAAAAGGTTATGACGAAAAGAATATTTTATTTGCGCTTGACTTAAAAAGCATGCAATTTATAGTGAATTATGTATGGAATTGTATGAAAGGTTATTAAATTAACAAAAAAAAAAAAAAAACATCAAAATCGAACCAGTATTAGCAAAGATACAGTGTATTTTGTGAGGAGCACAAGACCCTAGATGGATAATAGAGCGCATCCGAAAGGAGATGGATGCGACCGAACCTCCTCCTCCTACCAAACCGCTAATCTGTTGTAAACAGTACGCTCTGTAATAAAGTAATTTATGAATATAAATGCGGAAATTAACTTAATAATTTCTACTTTCACATTATTTAATGGAAAGAAAATGTTTCCATGAAAACTAAACCAGAAACTTTTAAAATATATTTTCAACTTGACAAACTTAAAATATATAGGTAGTGTACAGAATGGTTGTACTAAAATTGTTTAAAAAACTGTTTTGTTGTGCTTAAGTGGGAGAAGAAGTGAATGCTGCTGAGTTTATTAGAAGCAGTGCTTATGTGAACTCTTTAAAATTATATTAAAAAGATAATTATTATAGAACGGTAAGGGAAAGTTGTGTGATGCGCGCACCGCACCAGGTTTTTTTTGTTATTGAATAGTTGTGTATATTTATTAAATACAAATAAACAAAATGAATACAAAACATTTCTTTCATTTTACATTAATTTTTAGGACGACTAGTATTTAAAATAGAAAGAGAAAAATTACGAATATTTTTGCTAGCAACTGTATCTTGTTACTTCCTTGTACGAAGTAAAGGAAGTATTGTAATCGCGAAAATTTTCGGTTTTCAGATTTCAATGGAAATATCCATTTTGACCATCCCTGATGATTAAACTCCTGAGAGGTCGTAAAAGCAAAGCAGTGAGAAATATGAAGAGTGAGGAAGGAAAAGTGGTCACGGAAGACAAAGCTATCTTGGAGGTCTGGAGACATCATTACATGAATCAGTTTTGTATTGATAATCACCATTCAACAAACGGAAATGGAAACTGAAATAAAGAAGAGTACGACGAGGTGATTGAGGAAGAGGAAGTAGAAAGAGCAATATACAAAATGAAAACAGGAAAAGCGCCAGGAAGGGATGGCATAGTAGCTGAATTAATAAAGAATGGCGGCCCTGAGTTGGTGCGGTCATTGCAAGTCCTTTTTCAGAGAGCCTGGGACGAAAAAAGGATTCCAACGGATTGGGAATATAATATTATAATACCAATTCACAAGAAAGGATGTCAGGATGTCAGGATGTCTCACCAGTTGTGTACAAGCTATATACATCCATATTGGAGGGTCGCTTAAGACCACTAGTTGAGCACCTAATAGGAGAAGAGCAAGCTGGGTTCAGACCCGGGCGCCAAACCCATGACCACATTTTCTCACTAAGAAATATCTCAAAGAAATCCTGGGACTTGGATCAAAATATGTACCTGGCTTTCCTTGGCCTCAAATCTGCCTTTGACTCGGTTCCACGAGATGAAATATGGGAAGCTCTCAGAGCGAAGAATGTCCCCAGAAACCTGACAGAGACGATTAAATCTATATATTTAGAGCCCAAAGGAATAGTCAGGCTGAACGGGCTAGAGTCAAATTATTTCGATATTGCAAAGGGGGTCAAACAAGTAGACAGCCTAAGCCCTTTGCTGTTCCTGTTGTTCATGGATGAAGTGGCATCCATTTGTAAGAGAAGAACGGACAGGACTTTCCTGGGACGTAGGAATCTTAATCCTGTAGTGATACAGCTTCTCCTCTACGCTGACGACGTGGTATTGATTACGGACTCTGTGGAAAAGTTGCAGATGGCAGTTATGGAATGGTCTGAAGAGCTCCAACGAAAAGGAATGCTTATAAATACCAACAAAAGTAAGATCCTACAAGCTGGAAGAAAGAAGGAAGATATCCACGTATACTGTAATGGAGAAAAATTAGTAGTGGTAACAGACTTCACATACCTGGGTACAGTGATAGACGGATCTGGGAAGGCAGACGCAGAAATATCTAACAGGATTAAAAAGGCAAATACAGTTTACTACCAGATATGTAACACTGTGGTAGGGAAGAGAGAAGTAGGCAAAGATGTGAAGCTACATATCTTCAAGACAGTATATCTACCTATACTTTTGTATGGAGCGGAGAGTTGGCAGACCTGACAGACCGACAGGAGAGCAGAATCACCGCTGCCGAAATGAAATTTCTGCGAAGGACGATTGGTAAAACAAGAAGAGACCGAGTTCGCAATGAAAGGATTCGTCAGGAACTGCAGATAGCCCCATTGAAAGAGCTCCTAGAAACTCGTCAGTTAAAGTTGTTCGGCCATGTTATCAGGATGGACGACCACAGAGATCCTCTAAAGACCATGGAATATGTCCCAGATGGCAGAAGACCTAGGGGTCGCCCTAGGATGTTCTATCTCGACTACATTGAACGACTCTGTAGGGCAAGGGGAAGGGACCTCCGACATGCGAGGAACCTAGCTAGAAATAGAGAAGAATGGAATTCCTGGCTGAATGCTCCTCTACGCTGAAAGGCACTAAAGAGGGAAGCTAAAGAAGAAGAAGAAGACTATCCCTGAATCCATTTTGACTAGTTTCGTCGTGGCGTCTGTACGTACGTACGTTCGTTCGTACGTATTTCGCATAACTCAAAAACGGTTGGCCGTAGAAAGTTGAAATTTTGTATTTAGGATTGATGTAAAATATAGTAGTGAACCTCCCTTTTTGGTCACTGCTTGATCACCGCAAGTGGTACTTTACTTGAAGGTCATAATTGATTTCCATCAAAAATTATATTAAAATACTATGCATAACTTCTCAAATTTAGTATTTATAACTGATATATATATATTTAAATAACATACTAAATTTTGGTCTAAATTGGAAAACCGGAAGTGGTACTTTACTTGAAGGTCATATTAGACTTTCAATAGAAAATTTTTGTAACCCTCCCCCCTCAAAATTTGAGGATGTTTTACGTTTCAAGATACGTAGAATCCAAATATCGAATAAAAGAAAATCCGTCCGCAAAATTTTTTTTTTGTTTTTACTTCCTTGTACGAAGTAAAGGAAGTATTGTAATGGCGAAAATTTTCCACTGTATCATTTTACAACACAACCTACTTGCATTGACAGAGTTTTTTAAATTAACACTCCCAGTTCAGAACTCTCACGTCGATCATCTTGTGAAAAGCTTCAAATTTCTTTCCCTTTGGTGCCTACTGCTTAATCTTTTTTACTTGGACAGAATAGAAATTTTTGAAATATTACTAAGTGGAAATAATAAACCATTGTGTAATAATTTGCAGCGTTTTATTACTTTTTTTAAGTGTTAAAATTAATTATAGGTTTCTTACCTGTTAGGACTGTGTGTAGCTCGGAGTCCATTAAGTCTTCCGGTAGTAAATACCAAATTTTCTTGTCCGTGGAGATACAAGGAATAACAGTCTTTCTCATTATTTTTTATAACTTGCAAAAATACCTGCTCCATCTTCTTACCTGTGATCTTGTAATTTAATTTATAACAGCATTTAAATGTGATTTATTCAGTAAAACATAAAGAATTAAATTACACGTATTTATAGTAAGAGTGAAGCAAACAATAATAATTGATAATTCAGAATAAAATAAGTAGGAGGTTTCAATGATATGGCGGAACATTTGGGTAAGGTAGCTATGGTACCTTACACAAATGATTAAATTCAAAATCTAAATCCATAAAATTATCCATTTACTATCATAAATAGGTGAAAACTTGAATTAAACGATATTAAATCAAAATTAGTGGCGCAATTTCGAATAACAAGCATGGCAGTATTTTTCACAGCATGATGGAAGAATTCAGACCACTGTGCAAGTAACAAAGTGAGGCAAAATATTTTATTCTAGTTCTTTTAATAATTTATTCTTTATTTTTTTGTCTTTGTCAATCCATACTTTGTTATAATACAAAAATTTAACTTAACAAGTTGAATGAAAATAAACAGAAATCTGGTGACATTGAAGACTAAAAATTTATAAAACACCGACAATTATTTTTATAGAACTTTACTACTATGATTGTAACTTCGGTATTTTTTTTTTTTCAACGGAGATAACATAAAAGAAAATAGACTGCTGTCGGGATAAATGCTTCTTCACATGATTCACAATATTCAAGATTCACATTGCAGAATCGCAACACAAAAGATCTGATTTGTAATAAAGAGTGAACTCTGTTGGTAGGATATTCTAGCTGTTACTAGAAATTTCTTACATGAAAGGAAAGTAGCCAAGGAGACAAAATTAAAGATGTACTACTTTAAAAAAAACCTATACTACTATTAATCATGAAAGGTCTTGGGCTCAGTATAATTTTACAATCGGGGCACAATATCAGTATCTGTCCCCGAAGATCGCAGCATACTAGCTCTCTCTAATGCCATTTGTCCTAACAAGCTTTGTATTCAATAGTAAGATTCGTATTCATTGGAATTATTTCCTGCTTTAATTAAATGTTATTTAAAATTATAAGTGCTATCGACTTCCGCTCACTATGCTCCCTCAAGAGATAAACAAACCCTTAACGGATACTTTTCAATTGAGGTTGGGCTCTTAGCATTATTCAAATTATTAATTAGGTACAACTTCCCCAGAACACCGGAAGTCAACAGCATCAATAATTTAAAATAATATCTAATTGAAGCAGTAATAATTTTAATAATTCCAATAAATACGAATTTTAGAATTTAATACAAAGCATTTAGCACTAATAGCGCTAGTGCAGCGACCTTCAGGTAAGTTCAGATGTAGACTCCGAGAATGCGACCTGATTGGAAAGTACAGTTTCTAGACCAACAGTTGTGAAAGGAGGAGATTTGGCAGGATCAAGCTCAACCAGCCAGATTTTTTTACCAATTAGGGGAACCAACTTCTAGAGGCTGGGTGTACCCCAGGAGAGTCTACCAACCCCAGGATCGATATACCAGAATAAATAATTAACTGCCACAGGTGGACTCAAACCCAGGCCTGGGAGATGGTAGCACAGTGCCTTACACACAGAGCTACCCCGCTCTCTACTAAAATTGACTTTGTACTTCGAACATCCAATGGCTACAAATTAAGATAGAAGTGAAATAAAGCATCAGAAAAGATATTCCTAACAATAAAGGAAGATCAGAGGAAATTACATCTATAATACCATTGGATCGAACCTTAGAGTTGTCAGGAGAAATCATCATACAAAAGAACTATCTAAAGTGATTTATCTTGTTCCAAGAATAGATGTGAATCAACTAGTCTTAGGAAGGCCACAGAATCACTTATGAGGAAGTTGAGTTTAATCTATCTAAGGCGGTTTTAATTTTGTTCCAAGAATAGAAATGAATCAACTTTGATGTGGAAGCAAGGATAACATATTAGAAAAAGGTCCAAAGGGAGACAGTCCAAGGAAGGCCACAGAATGGGGATGTAGGTGTATAACAAGGATGAATGTTTCAAAACTGGTGGAATGAATTTAATCAGAAGAGAAGTGGTTGAAGATTGTAGAGCTTAGAGATAATTTCAATATACAACATAACTTTATTAAACGTTCCATGGTACATCAATATATATGTATATGTAGGTACTAAAAATATAATACATTTACAATTTATCAATAAATTATTGCAATCACTTCACAGTATATGGAATTAGTTATTACAAAATTTATTACCATTCACTGGTGAAGTATTTATATATTTCAGATGAAAATATACAGGGGCTCAGAAAATTATTTTAAATAACTAATTATAATTTGTGCTATCTTTAAAAAAAATAATTTCAATATCTGAAATGCTCGCAGCCTAATATAGCCATTTTTAATAAGAATCTGCAATGATCAATCAAACAAGACCATTGAAGAAAATAATAGTAACTAATAATTACAAAAATATATATATATATCAATTACCAATTGTCACAGCAGTCTGGCATTTAAAAAAATCCCCTCATCCTATAAAATAAGCTGACTAATAAAAATAGTTAAAAATTGACACTTATACAGTGAAATCACAGATTAATAGAAAATTTACAAAATTCTTTAGGTCACATTTTAAATTATGCTTTTATCATAACCCCACATTTGTAGGGGAAGTATATTATATAATATTTTCAATAAATAGTAATACATTAAAAAATCAAGATTACCTTTAATATAATCTTCTAAAATAACATCTCATAAATAATTTTTTTTTTTTAATTCATTCTTGTACCCCTTTCACTGTATAATGTGTCTTGGATAGACAATTATAATCTTACAAATATTTATTGATAAACAATATAAAAGAAAAACTATCAAATAAACACTATTGATAATCGAGGTAACATTACTAAACAGCAGTGGGATCACCAAAAATGGGTAACTCGACTTACTATTTACTGAACTGATGATAACAACAATTTATATATAAAAAGAATTATAATTATTATTATTATGTATCTGCAGCTATAGAGCATGGTTTGTCCTCCATGTTGAGAATCATAACAGCTTCGATTTTTTTCTGCAACCACGCGAGTAAAGCAGGGTCTTGACATTGTACTGCCCTCTCATTGCCATTCAAGTAATTAAAGCTTTCATCCTATAACATGATACATAGAATACTAATATTTTTACATATCAATTCTATTGACAAAAAAAATCATGACCAACATATATTTCACAAGTACAGACCTGCCGAACTTTGAGCATTAGTTTATTGTCTTCTACATTGGGAACAGACATGATGTCATCTACTCTCACTCCCCATTCCATCTCCCAAGTTCCCCAAAGACGGCATTTTTCCACAAAGAATACATGCCTGCAAGTAATAATTAAAGACTAAAAATATTTAAATTAAGCAATAATTCATTAGGTCAACAAATATTATTGTTAATTAAGAACAGACAAGAAACTAATTTATTAAATTAATGATTAGATGGTTTGTTTAATCATATTTTTTTAAATGTTATTTAAATATTCTAATTACATATCTCATGTCAAATACACTGGTGGACAAAATTAATGCATAACCTCGAAATTTGATTATTTATGCAATTCATATTCTTTAATTTAATAACAGCTGATTCTAACTTTTCAAGTATTATAGGGAATGACATTCTGATACCATACAGGGTGCTTGAATAGGACCTAAACATTCTCAATTGGATTAAGATCTAGATTTTTCAGTGGCTACTTCAGGACAACCTTCTAGAAGTACTCAACTTAACTCTGAGTGTGTGTGGTCGTATATTGTCATGGATCAGCAGAAACCTGTTCCCAACTTAGGTGCCAAATGGCACTCGAAAATGTTCTTTAAGAACCTTTGAAAATTTAAGGCGTTGTCCTGCACAACCACTAATTCCGACCTCAGAAGAAATACTTTTCCAGAGCATGCTTTGACCTCCTTGGAATGCAATCTGTGGGACCATACCGCATTGAGCATTTTGTTCACCAGGGCCCTATTTCGTAATACAGTACAAGCACAATTGGAAAGATTTATTTTTAGAGGTTAGAGGTTACTTATCATCATTAGATAATATTAATTTTATTCTTTTTTTTTTGTTGTTAATTTAGTGGTTTTTAATATAACTATTTTAAATGTTATTGTGTTTTAACATTTCACAGTGTAAATCATATGCCAACATGTAATTGTACTTTATTATGAAACAGGATATGGCTATAAAGTAAAGTACAAGTTGTTAAATATTGTTGTAACAGTTTAAACATGATAACTTTAAAAGTTATATTAAAATATCTGATGTGGGCATTACATGATAAACTATTAATCGGTGGCTCAAAAAGTGATTCTGAATTTGGTTATTAGTTTCCGGAGATAGCAGTATCTCAAGAACAACACTTGGCGTCGCGAAAGCCATTGGCATCAGATACTTGTGACGGCGCACATAATTCTGTGAGTCATAATTCTGTATATGGTATCCACACACATATATATGCATACGCGAACACAAACGCAAACACACACACACACACACCATATCTATGAAAATCTCTATGTGTGATTTTTAGCATGATTCCTATTCCTCTCTTCCAAGAAGGTGGGAGGGTAAAGTACCAATTCCGGCGAACATTATTTATGTTGATATAAAGAAGTCTTATTTACAAAATTTGAGATGTTTTGCATTATATTTTAATATATTTTTGATGAAAGTTCATTATGACCTTCAAATAAAGTACCATTTCCAGTTCTCTAATTTTAACCAAAATATAGTATGCTATTTGCATCAATATATTTGTCTTATATACCAACTTTGAGAAGTATTGCGTTATATTTTTATATAATTTTTGATGAAAATCTATTATGACCTTCAAGTGAAGTACCACTTTCATCATATAATAACTAAAATGGGAGGTGCACAAATAAATGTTACAACAGTCCTAAATACAAAATTTTAACTTTCTGGAACTAACTGTTTTTGAATTATGCGAGATACGAACGTAGAACATAGGTACAGACGTCAGGACAAAACTAGTAAAACTAGATTCAAGGATGGTCAAAATAGATATTTCTATTGAAATCTGAAAACCGAAAATTTTTGTGATTACAATACTTCCTTTAGTGCATACAAGGAAGTAAAAACAGTAAATTAAAAAAAAAAATGAATAAAATTATTATTATCTAAAGTAAGTAACTTTTTCCACATATACTAATACTTTTATACTTTATGAAATAAGACCTTGGGCGTCTCCAATTGAAAACTAAAATCCTCTAAACTCTAATCGATGTACTATGAGCAAATTCAATTAAGACAGGTAGTGAAGAAATCTCCTAATGCTAACTTGGACATTACAGTGACTAAAAGGATTAAACTGAGACAAAAAGATAAATCAGAGATTATTTATTATCCAATAGAACTATACTTACACTCAGATTTTTACAACTTTCCAAAACATTTATAAAAAACTATAGATCTAGGGTAATTGTTTTATGTAGAAAGTGATAAATTTTGAGTATAAACAACTTACTGGAGGGTAATCAGTAGATATGACTTCCCATCAGGCTGCAAAGGAGCATGAGTCCAATAAATATCTGAATCAGCATAGTGACCTTTATTCATAACCATTAAAAGGTGCTTTCCACCCGCCTCAAAAACAGAAAATGGCTTCACTCCCTACAATCATCAAATGAGAGGATGAATCACAAATAAGATAATATTTCTAAAATAAAGGCTTCCACCGTTTTTCAATAGATGGCTGCAGAGGTAAGTTGTGGTTAAAAATGTCTAACACTAAGCTTGGACATCTGTCAACATAACGGCAGCACCATATTAGTGAATTTGTGATTGCATCAAAAATTTATTCTCGACCATCGTAATAACCTATTTCGACCACCATCTCCCGCTGCAGCCATCTATCGAAAAATTGCAGAAACAAAGTTGTATACCTAATAATAAAATATAAATTGTTAATACTTGAAAAACTAAAAGTGTTAAAATAAAAAATAATTTAATAATAAAAAAAAAAAAGAACTAGGAAATTACCAAATCTGTCCTGAGGAGCAGAATGTTCTTGCATATCTACTTGAACACATTGATGGGTTGTTAGTGAAGTTGACGTCCATGAATATTGAAACTTGGTGAAGTAGTCGGGTGAAGTATATTCCTTTCCTTGCATCTGTGCATGTCAAAATGCAAAATGAATTTATACATTGTCAAAAGAATCTTAGTTTTGTTCGGGTATGGAAGGCACCAAACCACTATACTAAGTTTCAATATTCATGGATAATCCACCAATGTGTTTAGTTAGATATGCAAGTACGTTCTATCCCTTAGAATGATTATTTTCATAGTATTTTTTTAAAATTAAATTATTTTTAATAACAAAGAGAATGGTTGCTCACCAGATATGGATTTAAATATCTAGGCTGTCTTGTCCTCAAAACAAATTCTTCCCCAGTTTCAGCAGCCCTATAATAAAAACAAGTTAAATTACAACAATTGCAAGCCAACAGTTCTTGTGCACTTGCAATAATTAAAAGTTGGGAAAAGAGATAAGGGAAAAAAAAGAGAGAGAGAAATTATAATCAATAATGCTGTGCATAATATTTTTTGAGAAATAAAATACTCAGTCCAGGATCAGCCAATGAAGGACCGAGGGGAGGAAGTACTAGTAAATGAGCCTGTTTTAAAAACCTTATAATACTTTAAAGAAAAGTGTGATCAGAAACTGTACCACAATCACCTGATTTATCCATTTAAGGCTGAGTGAACTGAGAAAGAATCTACCAAATTGCTCCAACAAAACGTAGCAATTTTTTGGCAATGATGCCAACCAGGATTCAAACCGAGGTCTTTTGGCATAGGAAACCAGTGTTCAGTATAATAGGCTACCTCTTCTCTCTATGTGTATATTTAAGTGCTCCACGAAAAGTTGACATTATCATTATTGCAAATTGGAGCATTTGGAGCTTTCACTCATTTTCAGGGCTAAGAAAATCCATTCATAAACATAAACGAATAATGATTAAAATCTTTACAAAGGACATTAATTTTTTTTTTAAAGTCATAGTCATTTATTTATTATTTTTCCAGTGAAATTCAGCCAATGAAGCTGAGAATATTTTCAATTTTCAAGATTAAGTTAAAGATGGTAGCATGAAATATTTTGGAATATGGAGAAAAATTAATGGTGTAAAAATATAAATGATTAAAAAAAAAAATAATTAATTTCAATTAGATGAGAATTTTAAGACGAAATCAATGGTGTAAAAATATAAATGATTAAAAAAAAAAAATTAAATTCAGTTAGATGAGAATTTTAAGATTAAATCAACATAATGCTCATTGATGTGTAATTAAATTTCCTCACCATTATCAATCTAAATCACTAGATCTCGCAATGCTTATTCAACACATAATCTCTAATAAAATGAATAATTTCAATTATCTGATTGCTGAATTAAATAAAATGAATTATCATTCTAAAAAATTATTTATTGAAAAACACATTGTTGACTGATTCAAAAGGAAGAAAGCTTTAATAAAGAATGGATATTGTACCAAAAAATTAAATACAAATCAGTAATTATAGTTTCAATGTGAAGCCCCGATTATTTTTTTGTAACTTGATTATCCTGACCTACTTATTGTAAATAATTTATTAAGCCTTATCCCTTTGTGGTCACTAGGTTGCTACCCATTTCGATTAATTTATTTCAAGAAACTCTCAAAATAGATACCTTTTAATGCCATCAGTTGCCATAGCAATACAGTCAAGAACACCACCAGATGGTTTTGTCAAAAGTCCCATTAAACCTTTACCAACACTTCTAAAAAAGGCTTCCAAGCCATCATGTTGCTGAATACCTGCAATAAAGTAAAATAAAAGAGATTAAATTATAGTAAATAAAGTACCTATCTTGTAGCAATAGTCCAAGATAAATTCATAATAAACAATAAATATTTCAAAAAGAATCTTGTTGATTCATAAAGAAGTCAATAAATGGTAGGCATTGACCCCATGGAGTATGGAAATTATTTTTTGGTATTATAGAAATTTATACATTTCTTTCAATCTTTCCTTCTCCCTTTCCCTCCAACTAAGTGAAAAATCTATTAGACACCAGATTATCATAATTGAAGGCATACCTTTTTCCTTAGAGAAAAAACAAACAAACAAAATTACACTGCTTGCAGATTAGTTAATTTCTGTTTAGGATTACCAAAGTAATAATTAGCAAAGAAGAGAAACCATCGACAGGCTGTATTACATCAACAATTACATTTGGATATGATAGCTCACAGATTTTGGTTTATAAAACAGATCCATCATTTATTTTTTTGAGTAAATACTTAGTTTTCCTTTAGACTTTATTAGTCTAATTTTAGGCCACTATCGAATAATAATAATTGAAGATTTGACATACTTATTTTGTTTCTGTCATTTTTTTTTTTTTTTTTTTGGCCCAACGTTTAAAATATTATTTTAAAAACTATCTCTAACTTAATATAAAGTATTCAAAATAAGTACTAAAAACTAAAGTAATTCATGATCTTGATTGTTATCTAGGCAATTCTGAAGATGGGCTTATAAAGAGCCTTTTAATTTTAAACTGATTTTTATGAATCAAATGAAATTAAATCAAAGTTTCTCCTGCCTTCCAATTTACTTTTTAAAAATTAATATGTTTTCAAGAAAAACTTCTTATTTTTTTAAATAAAAAAACAAAACTGTATTTAGAAATTAGCACTATCAGTTTGTACTACAACTTGAAATTAATAGTTTTGCCATATCTAAACCTTACTGATTGGAGACAATTTAACAGCTAGTGAAAACAAATAATTTGAAATAGAAATTTCCAATGTAAAAATCAAGGTGACAACTGAAAAGCTAGTGAAAACAAATAGTTTGAAATGGAAGTTTCAAATCTAAAAATCAAAGGCTGTAATTTTAAGACACCTTGTTACTAAAAATATGGAAGAACTAATTATTAAATTAATTGAACAAGTGAGCTGGTTTAGAAAAACTATGTAACAAGTGCCAATTAATATAACTTTAAAGTATTATAAAGTACTTTATTTTTATTATAGAATGTAAATAAAAATAAAATAACAATAATGCATACGAAAATCATAGTGATTAATGTGTAAATCATGCAAACCTGATGTTGTGGATCCGAAGGTGTGCTGTCCTGTCACATTTAGAGAAGAGGCGATGGCCAAAAAAAACAAAGTCAGATACACCATTCACAACTACATCAAAACTAACATTAATACATATCAATAATTACACATCGTTCAGTTGGTGTCTTCACTTTACTCCAAAGCCAGACTATTACATTGTTAAAACAATACTTTTATTTTTACCATAGAACTATTATCATATGTAAAACCAAAACACCAGAAGAAGTTAAGCGCATTTTAATTATTATAATCAAGGTGTTTTAGATTTTAAAAAGTTCTTGATTTGGAAGTGAAAAAAAAAACATTCCATTTTTGAAAAGATCAATTTAAAAAAAAAATGTCTTAATTTATTCAAACAAATATTATTTAAAACTTTTTTCCTTTATTAAAAACTTTTAAATAATATAAAAAATGGAAGTATGCACCCAGTTTCATAATCAAATGCCTTAATTTACAAATCAAAATCATGTTGGAAAATTATCACGTTAGGATAATAAAAATAAACAGTTATAAAACTAAAATATGTGAGAGAACGTTATGTTTGATATAAAAATTTGATAAGTATTTAATATTTTTCTTTATCGCTATATGATATGATAGAGACATACTAATAATAAAGTTTTACACAATGTGGATAAAAGCCATATGATATATAAATAGATGTTGCAACATGTACAGGTGATACCATATAATAGAGTTACAGACATAGGATCGCAATTAATTAAATGAAAAATATTTTGGTAAACAGCACATAATAAAATATCTAAACAATTAACAGACTTAAAATTGACTTAAAAAAATGTCGTATGTTGATATTTTCTCCTATTTCTTAGAAGCTCTTATTCTCATAAATTACCAAACCACTGTTGATGAAACATCAGGTGCAGAAGTTAATATATAGTTATGAAGAGCCCAAAGTATTTCGAGAAAAAATCTTTGGGAATTGCGATAAAAACAGTTCATGTCCAATCTATCATATGGCTATGACTAGTCTATTTAGTAAATCAAAAGCTTATTAAATAGTTTATTTGTTTAGTTATTTATCATATTTGATTCTTTTACACACCCTCTCTCAAAAATCTATTTAATTCAGAAATGTTAGCTTTATGTTAACAGAATGTAATTTGTTTATTATTATCATTTCATAAACAGACATATTTAAGATTTCCTGATAATTTTGCTGCAACCAACATGATAAAGATGTAGAGGCGCTTAAGGATCAAAAAAAAATCTTGGTTCTGCGCTAAGAATATCCAAGGAAAAAAAGAATGGCTCAGCCAGTGATCAACCAAGAACAGCCTACAGCGAGCTGTCCACTTTGGATATAATAGCGGCGGTGAATCGACTCAGTGCCCACGTGAACGAAGACATTCAAAGTCTGAAAACATCTCTAAGATGTTTCATCCCCATCTCTAGAAAAATACGGATAATTCAGTTTTGAGTTAAATGAGAGACTTTCCAAAATATAAAGCCACCTCGAGAGCCAGGCCAAGAATTTAGAGGACCTCTCTACAGAAAACAAGACCCTTAAACATTGAGTAGGTGAAATCGAAGTTGGACTAAATAAGGCGGAGCAGGGACTGCTTTACTGATCAGTGGAGATTTGGGGCATTCCAGTCCGCTCGGGAGAGACTTCCGCGGCTCTGGTGACCAATATGGAAGCAGGCCTCAGGATTAAGATTTGCGTTGAGAACCTAGATATGGTGGAGCGTCAAAGACCGAGAAAAGATGACCTGCGACCGCCTCCTGTAATAGCTCACTTTGTAAGGCAGTCTATACAGGACGAGCTTGTTCAAAGAAGGAAGACAAAGAGAGACTTTTTCACCCGGATATTGGCTGGCAGCAAAATGGCTCCCATCTGATATATCTTGAGGAAGAAATGTCTTCGGCAAACAGACACATGTACTATCTCGTACGACAGAAGAGGTCTGCAGGTAAAATACATGTGGTTCACAGGCAGTAGAGTGCGCTGCCGGAATGATGATGGCCACCCAGTGATCTGCATCGACTGTTCCCAGGACCTCGATGTCTTTTGCTGACCTCTAGGCTCCCGTCAACTTACCGGTCACAATCGGCATATCTAATGCTGCGTGTTATGGTTCCATGCATATTTATTTTTTCTTTATTTCATTGTAATTAATTTTCTCATTTTCCTATATTTTTCGTAATAGGCCTACAATCTTTTGCTATTTTATTTGTATTTTTTTATTATTCTATATGTAATTATTTATTATCTTTCAGTTTGTATTCATTATATGATTTTAATTGCAGCATCTTCCCATCAATCATTGTAGACTTACTCCTCTCCTCTCCATCGTGTCTACTGTCCTAACCATCTGTCACATTAATTCCCAGTCCCTCCTACCTGCTCATTATGATGAATTCCAACAATATTTCACCCAAAACTTTTACCATATCATTGCAGTTTCTGAAACATGGCTAAAGCCCTTCATTCCTTCTTTTTCTATTTCCCTACCTAACTATTCCTTTATCTGCTATGACCGGATTGACCAGACTGGTGGAGGTATAGGACTTTAAATCCATAATAGTCTGAAGTCCCGAACCCTAGATGTTTCATCCCCATCCATCTATCCAAACATGGAATTTCTTCTCGTTGAAATTTCCTGTAGTGCCCATCCTCTCCTATGTACTGTAGTATATCGCCCTCCTTCGGTTCCTTTTAACTCCTCATTTGAATCTACCCATTACAACTACGTTCCTTTCTACAATAATATCATAATCTCCGGAGACCTTAATACCAATTTCCTTTCTGACTCCAATGACAGACTCTACCTGGAAAATCTCTTCTTTTCCCTCAATCTCTTCATTGTTCCTTTTGCTCCCACCATACTTGCTTGTCCGACACATGGTTGGACCTGCATGTCATTGATTCACCGCAGAATCTTCTCTCCTCTTCTCAATGCCCATTCCATTCCTGTCTTCTCATGACCTAATCCAAATATCGTACAATATACAAACTCCAGCGATCTCTCCTAAAACCATAACTTTCCGAAACCTTGACACTCTTGCCCTTGAAAACATCTTACCCCACCTGGTAAGCCTGAGCTGGAATGAAATCTATTCCTATCCTTCTATTGACTCCATGGTTGACATCCTCACATCTAACCTCATCAGTATCCTTGACACCCATGCACCACTCAAAACCTCTACCTTCCGTCACCGATCTGCTACTTGGATGTGCCAAGAAATTAGTCTTCAAAAAAGGTGTGAGGCAGCCCGTAGATGCTTTAGACGTACAAGGTTAGCAGACGATTATCAAGAGTTTAGGGTACTCCACAATTTGACACAAACAACTATCAGGCGAGTGAAATCCAATTACTTTCACGAAGCCCTTTCCTCTGCTCTTGACTCTAAATCACAAATCCTCTTCCTCACTAGTCACTCAAGTGTCTCCCGATGAATTAAACTCATACTTTTTAACTGCCTCCTTTAACAGTACTTACAACCCTCTTCTTCCCACTTTTCCATAGTTCCATCATTTAACTCCAGTAATTTTTATTTTTTCGAAATCGCTCCTATTTTCCTCCTCCCTATTTTCTCCATAGTAAAATCGCATACCAATTCCACAGACTTTGATGGAATACCCATAAACTTGTTAAAATTATGTCTTCCCGAAATCTTACCGGTTCTTCCATTAATATATAATTTTTCCCTCCAAAATTCAGTATTTCCTAGCACCTAGAAAAAGCTTCAGTCCATCCCATTAACAAAACCTACAATCCAACACCTAAAGATTATTGCCCAATATCTGTCCTCTTTAACCTTTCCCAAACTTCTAGAAATAATAGCCCTATCAAAAATATCTAGTTTTCTTGAAAAGTCTAAACTACTTGACCCTCTCCAATCTGGTTTCTGACCCGGCTTCACAACACAATCCGCTCTCATCACTAAATCACCAGTGATATGGACAAAAAAAGTTAACAGTACTAATACTCCTTGACTTCTCTAAAGCGTTTGATTCCCTCCACCATTCTCTTTACCAAACTAAAATCTATCCTTTTCCAATAGTTCTCTTCTCTGGTTTCAATCTTTCCTTTCCGATTGGTCTCAAGCAGTTGCTATTCCTAATCAACCCCTATCTTCCTTACCCTGTCTTCCGAAGTAGCCCAAGGTTCTAGCATTTCCCCTCTCCTTTTCAATTCCTATATCAATAACCTTCCCAATTCAATCCATCACTGTTCTCACCACCTTTACGCCGATGACTTCCAAATCTATTTATCCTTCCCTCCTTCTGAGTTATTAGTTGAGTTTGCCAATATTCAGGAAGATCTAGATAGGATCAGTGCCTGGGCAAACCTGAATAAATTAATGTTAAACGCAATGAAAACTCATACCATTCTTATTTATTCCAATTCCCTCCTCAGATACATTGCTGCCTTCCCTAATTTATTCCTAAATGATCGCTCCATCACTTTCAGCTCCTGTGTCAAAAACTTAGGGATTACCATTGACCAAACCCTTTCTTGGAAACCCCAAATTGTCCAAATTTCCCGATGGTTAATAAGTATCCTAAAATTATTCCATTGTTCCTGCCATCTTCTTCCAAAACCCACCCGTAAGCTCCTTTTATCCTCACTCATTTTTCTCCACTTTGACTATGGCTCACTCCATAGCATATACCACTCGTATACAGTGACCTCTCGGTTGTACTCGAGGACAGACTTAAGCGTATCATGAACTGCTTTTTAAGATTTGTTTTCGGTACCTCCAGGAAATCTCACGTGCCACATCTTTACGGCGAGTTAAAGTGACTCTTCCCCTCCATTTGTAGACAATATTTCCTTTGATTTTTTCTATACCGAACTACCAACTCCCAGCATCATTCCTACTTCTACCTTTCTGACCTCTATATCCCTTCCCACAGAACCAAAACATTCGAACATTCATTTCTTGCCCGCACCATTCGAACATTCATTTCTTGCCCGCACCATTGTCCTCGGGAATTCCCTCCATTCTAATATCCAATATTCCTCTTCTCTCTCCTCATTCATATTCCACCTTTTTCAACACCTCCTCACTTCCCAAAAAGACACTGTCTAATCATGAAATTATAATCAAATGAAGTGTGCATTCTAATTCAGATAGTTAATTAGCGGTATTAGCAACTAATGAATTGCCCTTGAAGAGTTTATCTCAAAAGCTCAATAAACTTTATGTGATGTGGGAAAAAATGATCCTGATAATCTTCAACTAACATAATTATCTGATTATGATTATAATCAGCATTCTACTGTATTCTACTTCTATACCCACTTTTATCTTTATAAAGAAATAAGATGCATAAGAAGAATGAGCTTGTTTTCTTCTTCTTCTTCATAGGCGCGACAGATAGCCTGCTCAATCACTCTTGCTCAGTCTTGTCGGTCCAAGTCTCAGCAAGTCTCAGAGACACGTTAAGATTTCGGAAGTCCTCTGAAACGCTGTCCTTCCATCTGCCTCGTGGCCTCCCTTGAACTCTCACTCCTTCTGGACAATCCTTATATAGCCCTTTGACGGTTCTGCCATCATCCATTCTATGGAGGTGACCCAACCACTTTAGACGTTGTATTATGACATAGTTGGAAAGCTTCACATCGTCATATAGGGAATATATTTCTCTATTCTTTCTAAGACGATATACCCCATTTTCTTTCACAGGTCCCAGAATGCGCCTTAATATTTTGCATTCAAAGATGTCGATCTTTTCAGCTGCTGATTTTTTAAGTACCCATGTCTCACTTGCATATGCTGCGACTGGTCTAATGAGGGGTCTTACATAGCCTTAACTTGGCTAACTAATCTACTTCTCATAAGATGAGCTATAAAGAAAAAAGCTTTATTGGCCGAGATAATGCATGCCTGGATCTCCTACTCCTCCAATGCTTCATTAAACTGTGCACCAAGATAGTTAAAGCTACATTGGAATGTGTAATTTCCGATTGTGTAGTACATCTGGTGTCGCATGGGTTTCTTTTTCCTCAAGATCATAATTTTTGTCTTCTCTTCATTAATTTCTAGGCCAAATCTCCTGGCCTCCCTTTCCAGCTTCCCTAAAGTATCTTTGACGTTAAGAAGAGATCTTCCAGCTATCATCACATCATAGGCATATGCTAATAATTGGGCCCCTTTGTAGAAGATATTACCTCCCTCATCCAGACAGGCTCATGCTACTATAGTTTGAAGTATGATGTTGAAATGTAGCGGGGCTAGAGTATCACCCTGCCCGAGTCCATCGTTTACCTAAAATGCGCTGGTTAACTTGCCATTGACTCTAAATTTGCAGCTGGTATCATTCATTGTACATATTATGAGTCTGATAATTTTTAAGGGAATATTCATTTCCTTCATTGCTTGGAACAATTCCTCTCTCAAAACCGAATCATATGCCGCCTTATATATAATCAATGAACAGCAGCCACATATTGTTTTGAAATTCTTTCATTTTCTCACCCATCAGTCGCAAGGAGAAGATTTGATCGATGGTTGATCTGTTAGGCCTAAAACCTCCTTGGTAATCTCCCAGATTATGCTCAACACATGGCAGTAGGCGGTTGTAGAGAGCTATAGAGAAAACTTTGTACACTGTGCAAAATCCACAGGCAAAGTTCAGCAGGCTTATGCCTCTATAGTTCTTACAGTCCGTCCTATCCTTCTAGTTTTTATAGAGTGGAATTGCTTTTGACCACTCTTTCGGCATCCTCTCCACTTGCCAAATGTGTGAAATTAGTCCATACATCTCATTAGCTAATTACCCATTTGCCACTTTTAAAAATTCTGCATGTATTCCATCTGGACCAGGAGCCTTATTACTTTTTAACTTTTCCACAATAGCTTCGTTATCCTCTTTATCTAGTGGGATATCTTCGTCGTCATCACCAACACTCGCATAATTTACTGCTCTCGTGGCTTCAACATCATGCTCAGCTTGTTTTCTATTTTCGTTAAATTAAATATCTCCTTCGATAATAACCATTCGAAATGAAGTGAGTTTGCTACCTGGCCGTAGCATATACAGCACTGAGATTTCCTCCCAGTGTGCGGGGGCCTTAGCAGGCAGAGTTCATATAATTTCAACTTCAAAAGTCCTACCTCCCTGTCCCTAGCTTGGTTTAATATAAAAAAAGTTTAAAAAGTATATTAAAAAAAATTAATATTTATAAAAAAAAATGTATAGATAAATAAAAATAATTAATACAAAAAAGTAATGAAAATTGGGTGGCACACGGTTCCTGTTTTAACATAATCAGATGGTAGCGAAGGTGTTCCAATACTAAAAAGAATGTAAAAAGACATTACTCAAATCAGGGTCAAATCAAACAACTTAGATCAAATCTTTCAATAACGTTGTGTCAAATGACGGTTAAAAAATTAATGTCTAAGAATAAGAAAATGAAATACAATATGAAGACAAAAGAATGAATGATAAGAATTCTAGCGAATGATATTTTAGTTAGCTATATCATGAACAAATTATTCAAATAGCTTTGAATCCAGTTTAAGCAGTTATAAAAAGAAGGTATTTTATTAGGAATCGAAAATAACTTATGAAAATATTTTGAAGCACTTGGAAAGGCAAGCTGATTCAGATATGGGTAAAATAATGAATTTTTAAAATTTATTGAATTAAAAATAAAATTTAATGGAAACAAAAGACATTTACCTCCCGAGAACCAGGCAAACATTTACTTTTTTTTTTTGTAGAACTTTAATGGTGATGAAATCATATGTCTTACCACTCAACAAGTGACTTATTTAATAATTAAGAGCCATTAAACTGATTACAAATTTGAAACATAGTCACATATGATAAGAGAATATTTCAATATGATAATGATGAAAATAATCTACGATAATAACAATTGTATTATTAGCATAATGATAATCTGGATTTGAAGTATGCAGTAAAATTGGAAAGCAAATTACGTTACATTAGAGACAGAATTACATTAATAGAACATGAAGCAGAGTAAAGGTAATAAATAATAAAGCATTTTAATCTCCTCATTTTCATTCTCTGTATAAAAAGACTGGAGACAAAGCATGCAACATGCATTGTCCCAAGTTTTTTATAAATATTTTTTTATAGTACTCATTTTTTATGAGAGTGATTCATGCAAATGTATTTAATTGTTTGGAATACAATTAAATACAACTAAAACAATTTCCTCTAAAGCCGATTATTGTCTATCAACTACATCAGATGTTACTGTCATGCAAAATATCTTCGAGCAACATCAACAACATGATATTTACATTGACTATAGAGTCCTAGATGGTTATGTTGGTTAAACATTATTTTTACTGTTTCACAGTAGGTATACTTTTAGTTTTTACCTGTCAAATGCTTAATAATCAGCCCAGACATTCCAAGAGTAATTCCAACCTCAAAAGTTCTACTATTCTGTATTAATGATTCAGGTAAATCACACATTTGTTGAAGGCACAACCTCCTTCTCTGTGGAGAAGAAAAAGAAACTAATAAAAACAAAATTATATTATTACAATTAAATATTCCAAGGTTGTATAATGCACAACGTAGGGTATTATCAATAAAGACCACTACGCATCTCCACCATGACTCCTCTAGCCTTTGAATTATGGACCTAACTAAACTCAGTAACCTAGTAAAAGGAGGTGGCAACCAATATCTGTGGAGGGCCAAGTCAGAGAACTAACATGAGATAGGGGATCCAGGTATTTCCTGGGTTCTAATCACTTACTAAAGCAATTATTAGTTTTGGATTCAATAAGTCTCAATGGTTATGAAACAATCCTCATAGTGATTCACAGCTAGTTCCCAAATCTTTAAGGGAAAAAATAATTGCAAATACTCTCAATACAGTATTTTATAAATATTAACTAATATTTCATTATTTTGATTATAACTAAATATAACAGCAAATAGTATTTAGAAAAAAGCAAAGTTGAAAAAAAAAAATTATTATGAGACTATGCCCTTTAGAAAAACGATTATTAGACACCATTAAAGTGAACTTAAACTCTGAAATAATGACTCAGAAGTCATACCTATCCAAAGTTAATATAAATATTAAAAGGTTCCAAAAACTATAATTTTAAATTTACTTTTTTGTAGTCATCATCGAAATTTGGAGGTGTTATACCATCAGGCAATGCTGTTGTAATTAGGGAAGAATTTCCACTTCCTCCAGCACAAATATGACCCATTAGCATTTGAGCACCCAATGATAGTCCTTCACTGAATTCTTCAGCATTTTCAATTTGGTTCTGTAAAAAACAATGAAAGAGAAATTGTATTAGTTTTGATTAAAAGTGGTCCTAAATATACTTAATATTAGTAAATTCCAATAGCTTTATGACCAATGCAGATTGAAACTAAGAATTAATTTTAAATCCAATTAGTATGAGGTTTAAAAAGGCAAAACCTATTTTCACAAACTTACAAGGGTTGGATCATAGTACATATCCCCTAAGCCATGTGTAAAATCTGTAACAACTGAATAAGGATTCCCAAGTATGTCCAATCCAAGTATGAGCACATGTATTTGTGGAATAAGCTGGGAAGAGTAATGAGATATTATTTCAGAAATATAATTTTCACGATTTATCACTAATCCTTTCCATTCAAAATATGAAGTCCTACAAAATCAAAAATGTTACATTTACCAATATATTGTAGCAGACTAGGTGAACAGTGACTATATAAAATTCTTTAAATACCTTATATTTATTCCTTTTATTTCTGGATGAGCTGGAGTCAATATGTCTAAAAGGTAGTGCATTAGATCACCATAGTATGATCTATCATAATTGCTTGCATGCATATTTGTTCCGCTAAATACAAAACTGAATTGCAAGCTGATTGGTGAAAGGTGCATATATTCAACAGTCATTCTTGATTCACTGTATGGTAATGACTTAAAAAAAAAAAATGTAAGTGAATATAAATGATGAAGTGATAAAGATTAATGAAACTTAAAACTAACCCAAGTTGTTAAAGGCTGATAAAGAATGCCAATATCTCTTCTGATTCTGACTGATGGTTTGGTTTCAGGAAGCCAAGAAGAACATAAATCATACAAGAGAAGTATAAAATTTTTTTCAAGTTGGATGGAAAATTCTTGAACTAATACCTTCATATATCTAAAAAAAAAAAAATATATATATGTATATAGACTGATTAATCTAAAAAAATACAATTGTCCACAAAATTTATACCTACTGATTAAAAATTATTTAGGCAATAGATCGTTAACTATTCAAACTAACGATAGGTATTCCCCAAATGTCCTGTCTGTCTCCGGTAATTTGAAATGTACTGATTAATACAGTTTTTTAAATCAACTTACCAAAAGATACAACAATCTTAGCCTATGCAGACAGCATTTTGGTGTTAGTTAAACAAAGAAACTTAGATAAATTAGAGTCGATTATAAATACGGTGTACGTTATATGGTGTACATCTTTGGTTTCATGTAGTAAGTCAAAAGAGAAATCTAGATAAACTAAAGAGACAATAAAAGCTTGTAGAGGCTTCAAGACTCTCTCATATGAAGTGGCTATTCTTCTTGCAGTGATACTGCCAATAAACTGAGAAATAGAAGAGAAAACTGAATTATACAGAATTAAAAAACTACAAACTGACAACAAACACATATAACATGAAGATATTGAACTATCAATTCCCTCTAAAAATGGCTACATCCTACGTTATACACACATGCAATGTTACAGGAGAACTCGGCTGACTCTGACATTACAGATATATACACGGACGATCGCAAGGAGGATGGTAATGTTGGTTGTGCTTGGTTTGGTTTAGATAGGAGAGGTAAAGTTTTTGAACACCAATACAAATTAGCATCATGATGTTCCAACAACTAGACCGAGAAACTAGCCGTATTAAAAGCTCTGGAAACCCTTCTTGTGACACCTTTTAGGGCGCATCCGCATACAGACAACATGAACATACTACACATAATAAATAATACAAACATTTATAACCTACTGACTGAGGAAATCAGATTAAAGATGCAGCAACTACTGAGTGTTGAGGAATCAGAAGCGGTGAAATGGATGAAGGAACACTCGGGCCTAGAGGACAACAGAAGGGCTGATCATTTAGCCAAAGAGGCAGCCAGCAGCGAGATCTTGCCCTCTTACAGTAAGGCTCCAATTTCCCATTTCAAAAAACTAATTACCAATGAGTTGGTTGTTAAGTGGAACGCCATGTGGAAGGCTTCGACCAAATCACCCAGTCTACAAACAAAGACACAGCACAGAATACACATGGACACAATTCCTTGCAGAACACGATAACACAAAATATTACTTAAAATGATTCAACATCATATCAACTGATACATGAGACGAAGATGGACAGATTCACAATTTATGATTGCAGATTATATGACCGACAGATTTAAATTATTACAAAACATACTAATAAAGCAAGGCAATTGGCCTGAATTAGAACACATTCCTTCTACTAAATTTAAGATAGACTTAAAAAAATTTATAAAACATATTGACTTTGAACGACTGCCTGACTAGAATGGCAACCTAAATTTCTCTTGTGCCGGTTGAAACTTGATTTTTTTTAGTTTTTTTTTTTTTTTGTTGTATTCTATTTTTTTTGAATTTTTTTTTAAAGATAAAATTTGTATTTATTTTTTTTAGTAAGGTTTAAATAAGTGTAACGTTTAAATTTTTATTTTTGCGAGGTTTGAAGTTTTATTATATTTTCTTTAGCTATTTAAAAGTATAAATTTTATTTTATTTTTTGTGAGTATTAAAAAAATAAGTAAGTAATAAGTTTTAAATCTATATTGTAGCTTCTTTTGTTATTTAAATGTTTACGAATTTTTGTTTATTTTATATATATATATATATATATATATATATATATATATATATATATATATATATATATATATATATCTTTTTATTTAATTTTATTGTTTAGTTCTATTATTTTTTTAAGGTTTGTTCGATTTTTTTATCTAATTTATTTTATTTTTTTTATTTATTTTGTTACTTTTTCTGAAGTTAACATGTTGTACATTCAACTTGTAACATAAATTATCTTGTATTATTTAAATTATTATATATAGTATGCCTCTAAAAGGCATGGAACATGTATGTATTCAATAAATAAACTCTTCTTTTATGGAGGTTATCATGGTAAAAAAAAAATATATATATATATATATATATATATCAATCAAACAGAAGAAAATATTCCCAATATTTTATTTATAAAAAGCAAACTTAGAAAATTAAGCATATTACGATCCAATTGGAATGACAAGACTTTTTTTTTTAATGTATATATAAAAATGTTTATAATCTTTTTTTAAAAATAAAATTGACCAGTACAATAGAAAATGACTGAAAAAATAAATAAATAAATCCCATTCAATTACAGATGGTTTTTATTTTATTATTTTTTTCAGTAATTTTCCATTTTGCTAGTTATTTTTATAAAAAAATATTTTAGATCTAATAATTAGTATATATAAAATACATATAAATTTATTATATATTGGAGGAGATGAAGGAACAACACAATTTCCCTAAAAACATTTTTTTATCTTTCTCTTTTCATACATACAGTCATAAATTCCTAGTAATTGCCTTCTATAATTTCATTTAGGACTGGGTATTGTCAATTTCCAATCAACTGCCGTAAGTCCCCTATAACTTGCTTTTTTCTTAACCTAACTACGTTCTATTTTTTTCTTATGCAGTGATTCGCCTTTTTTAGCAGGTTTATACACTGATTATTTTTATGGATTGCTATTTTTTATATTGTTATTTTTATAGATATACTTCTTTTTCTTTAAAAAGCTATTTTTTTTTTTTTTAGCAATTTGAATAATTCATATATAACATAAATAACTTTATCATTCAAATCACTATGATTTTTCACATAAATCTTAAAATGTTCTTTATTAAATTTAATCCAATAATTATTCATTTAATAATTAGTGGTTTTATTTCTTTTAGTTCAAACTATATTTTAATGTCATAGATATCATTTCTTTCGTTATTTGTTTTTATTAATATCAAACATTAGATGTAGTACTGGTACAAATTGTCTGGACAAATTGGCTGAATGAGCTTGAAGAAGGAAAAGAATTAAAAGATAAGTCGAATATCAATTGTCAACTGCTTTAACGTAAATTTTAAATTGATACAAATATTTTAAATCAATTTTAATTAATTGTTTCACTTTACATGCATTTTTTTATGGCTGACAAACAAATAATTTGTCATAATTATAAGAAAAGAGAATCAAAAATTATTTTTATTTTGTGTGATACACATGTACCCCATACGCCTAAACTTGTAACAAGAAATCATACACCTATTCCAGGATTAAATAAATTGTAAAATGTAAAAATCAAAATGGTTCATTTTCTTTTCTTGTTTGGTTCCAAATGCTGTCAAAACCCATATTTTTAAGATCAGTCATAATATTTTCTCATCTACATTTTGGTCAATATCATCTCAGTGCTAGTGATTAGTTTATTAAACAGTACAACTTTCCAAGCTCATCCAATTACTGTGATACTATGAAATCAATAATATTTACCTGGTGAAGGTTTCACAGATCTAAGTTATGTATAACTGCAATTACTAAACCATTTAATTAGAATTATCATTCCCTTAACACTATTGGGCAAGTAACACATCAAAATACACAATATAGTCTTATTTAGATACAGTTGATACCAGATAGTTGAACATCACTTAAAAATGTTCCCCTTCATATCTACATTTTATTAATTGGTGATTCTGCAGTTAACTATGCAGTCCATAATTTTTCACATTTTCCTCAATACTTTTCTAAGTATCCAATTTATTCTTCCCTTTTCATTGTATTATGGAATTCAAACTTAGGATGTTACATTTAACTTGTGGCAGTTTATAATAGAAGTTATAATTTATTTCCTATTCTAGGTATGAAAGGTGTATGTTTATCACTCATCTTTCAAATTAAATTCAAAATATGGCTATTACAGTATATATTCACCAACCGATTGTAAGATCCTAAAAAAGGGCCCTTTTTCTTTTATTGTATAATACCTTTAAAAAAGGCTCTTCTGTTATGTCATTAATAATTAATACGTGATATCTCTTAAAAGAACACGTTATTTTAATTAGATACTATAAATTAATGTAATTCAAAGATTTATTTTAACACGCGGAACAGCTGTTAGTCAAGCTGGCAGAACCTTCTTGGTCGAAGGCTGGCATAGACTAAAGTCTGCGGGAGTGGGTGGATAGCGCTATCTGTCCACCACCAAGTGAACTAACTCATTGAACTTTTAGTATGCTTGTTTTTTATCAACAATTAAATTATATGTAATATAGTTATCAACTTTTAATGTGTTTTAAAATGTACTGTGATAAATATTGTAGTTATAAAAATAAAAATAAGACCAAAAGGTGTGCTGATAGGGAAATAGCACTCCAATTGTGGGAAATAGCACTCCAATTGTATATAGTCATCAGACCTTAAAATACCAACAGGTAGTAAAAGATAAAGTACATCAAGTTTATAATTTATCTAATTATTTGTTTTAGTAATGTTCTTTTTTTTTGTTTGAGGGATTGGAAAAAAAAAGAAAAAAAAAAAGGCCAGATCAGTTTAGTCACGAGGAGGCCCCTCACCTCCGATTCACTAGAGAAATCCTAATAGGAAAAGATGATCACAGGTATGTATATAGCGGACCCACCTTCAAATACTCAAAGGTAGAACAAGGTAGTGTATGTATTCTGAATCATAGTTTTTACTTGCATGATGTTATAATGTTACTAATTTTATGTTTTTTTCTTTTGTTTGAAGGATCCAGAAAAAAAAATAAATAAAAAAATGAAAAATAAAGGCCAGATCAGAACACTTTCCGGTGGAAGCTTAGCAAGACCTAGTGGGGCTGTCCACCAGTGTTCTCTTTTCCCCTCTAACTATCTCTCTCACCCCCTCTCCCTCTCTCCCTCACTCTCTCTCTTTTACCTTGCCCCTTCCTATGCTTGATTAGTTAGCGCCTAGGTCCAGGCTTATCCCTTGGAACTAACTCCCGCAGCCACCCAACTGGGGCTACTACCCCGCATCTCTACCTTCCTTCCTTCTTGAGTGGTCGGGGGCGGGGGCTCTGCATCTCTATCTTCCTTCCTTCTTGAGTGGTCGGGCTCAAACCCCGGTTCTCAGGATCTCTTGAGATTGTCGGACTCGTACTCCGGCACTCGGCCTCCCTTCTCTTCTTCCTCCCTCGGGTAGTCGGGCTTGAACCCCGGCTCCCGGGCTTCCGTACTTGCTTAGTTAGCGCCTTCAGCTGCCGAGGTCCATGCTTATCCCTTGGTATTAACCCCGGCAGCCACCCAACTGGGTAAGGGCAGCGAGGTCCATGCCTATCCCTTGGAACTAACCCCGGCAGCCACCCAACTGGGCAAGGGCAGTGAGGTCCATGCCTATCCCTTGGAACTAACCCCGGCAGCCACCCAACTGGGTAATGGCAGCGTCGCACTGGCAAGCTACCCCCTTTCCATCCCCTTTATTTTTTCACCCCTCTAAAAAGTACTTCTGGACAGAGGAGAGCAGTAGGTAGGCGAATTACTAGACCGAGAGTGATCCCTCTCACAACTAAGGTAACCTTGCGGTGTGTCTAAGATAAAAAACAGCTAGAGAAGCGACCGACAACAAAAGACACATCGGACCGTTAAAAGTATTACAGGATAGATAACTTGTTCAATAGGTCTATTTTGTAGCTGAAATAGTTTGGATAGAAGAAAACCAAGATAGGTACTGTGAATTATGAAAACAAATAAGACAGATAAGCAAATATTGAAAAAAAAGTTCATTTACTACTTCTCATGTTAATCTTGAACCCATCCTAGCCTTCTCCTCCTTGATTGTTAATACATTCAACCATTCAATATATAATATGATCCTAATTTTTATTAATATTCATTATCCTTAACTTTATTATTGACCATAATTGTATACCACTTAAAACAGTATTTATCTACAGTGTCAGTAGTTAATAATAAATAAATAGGCAGCTGTTAAAATTCTACAAAATAAAACTTTGGAAAAAAGTTATGTAAGTAGAATTTTATAGTTGAAAAGTAAAAATAAAGATGCAACAGCCTGGATTTCTTTTAGCATTAGAATTTTTAATCAAAACATTTTGCATGAAAAAATATTTTTTTACAAGTACCATTTCAAAGGAACTTTGTTAACTAAAGAACTTACTTAAGAACAAGTTGGTTTTGGGTTGACTCGTTTCTCTTAAGAACAACAATTTCAAAACAAGGCTTTACTCCAACTTTCCTTACAACTTGAGATGACAGAGGCTTTGGATATAACACAATGGGGAAAACAGCATTATTCATTTGATTCTCAATCTATAAAGGAAAACATAAGATATAAGAATGCACATATGTAATAGAGAAATATAAAAACGAGAAAAATATATTTAATGAAAATAGCAATAGTAACTGATCTTCACCTGGAATTTATGAAGCTTGGCATGTATATAAGAGTAATTTTGTGATTTTCTATACTGAAGCCAAAAGGCAGGGTTATACCTTCTTCTTAGTTCACCATAAAATGGCTTCGTCATCTGCATCTTTTCAAAATCAACCTATAAAATATCATAGGAAATCAGAAAAACAAAATGTAGCATTAACCCTTTAGCGCTTAGTGGTCTACAGCATAGTCCATGCTATCTGTCTATCTATCTACCTCCCAGTGCTCACCCATATTTTTGAGTCAAATTGCAGAACCTTTTGTGACACAGCTCATAGGCAACCCTTGGAACCCGTCAAAAAAAGTTAAATTTTCCTTGTAATTTTTGTATTTTCATTTTGAGATAACTCAATAGTTGATGATTCCATTAAAATAAAACCTCTAAATCTAGATTTATTGTAAAAATATCACAATTTAGCGTGACCTTCTCTTTAGGCCATTATCCATTCCACTAAGCAATTAGTGCAGTACGGATGGTGGTCTTCAGAGTAGGCCATGCTTACTGTAATGACTTATGTGGTTTAAAAAACCAAAACAGATCTGCCGCCTTATATGATATATTTCCAATAAATATTAAAAACAGGTATACAAAGTAAACAAATATTAGCTGTACCAGAATGGCATTGCCCATGAAAAGAATTACAGACTAAATACCATCCCAAATTTCTTATTTATGTTTATATGTTAAAAGATAATGGGAGTAACAGAAGACAGACTATTGTTCTCATCGTTCCTAATTGTCATTCATCACCATACTGTAAAGTTTGTAAAAAACATTTACAAACAACTTTTAAAAAACGCTGCCAATTATTACACAATGGTTTATTATTTTCAAATACTAATATTTCAAAAATATCTGGTCTGCCGATTCACATGACTTTGCATTTCGCTTTGCTTTACAGTTCAGGTAATTAGATTATCTGGGCATTTGGAATGTTTCAGGAAAGCAACTTGTGCAGAATACTTGATAAATGATATCTACCAAGTTCTACAAAGAAATTAAGCAGTAGGAACCTATGGAGCAGAAATTTGAAGCTAGTCCCAAAATTATCATGAGAGTGTTAACAAGAAACTATGTCAAAGCAAGTAGGCTAGGATGGTTAGAACACGTAATCAGAGTGTGAAATGGTAGAGGAAAATGTTTTAGGTGCATTTCAGTGAGAAAAGAAATAGGAAAGAAATAATCCAACGAAGGATGAAGTAGAGAGATGCGAAGAAGCCAGGAAGCCTAGGGTCATGCATACAATGCCAGGGTTCATTATGCTATATCTCAGTTAATACTGGTCTGATTTAAATGATTTTTTTATAAAGGAAATTTGATCACTTTTCAATTGATCATAACAAAAAATCAAATGAAAAAATTTTGAACAGACGGATTTTTTTTTTTATTCGATATTTGGATTCTACATATCTCGAAACGTAAAACCTCAAATTTTGAGGCAGGGTGAAAAAAGAAGTTCTTGGATGATTACAATGGTCTATTCTTGAAAATAACAAACCAAAAGCATTTTTTAAAATCTTTTGTTTTTTACAGATTTTTTTTTTTTTTTTTAATGCCTTTAGAGTGTTTATGGAAATTATAAAGCAGGACACCTTATTCCTTCCACAATTCTTTTATACCAAATAGCAAAGCAGTTGTATAAGGCAAAAAACAGTTCCAGGTCAAGTATATCAATCAAACAATCAGAAAATAAATCTTATAAGAGCACAAAACAACCACGCTACAACACACCAAAAACACAACAGCTGACTGTAAAATAATAATATAGGAAATAAATAATAACTAAACATGTGTATCAAATTAATCTAAAGGAGAAATAAAATATAAGAGATAATTGCGACAGTGGCAAATCCATTTTACAAAATCTCTTAGCTCTCTGCCAGCTGTGCGGTGGTAAACTTCTATAACTCACTCCCATCACACTGATTCCAAAACACCTTACATTTCCCCTCTATCTTTATAAATGGCCGAGTTATGGGCTTAGAAAATATCTAATCGGACACCATTTTGAAACAAAAAGACACATGGTAATGTCGAGTTCCAAGGATCATCCTGGGGTGTCCTGTGACTTTGGTGCCGAATTTCAAGAAAATTGGTTCAGTAGTCTCGGAGAAAAGCTGAGAGCGTCGTAAGATAGACGGCGGACGGATGGATTTTTTTTTTATTTGATACTTAGATTATACGTATCCTGAAAAGTAAAGCCTCAAATTTTGATAGGAAGTAAAAAAAAAAAAAAATTTCTTGGTCGATTACAAAGGTCTTTTATTGAAAATTCTATCCTATCCTATCTGACGGCGCTATGGTCCTTGCAGGACCTTGGCCACCTCAGTGATCCTCTTCCACTCAGACCTTCGGTCGCTGGGTGTCGACGGATGGAGAAGGGCAGCCGAAGACAGGTTCGAGTGGAAGAGGATCACTGAGGAAGCCAAGATCCTGCAAGGACCCTTCTTCATCCGTCGACACCCAGCGCCAAAGGTCTTCCTCTGTTTCTTCTTCCACCTGGGTGTCCCTCCATCATCATTTTAGGGAGCCTACATTCTTTGTACGTGTCCCAGCCATCTTAATAACAATATCGTGTGCTTCATGCAGGTTTCTTAGCTCCTCATTGGTCTTCATCCGCCAGCATTCCCCTTTTTTTGTAGGGCCAAAGATTCTTCTGAGGATTTTTATCTCCCCCCTGTTTAATAACCTTTCATCATTAAGTGTTAACGTCCAGGACTCGCTTCCATATACATTCTTATTTTGAGGGCTCTGGATGTATCCCGATTTTGAAAAATTTTCATTAGGGACCAATAACATCTATTACCAGCTGTTATTCTTGCCTTAATTTCTTCCTTAATATCATCATCTTCTGTGGTAACAGTGCTCAGATACTTAAATTGTGGTACTTATGCCTATTCCTTCTTTCTTCCTTACTGGTTATCATATATTTAGTTTTTTCCATATTGATTACCAGTCCTGCTTTCCCTGCAGTTTCTTTGCACTCCTCGAACACTCCAAGTAGTGCATTGGTTGTTCTTCCTGTGATCACTACATCATCCACAAACGCAAGATGCTGTGCCAATCTGTGGTATATACATCCTCCTAGCCTGGTGCGGATCGATCTCATAACTACTTCTAGCACTATGCTAAATAATACGGGGGAAAGAGGGTCTCCTTGCTTAACACCTTTCTGAATATTGAATTCCTTTGAAAGTTCTCCTTGAATTTTCACTACTCCTAAGCTATCATGCAGAGTCATCTTGATAAGCTTCATAGGGTATCCTAGGAATTTTAATTTTTCATACAGTACATTTCTGTCAATACCATCATAGGCTTGCTTATAGTCTATAAACAGGTGATACTGTTCTACATTCCATTCCTGGCATTTTTCAAGCATCGTTCTCATACTGAAAATGTGGTCTATTGTCGATCTTCCCAGCGGAATATAACCTTTTCTGCTCTCTTGACCACTCGCTTCATCAGCAATCGGAGACTAACCTCTATCTTTACCTTTAAAATGATGCATCATCTAGTCCATTAAATTGATTTAATTTCTCTCTCTTACTTATATTTAGAAAAACATTATATCTACATATTTCGCTAAACTTGCATCTTATCTTTTTGCGTGTTTATTCCGTTCTTCCTTTTTCGCCATTAATGTTGAAATTCATAAATTAAACTTTAGTTTCATTAATCATTCATTTAAGTTAATTATTTTTACATTTTATTTTTATTAATGGTGAAAGGAAAATCCAACCTACACTTATACTAAAGGCACATATTTAATCTGGCGAGAGGAAAGGCTCTATTGAAGATAACAGTAACCCTAAGTCTGTCAGAGTTTGAAGAGTGTATTGATTATCGCGTAATACATAGAACATCTTGTTAGATAACATTCTCTTCTGGTTCCTTTCCCTCGATTGCTGTAAAGTGGAGGACAAATTAATTTAACTTAGGATGTATTATAGATTTTAGCATATGCCAGGTTAAGCAATTATTGTTTCATTGATATTTTCTTCATTAATCCTCTAATGCTCACAGGCTTGAATAAAAATTTTGCTCGTAACGTTTGGCCTTCATGATAGGCCACGTTTGGATGCTCTGTATTTTCAGGTTAAATTTGAGTAGAGTTATAGAATGGATTATGACCCATCTGCTAGGCCACATTGTTAAAATCAATTTAAACCCGAAAGGGAAGTGAGTTAGTTAGTGTTGAAAATCATTCTATTCACTTTAAATTGATACTATATAAATGATAAAAAGAAAATGGTTGATTTTCTGGCTCTGCACCTTGTTAGCATGGCCTCCCTAGCATGACTCCGACTTGAGATTACTTTTTGAATTGTTTTCTTCAATTTTAACTTTCTTTTTCTTTTTTTTTATAACTTTGATTAATTTTAGAATATTTGTCTCTTCTTCTTCTTTGGTGCAAACATCCATTGCTGAATCTAGACCTCATCCAGCAGCCTTTGCCAGTAGGTTCGATCTTATGCTGCAGCTGTCCAGTTGTGAATTTAAAGAAGCAGTCTAGATCTGCTGCCACTCCATCTAGCCATTTTTCGTAATAGTTAGAATTTAAGAGTCGTAGGTTATTAGTATGCTGTCTCTGAGCCAGGAGGAGACAGCCGCCTCCTAGAGAATCTGATCAGCATGATCCTTTCAGCAGCTTCCAAGGGGAGGTAACCCTAGGGTGTGTCCTGCTAGTGAGTGACCTTTGTCTGGGGGGTGTATGTAGTGTGCTGTATGTAATGTGCTCTGGGTGTATGTAAGTGTTGCTTTGGCCTTGGAATATTTAATCAAAATTTTTGTTGGTAACCTGTTATTTCATTGAAAGTTCTGATAGCTGTGTTCTAATAATTGAAGCATAGAAATGTAAAAGAGTTAAAGTGCATTTAGAAAATGTTTTCAGGATTCAAGTTTCAACTTAAAGAAATATGGCAATTTTAAAAAAAATTTCAGGTTCTAACGAGAGAACTTAGTAAAAAAATAAATAAAATAAAACAAAAATTATCCGTCCATACGGTCCCAACGTAATACAAGAAACACTCATGCATGTAATGCTTCTTACTCAGGTGATGCAAGCAGAGTGTTCTACTGGGGAGAGCCGGTGTAAACAAACAATAAGCAATAGTATTATCTAGATGTTTACAGACTGCACCAAATACGGCATTTACGTGTTTATAAGGCTGCTTTAAACTTAATTACAGTTACAGTACTTTACTTAACAATTACATAATAATTACAATTATTAATTTCAATTACAATTACAATTACTTAATAATTACAATTTAAAGAAATTAAATCAATTATTTCTTCTTTATAAAAACAAAACAATACTTTAAAAATATTAACAAAATATTCCTATTCCGATGTGGCCTCAACAGTTACCATAAAAGGAAATCCAAAATTAAAAACAAACACACTCATATTTACTTTGCTTCAGTTTTATATCATGCAGTAACTTTTTAAGAAGTGACTTACATGAACAAATTCTTTCATTTGTGCCTTTTTGGCATCCTGTCTCCATCTATCTTCAACCCAAGCTGCTAGCTCGAGTGTTAATGGCTTCCACTTATGGGCTACATTCACTTCCCAGATAGGAGCAGAATCTCTTGCAGAGAAATAAGCAACTTCTTGTAATTGGTTTGCAATTTCACTGGCCTTTAAAATCAGAGAAACGTGAGAAATATGATTACAAAACATATAGCTGATGTCCAATAGTCATATCTATTATGTTTTAAGATTAGATTTTTTCTGAAATTAACAACAAAAACTTTATATATTTACACTTATGTATACATGACATACAAATGCAAATACATAAATCTTGGACAATATACTTTAGTTGAGTACTGCACTATTCAATATATTTTTTTAAATTAATCAATTTAGATTAAAAGATAATAGACCATATTAATCCCACACACACACACACACACACACACACATATATATATATATATATATATATATATATATATTTTAATAAAAATTTTATTATATAATCATATTTTTTTGCTGTAATGTTTTGGCCTTTTAACCCTCTAATGGTAAGGTGAAGTCTTGGTACTTACTCGGTAAAGCCGGGTCTAAGCTATTTTCTGCTTATTTGGAGAGCCAAAATGGTTAAATTGTTAATAAATAACACCAAAATGAATTTTTAATTCTCTATTTATTGTTTTCAATCTTAAATAGTTAAATTTAAAGGGAGAAGTTGGTCGGGGGGTGCGGTCAAAGAAATAGACTACTGTAATGTGAAGTTATATAATTGTGCCTACGTTTCGGCCTAAGTTTTAGGCCATCTTCAGGGCTAAAAAGGAAAACAAAATAACAACAATGAAAAAAGAGAAAGAGGCAGTACCAGTAACAGTAAAAATGATAAATGATAAAAAACAGAAAATACAAGTAAGATAAAAAAGTATTAAGAATAAAAAGAAAAAGATGACACTAAATTACATAATACAAAAGACAAATGAAAAAATAAAATAAAATAAAATAAATGAAATAACAATGTAAAAATTAAAAATTAATTGAAAATAAAAATAATGCGATATTTACACAGGGAATAGTGAAATATATGAAATCTATTAATTAAAAAGACAAATAATATGAAGGTTTGGTAATGTGTAAAGCATACATGCATAGCAAAGCATAAAGCATAAATGCATACAGTATATAAAAGCATACAGAGATAGTTTTAAGTTATGCAAAAGATGACTATGATGTTAAAGAAGTTGACATTGTTGAAATTGATTGTTGTAATTATGAGATGAAGGAGTAAAATATAAAATAATGTAAGCCCCAAAAACAAAAATAGATAAAAATCCTATGTGGTGAAGAAAGAGGAAGGATAGAAAACAATGAGGAGGAGGAAATGTAAAGAAAACGTGATAATTACATACCAGCGAGGCGTGTGGTCAAGCGCCAACTGAATATTAATAATGGATTACCGGGAATTAGGAAAACCGTTAAAGCAATGTTACCAACTCACTGATTTGAAATAAAACTAACACTAAATTTAAATGCTGTGTGATCAAAAGACATAACAATTGATTTGAAAACTGTAAACGTATTGATATAAGTATATTTAGAAAAGTATATATATAAAAAAATTAATGTTAAAAAAAAATTTGAAATTAATATCTCACTCCAAAAAAAAAAAAAAAAAAAAAAAAAAAAACCCGTTCACTCCAACTGGTGCCAAAAATGGCAATGGAAATAAATACAGGTTACGAGTTAAAAATAAAATAATATAATAATAAAATTAAAGTTAAGTTAAATGTAAGTATAAGTTAAATAATATTACGGGTTAAATTTACTAAGGAAAAAATAAAAAAATTTATTTTTATTTTATTTATTTTTTATATTTTTTTATTTATTTTATTTATTTATTTTTTCCTTAGTAAATTTAACCCGTAATATTATTTAACTTATACTTACATTTAACTTAACTTTAATTTTATTATTATATTATTTTATTTTTAACTCGTAACCTGTATTTATTTCCATTGCCATTTTTGGCACCAGTTGGAGTGAACGGTTTTTTTTTTTTTTTTTTTTTTTTTTTTTTGGAGTGAGACATTAATTTCAAATTTAATGCCAATTAGAAATGCCAAATTTGGAATCTATAATAATAACAAATTGGAAAAATGTTTGATCAACATGAACGATAAAATAGAAAAATTAAACAAGCGAAATGTTATTTAGAAAATAAACTGTAAACAATATAAAGATAAGTTTTATATAGGTGAAACTTTGCAAAATCTAAAAACCATAATGAATTAACATAAGTCAAACATCAAAAACCCAAAAAAATGTTAATGCTGCTACACTAGTTCGGCACAGTATAGTCATAATCATGAGTTTGAATTTAATGAAATCAAAATTTTAAATTAACCAACCAGGAACTTAACAGCAGCTCCTCAACCAGTTAGATACATATACGATTGACATTGGTGCTACCCAAGAGATGAGAGGGACTGAACAGAGAATTCTAAGTAAAAAGAATCATTCAATCTACTGAAAATAAGATATACTGAAATGCCATATCACCGATAGTAAAGACCTAACCCAATGTGCCAAAAAAAAAATGTGAAAGTTGTTAAAATTTTGTTGTGGAAGAGTTAAAATTTAAAAACAAATACTGCTTTTAGTATTAGGTTTATAATCAGAAGTAGGTGACAAATTAGTATATAGTTCGAAAATGACCGAAAATCTGTTAAAAAAGGCCGAAATGTTACAAAAAATATATAATAATATGACTACGTAATAAATTTTGTATTCGTAATTGTATGTGGGATTGATATGGTCTATTATCTTTAATTAGGGATTGATAAATAATTGTCACTTCTATAAATTTGTTTTATTGAAAACTAGTTTCGAATGTTATACATTCATTCTCAGTTCTAAAATCACACAAAAAAATTAAAAAATAAGCAATTCAAAAGATAGTTTGGTATTATTATGTATATTAAATAAGATGTAATATAAATCAGTATTATAAAACAATTATGAATTTAATTAAGACAAGAAATCAAATACATGTTGGGACTCACCAAGGTTTAAATGGATTACGAGTATATCAAACAGAAAAGTTTGTACTGGTTTCTTCTCGCATTGAAGTAACAATGAACGAAAGGTAGATAGGATGTTTATAGGTAACGGTTTAAGGGTAAGGGTTTTTCCAGTAATGCCAGCGAATAATTGGTTTTTCAGTTATAGATGGACTATTGGAGATATTTATTTGGTCATTTAAGCAAAAATCTGGATTGGATTTGAAGGATTTTATTATTTCAAGTGCTTCATATATATTTAATTTGAGGCTGTTTTCAAAGTGATGTATTAATTTAACTCCCGAGTCTTTGATGAATTTATGATTTTTTTCATTTAAATGAATTGAAAAGTTGGAATTCTCTGTCTTATTATTATATGCAAGTATATGTTCCTTTAATCTCTGATTTAGCGATCTTCCAGTTTTTCCCATGTATTTGGCTGCACAATCATTACAATTTAGTTCTTTTTATTTAATGGTACGTTCAAGAGACGGTAAAT
Organism: Rhaphigaster nebulosa; assembly: GCA_948150685.1. Taxonomy (NCBI): domain Eukaryota; kingdom Metazoa; phylum Arthropoda; class Insecta; order Hemiptera; family Pentatomidae; genus Rhaphigaster; species Rhaphigaster nebulosa. The sequence continues at coordinate 141,475,336 of OX411306.1, read as the reverse complement.
CCTGCAATTAAGGGCTGCGAGTTTGTGTGCTATCGTTCGCCTAGCTTCATTGTTTATAACGACATTCATATTGGTGGGTTTCCAGTAGATTCCCAATTCATGATGTTTGTTTTTACTGAGATTTCTAAATCTAAAAAGTTTATGATCTTGTTTGGAAAAACTGGAAGATCACTAAATCAGAGATTAAAGGAACATATATGTGCATATAATAATAAGACAGAGAATTCCAACTTTACAATTCATTTAAATGAAAAAAATCATAAATTCATCAAAGACTCAGGAGTTAAATTAATACATCACTTTGAAAACAGCCTCAAATTAAATATATATGAAGCACTTGAAATAATAAAATCCTTCAAATACAATCCAGATTTTTGCTTAAATGACCAAATAAATATCTCCAATAGTCCAATCTTAATTTTATTCCCATCTATAACAGAAAAACCAATAACTCGTCGGGATTACTGGAAAACCCCTGACTCTTAAACCGTTACCTATAAAAATCCTGCCTACCTCTCGTTCAATATGAGTTCAATGCGAGAAGAAACCAGTACAAACTTTCCATTTGATATAATCCATTTAAACCTTGGTGAGCACCAACATGTATTTGACTTCTTGTCTTAATTAAATTCATAATTCATAAATGTTTTATAATACTGACTTATATTACATCTAATTTAATATGTATAATAATACCAAACTATATTTTGAATTGCTTATTTTTGAATTTGTTGTGTGTTTTTAAAACTGAGGATGAATGTATAGCATTCGAAACTAGTTTTCAATAAAACAAATTTATAGAAGTGGCAAATAATTTATCAATCCCTAACTAGATTGATCCTTCTATACCATCATGCGGATGTCAACTTATTATCTTTAACTCTAAATCGATTAATTATATGAAATATATAAGAATCCTATTAGACAATGAACAATCATAATATTGTTGTTGATCACATTACTGAATATATTGTAATATACACATTTTTCATTATAATTTATGTACGTAGTAAATAACTATTTTTTTTGTATCTTAAATTAGATTTAGTATTTGGAAATAGGGATTCTCAGGAAAATAATACATTTATTTATCCTGACTGCAATCATCAAAAATTATAATGCAAAGTGTGTTTGTCATCATAAATGGAACCAAAATAGACACTTGCATTTAAAAACATGGCGGCTTTATTTTGAACTTCAACAGAACCACTGCCATAATGATCGAGTGGGTGAAGATCATCAATTTGTCAATACTTCGACAATAAACCTGATCTAAGAAAATCAAAAAGAAGTAGAAGAGATTTTCATCAAATGAAAACTTCTGCAAATAGTAAATGGTCCATTTGTATTAGATAATCAAAATGGCAGTTCGCCATTTTGAAACCTGTAGAGTGGTGTAACGGACAACAGAGTAATTATTATTGTTTGGACCAGGGACCGGAGCAGACATCTTAAGAGCTCCCGTAGTACTTCATCCACATTTAAGATCCACATCATTTGGTAACACACTTAAATTATATTCCATAAACCACGGTCGTCGCTCCTCAAAGAAGAAAGTGTTAAATTTAAGATAATTGACGCTTCACGTTTTATTATGTTTTGTATTAGTAATAGTTTTGCGTGAGTGTGTGCCTGGTTGTCTAGTAACCCACCCTGAGAAAAGAGTCAAAGTTATATAAATATATAAAAAGTGAAAATAAGTTAGTTTATTTATTTTTCCCAAAAACGTAACTTTACAATATATTATCTCTTTTTCTTTTATGTTAACTCAATTAAAATAGTATATTATAAATTATCTAAAATAAACATGATACATACACTGATGCCATACTATATGTGTTAAAATATTTAATATGAAACAATAATTATTTATAATAGTACAATCAAGATCTTGATTAAAAGGAGAAAAAACAACAAGAAATTGAAACATTAACTTGGATACTGAAAGAAAACAGATTGACTATTAAATTAAGATTATGAAATAGATTTCATAAGTTATGATGAAAATAAGCAGTAATTCATAAATAAACTAAATCAACAAGAACAAGAAAACCCTAGATCAGTAATTCATTAGTTGTCAGTTGGCCAAAGCAGATTTTTTAAAAAGTTGATAATTTTTTTAGATTTATTTTTTGTTCTTTCCAAAATGGTTGCCAGGATATAAACTAATTAAATCAAAGATTCTCTTGACTTTCATAGAGCATTGCTTCTAAAGGTGTTGAATCAGGCCAAATTTTATTAATTTATTAAATAGCTCTAATTTTCATGGTTTTCCATTAAAGCTCCATATTTTTTTTTACAAAACTTTTTTCTTTTGATTTGATCTATGATTAAAACATGTTATAAGAATTAATTGAATGAATTTTTTTTAGAATATTATGAGCTTTGACATATTAGGTTGAGGAGTTGTAGATCCCTCCTGTCTTCCTTATTAAGGATGTCAAATATTCATTCTCTTAAATTTGACATAATCTGCTCCCTAATTCTTATATTTCTTAAGGAAGAAATGAGGAACATTGCACCTTTGAATAGCCTTCTTGTAACTAACTCTGATCCTCAATTTGACCTATATTTTCAAAAGCCTGCCAAGAGAGATTAGATTTTCTACTCCATGTATTACAAAAAATCTTAACTTTTTCAAACAATATTTAATAACAAGAAGTGTTTGAACAGTATACTAATAATGAATTAAAGTTTTGCAAGAGTTGATTATGCACTTCGAGTGTGATTTGATATATAAATTAAAAAAACTTTGAAAAAATGTGTCTCACCCACCAGGGATAAACCGATCGCTTTCAGTGATAGAAAACATTCAACATTGCTCTTTTCAGAATCGATCCTTAATCTTGCTTTGTAGGCTATCCGCTCATCTTGAGTGAACATCAACACTCTTTGTGGCCCCTCCAAGTATGATACCCAATACACCACTACTTTGTCTTTTCTTGTCTTCTTTGATAGCTGTAATCGAAAAGAATGCAGCTATTTTTATATAATTTATACAAATACAATTTTAAAACCAAATAAAAAAAGAAATATTATGCATTAAATATCCTCATCCATCATTGGTAAAATAATAATTATATACATAGACAAATAACATTTAAATCAGCGGTATTCAGAAATAGGGACAACAAATTACAATTATTTTTAAGAAACGTTTTCGGAAATTTAGGGCTGGATGGCAACCATCAGAGATAGCTATTAGAGGCTACCAAAAAGAACCAACTGGCCTAATTACCAGAATATTTCTATTACTACCAGAATAATTCTATTACTTTTTATTTGAGGTAAGTTTCTAAACCCAAAAATTATTCCATCAATGGAATCCAACAACTGACTGAATCCATTAGGGATGAACAGCGATGTATGTTTGATTCAAGCAGAAGGTTGCCACTTTATAGATAATTTTATTCAGCAATATAATTTACAATTTTTTTCCTTTTTTTGCAAGTACAATTAAATATAGCATCCAATATTTGATTTTTGTCTCAACTGAAGAACGGTTAATGCGAAAATGTGATTCAAAATCATTGTCAGAGTAGACCAGTACAATACTTACCACATAGTTTTTAGTTTAAATGTGCTCCTAAAGTCCTCCCCCAAAAGTTAATGTTATGGTAAGCTAATGTCCTCTCCATTACTACTCTGGCACTCACTGTAAGAAGAATCACCTGCTTCACTACTTGTGCTTTCTTTCACATGAAAGATTGCATTTCAAGACGAAATACTGTAAGAGATCAGCTATTGTTGATTTCAAAAACAGAAATAACAACATGGAAGTTGTAATGTTACATGAAATATAATATTGTAATGGAAATTGTTACACCCATTGAACCAAACAGCTGATGGAACCGATTTTTCATCGGTGATTTAATCGTTGAATAAAGAGACAGCCAGATGGTTTTTATTGATGAGCTTAGAGCAGTGAATCCCAAATGCTAGGCAGTCACGGACCCCCAGAAAATTAATTCAATCATCGGGGACCCCCGAATAAGAGTTTAAATTAACATCATATCTTTGTCATTTACATTAATATCACCAGTATTTGTAATGGTCATACCCAATTAAAGATAAAAAAAAACAGATAATAATATTGGAGAAAAATAAAAAAGATTTAATACAAAGATATTTTAAAACTTATTTTCACCAACCTGTTGCGGAGCCCTTGCAGACTCTTTCTCAGGCATCCGCAGATCACCTTTTGGAAACTACTGATTTAGAGATAATCTGATGGATTTACAATGCCATCGATGAGCTCATTGGTGAGTTTAGAAACTTACCCTCATTTAATGTATATAATGTTTCATATGCTTTATATACAATTATATTGCATTTCTACTATCACAATTCACTGTTTACTTAAAAGAGAATTGATTCGAAAACAGTACCTGTGGTTTTTGGAGCTCATCTGATTCACTGTCTTCACTACTGCTGCTTTGGCCACTTTGCAAAGGAGTAGAAAGTCTATTAAAACAAATACATTACTTTAACAAAACAACATAAATTTGAATTATATAAAGGACACTTAAAGGAAAATAGAAATCAAGTTCATATAACAGAATTCCATATTGCAGTTGCTACTTCCTACATTAGTAATCCAACAGTTATCCAAATCACTATAATTTTTCACATAAATTTGAAAATGTTCTTTATTAAATTTAATCCAATAATTATTCATTTAATAATTAATGGTATTATTTATATTAGTTCAAAATATATTTTAATGTTATACATATCATTTATTTCGTTATTTGTTTTTATTAATCTAGCATTAGATGGAGTACTGATGCTAATGTCGGGCTAAAATGGCTGAAAGAGCTTGAAGGAGAAAAGGTATTAAATAATAAGTCGAATATCAATTGTCAATTGTGTTAAAGTAAATTTTAAATTGATACAAATATTTTAAATAAATTTAAATTTTTATTTTTTACGTGACACGTACCCCACACACCTAAATGTGTAACAGGAAATCATGAGCCTACTCCAGCGTTAAAAGCTTATCAATTTATAAAAAATAGGCAGTTTCATACATTCAATTCTTGATGATAGTAGCTGACCTTAACTATATTTCAAAAATTCTTAAAATTTGAAAAATATTGGCATAATTGACTAACCTACTTCACAATAACAATGACCATGGGCACAATGAAATATTATGTTTATACTGTACCTTTTAAAACTAGCAGAAAGCTTTGCAGTTACAGTAGGAGGCTGGCTAGATGTTGGAGCAGATCCCTGTTTCCTGACCATGTGGAAACTGACTCTTTCTTGACCATAACCATCCTTCCATATCTCAGACATGAAATCTTTAGATTTTTTATTATATACATTCCAGAGGAGAGTTCTTTCCTTACAGGGATCATCCCATGTATATAAGAGTGATTGATAAGGACTCAGTAAAGCAACCTGTTCCATGAATAAAAGAATGTTGGATTTAGAAAACATGCAAATTTTCATATTTTAAAAATTATAGATGATAAATTATAAAAAAAATGAGTTACAAATATAATGCACGTTCAAGTTAAGGATTTTATTTTTTCCAATTTCATTTCTACATCATTAATTTTGTAATAAAATTTGAAAAAAACAATATTAATAATGAAATTTCATTCATGGGTGTCCTATTCATGAAGAAATAGGATTGATTCCTTATAGTCATGGATCAGAGAGGAATTAGATATTTCTTTTGACTAGATTTACTTGGTTTTAACATTGCCTTCATCTTGAGAATGTCTTTGTCTTCTGGAGAAACAGCTATAAGTAATGTTAAAAGATCGACATCTTGACCAACAATAACAACTTGTGAATTGTGAGAAATTTATTGCTTTCCCAAAACTGTCAACATCTGCATCATCTTTCGCAATACTGATTTAAATGTCAAAATTATATCATTTTTGTGCAAGCTGTTCAACAAACTTGAACCTTGTCAAACAGAGACATAGGTACACTAGGCAGACCATTTGTGAAGCAATCTTTGTACTGCCCCTTTTTCTTCTTGGGAATAAGCTTTTTTCCTGTCCCCGTAAATCCACTAATCCTGCTTCCAACAATGCTCAACCCACCAATCATTTCATCAAGTTGAAAATATATGAAATATTTTGATGATCTGATTATTCTTTTCATTGAAATAACTGACAAAACTAGGAAAATTGTAAAAATCATACATAAATAGAATCCTCTTTCAGCTATTATATATCCAGAGCATGCAGGGGATCTTTTTGAGCAGAAATTCCTAAAGAATATTTTTTGAAATAAGTTCCTTTTGAAAAATAAACCTTTTTGTCAAAAATTTAAAAAATAGAATTTTAAGGGAAAAGAGAACTTCCCTGGTTTTTACTACTTCACCTATTTATGAATATTTTCCCCAAGTTTCATAACGTGGAGCCCATGAATGTTGCTTTTTCACCAGGCAGAAATCAAGAACATACAAAATTCACTTGCCTCTGGCCTTAGTGACTTTTACTCGAAGACTGACAATATATTCTTTTTTTCTTTTCATTTTAATTTTATTCAAATTGTGTTTTTTTTTTTTCATCTTAAAAGGGATCTTTTTTAGAAATGAGCATGAAATATTGTTGGTATTAATAAGGAACAAATCCCTGCATAAATAATCAGCATTAGACCAATGGATAAAGACCAAGGAATAGAAACATAAGTAAGTGGGAAGATTGTGTTAAAGCTAATCCTGAAGATTTGGGTATTGCTGAGAGGTAATCCTTCAGCGGAGGGTGGTATGTAGGCAATGACTGTTGGTGGTGTTGACATTGAACCTTCGGGTTTGCTAACCCTTATTATTATCATTATAGCTATTAACAGGTTACAAATAACTTTATGCTCATTTAAAAATAATACATAATACCTAACCTGTCCAAGATGTTGTTGGTGTATTTTTAAGAAAAGATCCTCACAGAGATTTTCTACACGAACTGGTGCATCACCAGGAGAATAGGACCTAAATATGATGCTAAATGGTTTTTCACCACCACCAATCACAGATACAACAAGACCTCCCTGAAATACATAACATTCAATTACAAATTGAATTTTATTCATTTTTTTAGATAAATGGATAAAATGTTATTTAAATTTAAATGAATACATATCATTTGGAATAAATCAAACACCTTCAACATTGACCAATGCCCATCTTCTAGGAGCCGAAATAATTTTTAATATTCTTTTACAATGCAATAGATACAATAAATGTGTATTTGTATACAGCCATTATGATGTTAGTAATAATACAAGTTTGAAGAGAAAAATATATATACCAATGAAATAGAATTTTTACTTTTCGAAATAAAAATAATAACTATTGATATTTATTTATATCTTTAAATTAAAATTTCAATTATCTTAAAACAGTGGTTTCTAACTTGTAAGAACCACTGGCCATTTTAAAACCACTGGAAAACATAGACATAAACTTTAATAATAGGTCAATTCTCATAAAATTCTGAAAATAGAATTGAGGCACCAGTGTGAAATACTTAACTAAACTTAATTAATACACATAATTAAGTTAGAACAAAGGTTTGTTCATTTAAATTGCTTAAAAAAACTATTTTTAGATTTACATAAGAGGGATGAATTAAAAATAATCAAAAGCTAAAATCTCAGAACAATTGAATTTTGAAGAAAACCACTAAATAAAATTAATTAAATTGTATTACTATTTAAAAAAATAATTAAAACATAATGAAATTAGAATAAAATAGAACAGAAAAATAAACTTTATTCTGGGACTAGGTTTCTTAACAATAACAAGTATGTACAAGTAAAAAAGAAAACAGAAAAAGAAAAAAATGTCTGACCAAATGGAAATAAATCAAATTTATATGCTTGGTATATAAACTTGTTTGTAAAGATCATAAGATCGAGATGGCATTGTATCCCCCTCCATCTTATTGTACTCAGTTCCTTGTTCTGTTGTTTTGTAATAGCCGCCTGCATGATGCTTAGAAGCACTGTTTATCATTATAAATGAATAAACTTGTTTATGCCAAACTTGGCTTTGATATTTCATTATATTTATAACCCCAACAATGGTTATGGGCCCAGTAAATGAAAATCATAGTCAGTTTGAATGGCAAAGTTAGTGTTTTTTCTAACTCAAACAGTAAAACAGTTTGTTTTGAGTTTAGTGAATTGTGAGTTACGATCTAATTTGTTAACTGTTTTTTTTGTGTTTTTTCGTGAGAATTCTTATTAAGAATAAAGAAAAATGGAGAACTCCAGAAATTGGCCAGGAATTAAGAGGTTAACCGGACGAGAAAATTACAATGATTGGAAATTCAGTATCGAAATGCTTTTAATGGCCGAAGATTTATGGGAACAGAAGAGGACAGAAAAAAGGACTCCAAGGCAAAATCAAAAATTTGTCTCTTGATAGATGAGTCATTGTTCCCCATGGTACAACCATGCAAATCAGCCAAGGAAGTATGGGATAAACTAAATGGAACCTATGAAGATAAAGGGCTCACTAGGAGATTATCTTTGCTCAGGCAATTATTCAAGATCCAATTGGTGAATTTCAGTTGTATGGAAGAGTATATAAATGAAATTCTCTCGATATCCCAAAAACTAGCTGCAATAGATGCTGGTTTAGATGATGAATTTATAGGAGTACTGATGCTCAACGGTCTCACAGAGGATTATGATTATGGGTTTAGAAAGTACAGGTGCCAAAAAAACATCTGCCGTATTAGATCAATGTTAATACAGAAAGTGTCGAAAAATACCTCTGGTGAAGAATCTGCACTAACATCAAACAACAAGAATAAAGTAAGTACTATTACCTGTTGGAGAAATTGATTTATTATTTCTCGTTGTTTGTAAGTTTTTAAATATAATAATAAACTAAACAACACTGTTGGTGGCAACACTGGCACAGAAGTATCTGGCTTTAAAAGGATAGCGTCTGTTGACGGTCAGTAGCTTTGTGCCCGCCATTGGTGAAGTATCTAGCATTTACTTGAGTGTGTTTTTTTTGTTAATAAATCCTCTGAATCACAACAATTTGGTAGCAGAGCGTGGTTTAGAGTACATAAAAGCATCAAGTTTAGTGTAATAAACACGTATTTTAACAGATCGTGTGCTATATAGTTTTTTCGGACTAACCGCCGTGAAGAGATATATAGGTCTTTGTTTTACGGACTAATCGCCCTAAAACTTATAAAACACAATGGACGTGGCGAATTACGGTATTGAGAAGCTGACAGCGGAGAACTACGCAATATGGTCGATGAAAATCGAAGCATACCTCAAGGCAAAAGGTATTTATGAAGATGTAGTGGAAAAGGGAGTTCCGCCAGTGGAAGAAGCAGCCTTGAAGGCCTGGGAAAAAAGAAATAAGGAAGCCATGACTACCATTATACTAACGGTGAGTAATGATATTTTACCGTCAATTAAAGGGGAAAAAAGAGCAAAAATAGTTTGGAATAAATTAAAGGAGAGGTTTGAGGGCATCCCTGAAGAAAAGGTCATAGACCTCATGTTTGACCTAAATAATATCAAAAAGCTTAATTCAGAATCTGTTGATGAGTATCTCAACAGATTCCAATGTTTGGTCCAAGAGATAGCTCAACTTGGGAAAACATTAACTGATAGGGAATTAATAAGGTACATAATTGAAGGCTTGCCACCCTATTATGACCCAGTCGTTTACCCCATCTTAGCGAACAGGAGCATCAAATTTACTGAATTGAGGCAGATGATTTTGTCATTTGAAAGAAGAAATGCATCTAACAGAAATGACCAGACATTTAGAACACTTCAAAACCGGCACAATTCCAACACTAAAGTGGGCTTTATTTGTAATAAACCGGGCCATTTAAGAAAGGATTGCCGGTTTAATAGGGGTAAAAGTAAACAGCCCAGTACCAGTAAACCCGCCTATACAAGTAGATCTCATCCCTGGAAGAATAAAGCTTCTTTGGTGCAAGAATTTGCTTTATGTACAACTGCACGAGTTGATGATAGTGTGTGGTATGTTGATTCGGCCTGCATCTCTGATATAACCCCGGACTTCTGTGATTGAGGAAGGAGTCTATATAATAAAAGATTCATCACTAGTAGAAACAGCTGTGAAACAGGAAGTTGTACTTTCCCAGGAAGGAGATGAAGTAGAAGCAAACAAGATAAAGGTAGAAGAAATTAATCAGCAAGAAGAAGTAAACAAGATGTATGTAGTAAGTGAGATAGCAGAAATTAACCAGAAAGAAGTAGTAAAGAAGATGAATGAAGTAAACCAGGAAGAAGAAATAAATCAGCAAAAAGAAAACCATGAAGTAGATGTAAACAAGATAAATGAAGAAAGTAGTCAGCAACAAGGACTAAACAAGATAGATGTAATGAATAGGAAAGATAAAGTAAACCATGAAGTAGAAGAAAACAAGATAAAAATGTTTGCAGAAGAAGAAATAAATCGGCAACAAGAAATAAACCTTGAAGCAGAAGTAAACAAGATAAACGAAATAAGCGAGGAAGAAGAAGTAAAGCAGCAAGAAGCAGTAAACAAGATAGAAGAAATAAACCAGAAAGAAAAAGTAAACCATGAAGTAGAAGTAAGCAAGATAAAGGACTTAAACCACAAAGAAATAAACTATAAAAATGTAATAAACAAGATAGGTGAAATAAAACTGAAAGGAAAAGTAAACCAGGAAGAAGAACTATACCATAAGGAAAAAGTAAAGCAGAAAGAAGAGGTAAAGAAGATGGATGAAATAAACCATGAAGAAAAGGCATATCGGAAAGGTAAAGGTAAACCTCCTCTCTTTGATGTGGGGAAACATCTTAGGGACAAGGTAAAGAAGAAGACAAAAATGTTTGCATTTAGTTAACTTAAGGGTAATTGAACTGCTGGACCTCGAAAAGTGTATATGATTAAGGCTTAAAAAATTTTGTAGTTGTTAATTAAATTTATGTAAATATTACAGTGTTGTGTTAAGTATCTAATAAGTATATTTAGTAACGGAATTACTTTTAAGAGAAATAATAAATAATTTAGGAAGGAAATTGTTGGAGAAATTGATTTATTATTTCTCGTTGTTTGTAACGTTATAAATATAATAATAAACTAAACAACACTGTTGGTGGCACAGAAGTATCTGGCTTTAAAAGGATAGCGTCTGTTGACGGTCTGTAGCTTTGTGCCCGCCATTGGTGAAGTATCTAGCCTTTACTTGAGTGAGTTTTTTTTGGTAATAAATCCTCTGATCCACAACATTACCTGTTTCAATTGCAATAAAAAAGGACATAAGGCAAATGAATGCAGAGAAAAAGTAGTTTGCAGAAATTGTAACAAAAGAGGTCATAAAAGTAATGAATGTAGATATATTTATAACCCCAACACCAAAGACAACATTAATAAAAGTCAATTGACATTTACAATAATCTCAATTATAACATATAAGTAAAAAAACAACATTCTTTTAGCAAAAAAATAAAATAAATATAATTGTACTGACAAAAAATTAAAATAAAAAAACAAAGAATATAAAAATAATGAAGCAATCCAGAATTAAAACAACATAAAAAACTATTATTCACTACTAAACAGAATTTCATGATTGGAGGATATAAAAATAATGAAATGATTAATCTTGAATTCAAATTGCATTATTAGACAGCGCCTTTTTTTGAAGTGAGATGTTGAAAAATATGGAATTTGAATGAGGAGAGAGAAGAATGGCAGACATCAGAAGGGAGAGAATTCAAGAGGAAAATGGAGTGGGCAAGGGGGAATGCTCGAATGTTTTGGTTCTGTGGTAAGGGGTATAGATGTCAGTAAGGTGTGATCTTGTTTTCTGAGAGTGGACATAGGATTTGAATTGAAGGAGGATCTAGATGTTTATAAAAGAATTATATTATAATCATATTATGGTATATACATGGTTAGGACCCAGCCTTACTTGGGATGTCATAGTAAATATAATTTAATTTGAATATTTAAGGCCGTATGAAAAGTTTTATAAGTAATATAAAAACATTATTTGTGAGCCAGAAAGAGTAAAGTTTAGAGTTATCTAATTTTTCGAAACGAAATAACTGAATTTTAGAGCGATCTGAAGGATATATAAACTTATACCTATTAAAAATGGTGTTCTACAAAGTGAAGTATATTAAAAAAAATGTTTATTCAAAACTGACAAAACATTTGTTTTTAACTCATTGAAACACCCCTAAATTCAAATTTTCAAGCAAATCTGAAAATAAAAATTGTTAGCCTACAAATTTTGTCAAGGGTTTCCTCTTCAAATTTTTTTAAAGATTTAAATCATTTAATTTGGGGCATCAGTAAGGATCCCTAAACTCTATGATTTGCTTTAACCGTGTTTCTATGTGTTTTAGAGCCAACGTTATCTACAAAAAAACTTCAATTTTGTTTTTATATGGTAATTTCCTTTTTTTAACACTGACCTAAGATAATGCAATAGTTTTTTATATGTATGGAAAGACATATTTGACCAAAAATCAATTATTTTTTAATGGTTATTTTTTTCCTTTAATATGTACTTTAGAAAGCAAATGTTTAGCTGAAAAACCATGTCGATATCATTTTTCAAACTCGAGATATAAAATAAAGCATTTTAAACATTTTTATTTTTTTTACCCTTTGGATAAACCAGTAGGATATCGGTCGAATTTTTTCATTGTGGTATCACTCAAAAAATGTTGATCAAAATGGATGACGGATACATCATGCACTCCCCTTATAAGTTAAAAAGGATTGCTGAGAGGCCATCTCCTTCTCTTATCCCAGAAGTAAACTGTATGTATCTTTTTGCTTATGTTGCTATCAACGAAAACACTGGCTTGGGTTCTGAACCTTGTCATTTTTATCAAATTAATTAGTTTTAGAGGTACATTGAAAGAAGAAACTTCCCTCTTTTGAACGAGTTCAAGAACTTATCGGGTAAATATCGTCGATATCGGGTAAATTGAAGACAAGATACAAGGCTTCAAAGCGTAATTTTGTGGCTATCAAAATTTGAGCACACTTGGAACTGAAAAAAAACAAAACATTTTTTTGTTTTCGATGATTTTTTCATCATCAAGGTTTTTTGATGTGCTGAATCCAAATCTGCCATCATTTTTGGTAAGCAAAAATCTATAAGGCTAGTTTACTTGATAATTTAAACAATTTATTTGACCAAGAATCAATTATTTTTTAATGTTTATATTTTTCCTTTAATATGTACTTTAAAAAGCAAATGTTTAGCTGGAAAAACCATGTCGATATCATTTTTCAAACTCGAGATATAAAATAAAGCATTTTAAATATGTTTTATTTTTTTACCCTTTGGATAAACCAGTAGGATATCGGTCGACTTTTTTTCAATGTGGTATCACTCAAAAAATTTTGATCAAAATGGGTGACGGATACATCATGCACTCCCCTTATAAATCCGCTCAGAATAAACCTTATATCTTGCAGTCAAAAGGTTTCCTAAAATTTTATATGCTACATTTTTAAAAAATTTGAATTATCAGTCCCAAATATTAATTTTCAGGCATGCCTGTTCCATCCATCATATTTTTTGGATTTCTGACACATCAATTCCATATTTAATTATTTCATTGGATTTAGACCAAACAGAGGCACATCAGACCAGATCTTTGTGTTAAGGCAAGTCCTCAAAAAGTACTATGAGCTGAATACTGACATTCCTATGTTCTTCATCGATTATAAGCAGGCCTTTGATCGGTTTAACAGAATCCACCTATTTAATGCCTTGAAAGTTTTTAATGTACCTAAAAATGTTTTTTTTTTTTTCAGTTCCAAGTGTGCTCAAATTTTGATAGCCACAAAATTACGCTTTGAAGCCTTGTATCTTGTATCTATTTTCAATGTGGTATTGAAAAAATTCGACCGATATCCTACTGGTTTATCCAAAGGGTAAGAAAATAAAACATGTTTAAAATGCTTTATTTTATATCTCGAGTTTGAAAAATGATATCGACATGGTTTTTCCAGCTAAACATTTGCTTTTTAAAGTACATATTAAAGGAAAAATATAAACATTAAAAAATAATTGATTTTTGGTCAAATAAGTCTTTCCATACATATAAAAAACTATTGCATTATCTTAGATCAGTGTTAAAAAAGGAAATTACCATATAAAAACAAAATTGAAGTTTTTTTGTAGATAACGTTGGCTCTAAAACACATAGTAACACGGTTAAAGCAAATCATAGAGTTTAAGGATCCTTACTGATGCCCCAAATTAAATGATTTAAATCTTTAAAAAAATTTGAAGAGGAAACCCTTGACAAAATTTGTAGGCTAACAATTTTTATTTTCAGATTTGCTTGAAAATTTGAATTTAGGGGTGTTTCAATGTGTTAAAAACAAATGTTTTGTCAGTTTTGAATAAACATTTTTTTTAATATACTTCACTTTGTAGAACACCATTTTTAATAGGTATAAGTTTATATACCCTTCAGATCGCTCTAAAATTCAGTTATTTCGTTTCGAAAAATTAGATAACTCTAAACATTACTCTTTCTGGCTCACAAATAATGTTTTTATATTACTTATAAAACTTTTCATACGGCCTTAAATATTCAAATTAAATTATATTTACTATGACATCCCAAGTAAGGCTGGGTCCTAACCATGTATATACCATAATATGATTATAATATAATTCTTTTATAAACATCTAGGTCCTCCTTCAATTCAAATCCTATGTCCACTCTCAGAAAACAAGATCACACCTTACTGACATCTATACCCCTTACCACAGAACCAAAACATTCGAGCATTCCTAGCCACATTCGAGCATTTCTAGCCCACTCCATTTTCCTATTGAATTCTCTCCCTTCTGATGTCTGCCATTCTTCTCTCTCCTCATTCAAATTCCATATTTTTCAACATCTCACTTCAAAAAAAGGCGCTGTCTAATAATGCAATAACAATTTTAATTCAAGATTAATCATTTCATAATTTTTATATCCTCCAATCATGAAATTCTGTTTAGTAGTGAATAATTATTTTTTATGTTGTTTCAATTGCTTCATTATTTTTATATTCTTTGTTTTTTTATTTTAATTTTTTTGTCAGTTCAATTATATTTATTTTATTTTTTAACTAAAAGAATGTTGTTGTTTTTTTTACTTATATGTTATAGTTGAGATTATTGTAAATATCAATTGACTTTTATTAATGTTATCTTTGGTCAGATTTTTTTTTTTGTTTTCTTTTTTACTTGTACATACTTGTTATTCTTAAGAAATCTAGTCTCAGAATAAAGTTTATTTTTCTGTTCTATTTTACTCTAATTTCATTATGTTTTAATTTTTTTTTAAATATTAATACAATTTAATTAAGTTTATTTAGTGGTTTTCTTCAAAATTCAATTGTTCTGGGGTTTAGATTATGATTATTTTTAATTCATCCCTCTTATGTAAATCTAAAAATAGTATTTTTAAGCAATTGAAATGAACAAACCTTTGTTTTAACTTAATTATGTGTATTATGCCATACTGGTGCCTCAATTCTATTTTCAGAATTTTATGAGAATTGACCTAATATTAAAGTTTATGTCTATGACATCCCAAGTAAGACTGGGTCCTAACCATCTACATATAATATAAAAAGGTTATCTGTGAACAAGAAATAGTAAATAATACACATTAACAGCTCCGCTATAATTATTATCGTAATAAAATAATATATTTTTACCATATAATAATACTGTTCTACATTACCAGTCAGAATGCTCAAAAGTTGATTATTTAATTTAAAAAAATTTGGTCTCTCAAATATTTAATATTACTTTTTCTTATATTTTTTGTGTGATAATGTTTATAACAGTGTTATAAAAGATAATATTCACTATATCTTAATCAAAAATAATGTTTTTATATTATAATATGTACATGGATAAAACATAATATAATATAAAAACATTATACGTGATCCGGAAATAGTAAATTTTAGAGTGATCCAATTTTTTAAAACAAAATAATTCGAAACTGTAGGTAATATATATCGAATACCAGGTATGTAAATATGAAACCGGAATTTGCCAATAGAAAGCGCTAGCTGTAAATTTAGCTACCGTGAAGTCCTGCTGGGGGCACCATTTTGTTTTGTTATGATCTGTGAAGGTGTTTCAACTCACAATTCAGTTGTCATACAACAGTGTATTTTGTGAAACAACAGTAAACATGTCGAATTTTGTGCCTGGAAACTACGATTTGCAGACAGCATTGATTTTTTGTTACCATTTAAAGAAAACAGCAGCAGAATCCCATAAAATGCTTGTTGAAGCTTACGATGAGTATGCTCTTGGGAAATCACAGTGTTTTGAATGGTTCAAAAAATTTAAAAGTGGTGATTTCGACATCAAAAACGAGACACGTGGAAGACCACTGCAGTCGTTGTCGATGGTTCGCCTGGAGTTCCCCATGATTTTTTACCTTTTGGATTTTCAAAATATATCCATTTTTCATCGCCAGTCACAATTCGATGAAGAAATGACTTTTTTTGGTATCTGGCGAGCAACATTTCACGAATGGTTTTGCGATTTTCCTGCTGCCTTTCGTTCAACTCATGTGGAACCCATTTGCCAATCTTTTGAACCTTTCCCATGGCTTTCAATCTAATGGAAATGGCCTCTCGTGTCACACTTAACTGATCTGCGAGTTGTTGTTGGGTTTGAATGTCATCCTCATCCAACAATGCTTGCAATTCACTGTCTTCAAATTTTTTCGGTGGTCTTCCACGTGTCTCGTTTTTGATGTCAAAATCACCACTTTTAAATTTTTTGAACCACTCAAAACACTGTGATTTCCCAAGAGCATACTCACCGTAAGCTTCAACAAGCATTCTATGAGATTCTGCTGCTGTTTTCTTTAAATGGTAACAAAAAATCAATGCTGTCTGCAAATCGTAGTTTCCAGGCACAAAATTCGACATGTTTACTGTTGTTTCACAAAATACACTGTTGTATGACAACTGAATTGTGAGTTGAAACATCTTCACAGATCATAACAAAACAAAATGGTGCCCCCAGCGGGACTTCACGGTAGCTAAATTTACAGCTAGCGCTTTCTATTGGCAAATTCCGGTTTCATATTTACATACCTGGTAAATAAAGTATTCAATAATAATACATTTAATAATAATAAATATAATAATTTATTTCCAATTGATAAAGGTAGATTACCAAAAACAGTCTCAATTCATTATATTTTACGACTTTAAGAAACAAATGTTTAGCTGGAAAAACCATGTCAATATCATTTTTCAAACTCGAGAAATAAAATAATGTATTTTCAGCATGTTTATATTTTTTCTCAGCTCCTAGGACCCATTGGATAAAACAATAGGATATGGGTTGACTTTTTTTCAATGTAGAATCATCCAAAAAATTTTGATCGAAATCAGCAATGGACACATTGTGCACTCCTCTTGTTAATGCTGCATAAAGCTATCGGATTCATTGATCCAAATGGTACTTCGACATACCCCTGATACCAGATTCTTGGTTAAGCAGATGACACAGTGATTTTGGCAATGAGTGAAAAGGCATTAAGAGAAGTTCTCATTAAGCTGGACCATGAAAGTAAAAAAAGTAGGACTCGAGATTAGCCAGGAAAAAACAATGCATGGTAATGTCAATTTTAGAAACAAGAAGAAGGCAGCGTAATCTTAAATATAACAATTACACATTTGAAGCTGTTGATCTTTTCACATACCTCCAAACTGAAATTAATTCCGAAAAAAAGTCAGTGATGAGATCAAGAAAAGAATGATGTATGGTAATAAAGTGTACTAAAGCCTTATGAACTTGATGAAGTTGACTCAGCTTTCTAAACGCACAAAAATAAAAATGTATAGATCACTTATTAGATCCATAGTTTGTTATGGTGCTAAAACATGGAAAATTAAAACAACGAACCAACAGGCTCTTTAGGCTCAAGGAACGCGATCTGTCACGGCTATCAGCGATCTCTCTATATCCCTCTAGATGTATAGAAATGGATTGCTGCCGGACTCGATCAAGACTGGCTCGCTGCGATAGATCGCCTCTGTGACAAATTTAGTGCAGTAAGTAGTAATACATTAGATTGCCAGCTTGCTCTTTGTGCCTGAACCTTTAGAGTCTTCAAGTGGATGATATTGAGATGCATTTTTGGTTCAATCTGCGAACAACGTACCTGGCGCATAAGAAATAAACAAGAACAGGATAAACTAAATAACCATGAGGATATTGTGAGATTTATCTAGTCCTGAAAAATTATCAGGTTTTGGCATGTCAAAAGCTTGCCAAACAAGGGAATGGTGAAGAAGGTCACAAGAGAATCCACAAGAGGATTCCCAAGGAAAAACTGGCAAAAGAACCTAGAGGAGGACCTCAGGAAAATTGGAGTGACTGAATGAAGAAGAAAGACTCTAGATAGGGAAGAGTGGGAGCAAATTGTTCAGGAGGCCAAAGTTCATCTTGGACTGTAGAGCCACTTAAGAAGAAGAAAAATCTGCCCTCAGATAAATGGCCCAACTTTAGCTGGATGAGGTCTCTTGAGATTTATTCCACATTTAAAATTTGTTTAAATGAACTTGTCAAAAATATAAATTCATAAAAAATTATTTGATGAAATCAACATTTCAGAAATTATTATTTTAAAAGAATTTGTTTAGGTAATTTAATGATTCATTTCTCAAATATTATTTCAAACAAAATTTGTCCAGGTTTATCCAGTGTTGGTCATAATTAGCCAAAATATGTTTATAATTAGATCTATTCATTTCAACAAATTAATTAATTAAAATATAAAAGATTAATTAAAACTATAACTGAAATAAAATTCATAGACATTCCTATTATAGATTGGTTTCTTAGAAATATTGTACTGTCTTTTTTTTTTCTTTTTAAAGATACCTCATAACCTTTTATAAAGGAAGTTTGCACACCATTTCCTAAGTGAAAATTCAACAATGTTATTTTTTTCAACACTTTTACCCGATTCATGATAAATAATTACAATAACATGAAGATTAAGATGGTCTGGGTGGTAATGGAATGGATCTCAAACAAAAAAAATGGATCTCAAACAGCATTATCATCGGTGGTGCAACAATCCAGATAGTGAGCCAGGGCCTCCTCCAGCAGCTTTTGCCATCCCTTCATATCCTGTGCAGTTCCAATCCAATTCCACACGCCAAGCAAATTTCTAGAATCACTCATTACTACATCTCTCCACTGCGGTTGTGGTCTTCCGGTGCTTCTCGATCCATAAATCCATAAAGTTGATCCGACATCATCTTTTTAGGAACGCTCAGTTCGGTCATCCTGACAAGATGTCCAGCCTATCTAAGCCTCCTTATGCGGACTACTATCATAATGTACGTCTCCCTAGTCAGTGCGTAGAGCTCCAAGTTACTCCTCGGTCTGCAGTTCTTGCCTAATTTCACTAGGCCATGGATTCAGCATAGAATTTTCCTCCAAACACGAGATCTTTGCTTGTCCGACCTTGAGATGGTCCAAATCTCAGAGTCATACAAAAAGACAGGAGGGATCAGGTTTTTATATAATCTCAACTTTGTAGTCCTAGTGAGATGATGACTTCTGATGAGGTGTCCCAATTCGAATAAGCTTCTGTTCGCAAGAATTATTCTCCTTCTTATCTCTGCTGTCATATCGTTATTCACGTTAACCTGTGAGACAACATAGACAAATTCTTCAACATTTTCAAAACTATAGATTCCTTTCCCTCTGACCTGATACCATGAATTTGGTCTTTCATTCCTTAATTTCCTGACTCATTCTCCTCTAGGACAATAAATACACCCTTGACCACATTCTTCCTAGAATGTCAATCCTACTGGCATAGTCCAGGATCTGGGTATTGCTGTTGAAAATAGTGCCAGTCATCTGTACTGAATTCCCTTACCATCTTTTCCAGTGCAATATTAAAGAGAAAGCATGCTAAGGCATCACCCTGCCTCAACCCTTATCTGAGAGTCCTCCCTCGATATCCACTGTGCATTCAACACCTGTCATTGTCAATTCTGTCTAGCTATCTTGGGATGCTGAGTTCTTCCATAGCCTAGTATAGCGCCAGTCTATTGAGACTATCATGAGCTACTTTAAAATCTACCAATAGCTGGTATGCTTGTACCAGATATTCTCTGACTTTTTCAAGGATTTGCCTTAGAAAAAATATTTGATTGAAGGTAGAATTCCCTTCCCGAAAACCGCACTGATAAGGACCAAGTTCCGTTCTGTATAGGAAATCAGCCTCTGAAAGAGAATATTAGATACAATTTTGTAGGCATAGGGGAGAGATACATCTATATCTATCACACTCCAGTTAGCTTCCTTTCTTGTGTACAGGAAAGATGACAAACCCTGGGCATTACCGAACTTGAAGAGCTCCAATGGCAAACCAACATTACCTTATTATTTTTGGGATCTCTAGTTAAAAGGGTATCTCACAAATGATCCATATGGGTCGTGGTGAGGAAGGGTTGCCCACTCCTGTTTAATAATAAAAATTATTATTATTTTTAAGATTGGATATTGCCTCAGTTATTTCTTCTTCATCAGGAGGTTCAATCTCATATTCTGCAGAACGTGGTATCTCTTGGCCACCATGAAACAGGTTGTTAAAATCCTGTCTCCATCTTACAAATGCTTGATGAATTGACACACTATTTTACCTTATTATTTCACCTTTCATCAATGAAACTTTCTTCCGGTACTTCTAGTCTGCACGTTCTGTGTTCCAAGCCAGCCATGCATAAAGCACAAATTCCATCTTCCTTAAGCTTCAGGATGCTGTACTTCTTTGTTATTCATCCTTTTATGTGTTTTGCCAATTTACCATTCTCGTCAGCAATGTATGAAGCACAAATTCCATCTTCCTTAAGCCTCAGGATGCTGTATCTCTTTGTTATTCATCTTTTTATATTCTTTGCCAATAAGATCCTATCTTTAAGGCATGCAATGACTAGATAAGAGACTAGATCAGAACCCTCTCACGTTAGTCTGCCTATAGTATCTGAAGTCCAGCAGATTAGATCTGTTCTTGGAGCTGATCAGAATGTAGTTGATCTGATTTCCCGTTACTTCATCTGGAGATCTCCAAGTACCCTTGAGAATGTTTTTATGAGGGAACTTAATGCTTCCAATGATGAGGTCATGTGTGGTTGCAAAGTTAATAAGCCTATGCCCATTGTTATTACTTTGTTCATGTAGGCTATGCTGTCATATGGCTGGAGTATAAATCCTTTCTCTCTCTAACTTTGCATTCATATCACCAGCAATAATTTTTGCCATATTTGGGGTATTGGTTAAAGGTTGCTTCAAGCTGGCCAAAGAATTCCTCTTTATCAACCTCATCTGCCATCTCTGTTGGCGCATGGATACTCAGCAGGCTATAGCTCTTAAATTTTCCCTTGATGCGTAATACACATATTCTGGGGCTGATTGCTTTAAAGTCTATCACCAACTGTTTGAATTTTATAGCAACAATGAACCCTGTGCCAAAAATATGGTGTTTTTCAAGACAGCTGTAGTAGAAAGCATGGTTTTTCTTTTCTAGAGTGCCCTGGCCAGCCCATCATATTTCTTTCATAGCAATAATATCAACTTTACACTGATGTAACTGGTGTAAGAGCACTTGCAGAGCTCCAGCTCAAAAAAGTGTTAAAGCATTCCAAAATCCAAATGTGAAGTCCATAAGATGCTCCTAAGTTGTAACTTTTGTCTGGCTATTCTTCTGTGAGGTTGGATAATAATTAAAGTTTGGTTATTGGTTATAGTTACTGGACGACTGCAATAAATAAACTATTTTTTCTAAACCAACGTTTCAAACCACATTGCAGATCTTCATCAGGGCTTCACAGCTCAGAGTGTAGGTGAGGACTAAGGGATGACTAATGACTAATGATTAAGGATGATGAAAACATTGGTTGAAAATTAATAGTTTATATTATTTGAGATCCGGTTTTTTACCACCACCTGGACCATCTTATACTTCATAATAATTTATATGGTCAACCAATAATTATTAAAATACAATAAAAAATCTTGTCTTACTCCTTTGTCCATTCGCAGAACTGTATCGTGATTACTGGTGATAGGAAAATGTTGGGAAACAACTTTACTGTCACGGAACTTCACAAACATATTCATTTTTTCTGTCTCCGGCCAGAAAGCCAATGTCTACAACAAATTAGTATTTTAAAATACATGACAAACAATTTATTGCATTAAGATTTATTTCATTGTGTAAACTTAAAAATTAAAATAAAAACGTTAGTACCTGTGTTGGAGACAAATCTATCCACAAATCTGCTTTTTCATTTTCTTCCATAAATCTAAGGGGTCTTTTACATTCATTAGAAACAATGAAGTTTGGAAGGAGAGTTACAATTTTTGTTAAATGGGGGCACACTTCTGATAACTCAACTTTAAGCAGAATTCGATATCTTCGTTTCCTTTCCCGGTCTCTAAAAGAAATGAAAATTTATAAAAATAAAAAAAATAACTGGAATTTAAATTGTAATATAAGTTATTTTTACTTAAAAATCAATATAACTATAACTTTTGAAATTTCAGACCAAAAGCAATGAGCATGGCTAGTAAGAGGATTCTACTGTGTAAGGAATGGATAAATAGTATAAGGAACTAATTATGATTTAACGTAGTCAGTCAAAGCATAATTAGACTGACAGAATTTTTTTAGAGCTCTGTGAAGACATTTTTTTTATAAGCTAGTAAAAATATAGTAGCCATCTACATTATATTCAGTAAAACTATGAAAGAACATAAATTCTACTATACAGAATTGCAAGATATATATCCAGTAAACATAATTGAAATAATAGTATCACAATGATGGAAATGGGCATTAAAAATTATGATTTACATTTAAAATTATAATGGGCATTTAAAATTGTTGGGCTTGGCAAGGAAAAAATGTCCAAAAAAATAATCAGAGCCGAAAAGATGGGTAAATGTCGGAGGGTGGACCAAGACAAAGGTAGGAGGATTGTTTTAAGCCTGCCTTTTTGTTTTGACTTATTATCATTAATCAAAATGGAATGGTAATGTTAATTACTAAAAGTGAAAAAATAAAAAAAAATAGAAATATTATCTCTTTGACTTTCTTGTTTTCTACAATATAGGAATGTACCAATGTACAACAAATCCTCCTCAAATAAAATTAATAAAAATCTTTAAAAAAAGTATAAAAACTTGAAGCATTTATAGCAACAAAACTGGACATAACTTGGGAACAAGTTAAAAAGTTTCTTTATCCTAATAATCTATTTAAATTTCGCTAATAATCTAATGATTTCAATATCAATCAAACAACCAATAAAATAAAGCTCTACAATATCCTCTTATTAATATAAACAAATAATTTGAAACATAAACCGGAGAAATAATTGCAATTTTAATATTATTTAAACAAACAAACTGACACATACTTGCAAATTACAAGGCCTGATGAGGAGAAAGCATCCAAAGAAAATGCAGAAGACCATGAAGAATGATAAGCTCGAAGACGGATACATTGTTTCCTTTGTTTTCTATAACAAAATAGCAAGGGTTCTTCTCCTTGTGCTTCATAAACCACATCTGTCAAAGATGCCTAAAAAAATTATAAATGAAACTAGAGTTAAAATAATCATAAATCACCTCTAACCAAAACTATGCTATGTAAAATATTTATGTTTAAAGTTAAGAACATTTAAAAAAATATAAAAAGCCGATGGATACATAACGCAAAAAAACAACAACAAAAAACAATGAAATGATAAAAAAAAGATTGGTTATTGGATGATATATGAATGCAGCCCCCCATATTTAATAAATACTAAAATAAAAAAAGCTTTATTTTGTCTAGAAGTGACATTTCTTGAAAGAGACAGGGTTCAATGTAATACTTATGATCATGATAGCTTGCTGATGTTTATCGGAATTAGTGATAGGTAGTCCTTTATAAATTTAATTTTACTCTGTTGCTCAACCAATAATAAATAAAACAATTATTGAAATTAATTAATTGAAAGTAGCTTTTTGTATGAATTAAAATTTTAGTGGATGTTATATATAGGACAATACATATGTCAACCACAGAAGTAAAATTAATTATATTTGACCTAATATGTCAGAGGCCTTGGTAGCCAAGGATATTTCGGTAGAATCTCAGTATGTTGGAATGGGAAGCAGTACCAACCAAAGAGAGTTGATCAATTCAGTAGGAAACACATGGAACTAATCTCAACCTTCTCATTTGGGCCAATAATAAAAAATGGATAACCTGAAGGACAAGCTACCCTTCCTGCCCTAGTTAAGAGTACATAAAGACATTATGAATGAATGAATGAAAATAGATTTTATTCTGGGATTTTTAGTCCCCTTAGAATAACAGAAAAGTTCAGTACTTATACTATTTGTCTAGCTTACATACAGTAAATAATTAAGAAAATGAAATAAAGGAGATTTAATACATAAATGTGGAAGATTGGTAGTTAAGGAGGTGGAGAAATAATTGATGCTTGAAGGATTTTAAGGATGAGGATTTGCGAATGGAGTTGGGTAAGGAATTAGGATTAATATAAGGAAAGAGGCAGTTCTTTGAAAGGGTATATACAAGTTTGTAGGTTGGGATCTGGTGTTTGAAGAGGAACTCGGGGTTGACAAATCAAGAATATAAGGAGGCTTTTTGGTTTTGAAGGTTCGGAAAAGATAAATAGGTTGAAGCCACTTTAACTCAGCATACCAACTGGAGACATGGGAACGCCTGGGGATTCCGAAGATGAATCTAATGAAGCAATTCATTAGTCTCTTCATTCTCATCTCAAGCCTGCCATAAACAAGGCAACCATAGTCGAAGTGGGGGATAATGAGGAGCTGACGGGTTTTAGGAGGTATAGAATCTTGAAATCTTAGGAACTGTTTAAGGATAGCAATGAACTTTCGGGTAATTTGGGAAGTGTGATTGTTACAGGATAGGTGTTAATCAAAAATTACTTCCAGGTTTTTGACAGTGGTATGGAAGTGTATAGGCAGGCGGTTGAGGTAGAGTAAGGGATAATAAGGAAGAGAATTGAGAAGATGCTTGGACTCAATGAGGATGGCCTGGGTTTTTTTAACATTCAGCCTCAAATCATTGCATACTGCCCATGTTTTGATACAATCTATATCTTCTTGTATCTTTCGGATAGCCTCAAGCATCTCGATGGGATTGGTAAATTTGGAAGCCATCAGCATATAAGTGATATTGTGAATGTTGAATGAAATCGGGGAGATTGTTAATATAGACAGAGAAAAGGATTGGTGAGAGAGAAGACCCCTGAGGAACACCACGTATTAGTAGGAGGCGGGAGGAAGGTTTATTGGGGATGATAACTGTTTGGGAGCGAAGAGAAAGAAATAATAGGAACCATTTTAAGACGCTATTTGATAAGGAAATGTTTTGGAGTTTGGAAAGAAGGGTGGTATGATTAACTGAGTCGGAGGTTTTTGAAAAGTCAAAGAGAACAAGAATAGTAATTTTCTGTTGGTCTATAGAGAATTGGAGATCTTGGGTGATTTTCAACAAGGCAGATTGTACGGAATACTGGGATCGGAAGCCAGACTGCAGAGGGTTGAGGAGAGCTTTTTGCTTAAGGAAGTTATTAAGTTGGGAGTGGATTATTCTTTCAAGTGGTTTTGATAAGTTGGAGAGAATGGAGATAGGTCAAAAGTCGGAAACTGTGGAGGGAACCGGAACTTTATCCAATGGACGGACTACGACTTTTTTCCAAGTTGCTGGGAAAATGGAATTTTGGTGGAAAAAATTATAGATATGTAAAAGGAAGGGAAAAACGGCAGGGAGACATAGTTTGATGATTTTCACAGGAATGTGATCAGGGCCATAGTCATTTGTTCTAGACTTGAGAACTGAGGAGAGTGGAAATATTTGTAAAGTAGAAATTTTCGGGATATAAGGATGCTTGTGGAGTGCAGCATGGAGCAGAGTGCGATATAGGAAGAGGATCAGCAAAATAGGAATTAAGTTCATCAGGAGCAACCGTGTAATAAGTGCAGGCTTTGGAGTTTACTATGGATAGGTTTTTATTGAATTTCCATCTGGACTTAGGATTGGTGGCTTGTGATAATGTAATGTGGAAATATTGTGCCTTGACACAGCGTAAGGAAGATTGAGTGAGGTTTCGTAGGGACTTAAAAGAGGAGTAATCATCGGTAGCACGTGTTCGTCGAAAGCGTCTGCTGGCAGCATCTCTTCTCCTCATCAACTCTCTAATTTCTGTATTAATCCAAGGAGCCGAAGGACATCTGAAGGTGAAGGTCTTTAGAGGTGCATGGTGGTTTAGGAAAATAGAGAGATTCGAGGAAAGGCATCCCACCATTCATCAATGGAGGAAGAGAAATAGATAGGCTTTAGGGATTGGGAAAGTGAATCGAGGAAAGGCTATAGTTTTTCAGAGGTTAATGAGTATAGGTCCACCATGAAATTTGTTAGGGAATGAGCTTAGGAATTGGAATTTTATAGGAAATCTTGATAAGATCATGACATGAAAGGAAGTGTACTGGAATCTGTGAGGAAGATAATAAGTTTTGGGAAGAATCTATTATAAAAAGGTCAGGCCATGTACTTGTTAACTGAGTGTGGTGGGTGGGTTGAAAGGGTACTATGAAGAGGTCTAAGGAGTGCATGAGGTCTATAAGATATGTTTTGTCATGAGTGTCGAAACACAGATTGGTGTTGAATTCGCCGGTTATTATCACTTTGTTGTATAAATGCACGTAGGTGAGGAGGGAGGATTTGAATGTAGGGTCAAATCGGACATGAGGAGGTCGGTATAATGTCACATAGAGGAGGGAGGATGAATTAAAGGAAATTTCCAAGAAAAGATATTCTAAATGAGATGTGTTAACAGAAGGGAATTTGGAAAGGATTTTTACCCTCAAACTATCATGAACGTAGATACCAACACCTCCACCAGTTCGGTTCTCCCGTGATTAAAACCATATAAAACATTACGCCAAATAAATAAAAATAATATATTAAAACAAAAAGAAAAAAACGAATAATACAAATTAAATAATCTGTGTTTAAGAATGAAAGAAAAAAAATTAATTTAAATATAATAAATGATGAGTTACTCTTATCTGTAACGGAAGTCCAGTCTTATTAATAATCCAATAGGGTGCATGCAACATCACATCACAAGTCTCTCCCCTCTCCACTTTTAAACTCAGCCCTAATTGTTTGTTACCACCCTCGGTGTCCTGCTCAGTTGTCATGGTAACTATCTTTTCCTCTACATCTGGACTTAGGTTGAATGTTCCAGTCCATAAAAGCCCAAGGTATGATGGGACCTAAAAAGTAATATCTTATGAACAGGAATTTAACAAATTTCACTTTCTCAATGCATGTTTTTACTAAATAAAGTAGCTAATACGTCAGATATAAATGGGTTCCATAATTCTTCCTTAGGCCCACCACGTATTGAACCCAGCAGAGGCACAACATATGTACAGCCAATGTCTGGGCAGTTCTATTATCAAAGTGGCAACCATCCAATATTTTGGCTATCCAAAGTTTGAAGGCCATCTTCAGGGCTAGAGCAGCTAAAAAAGGCTACTGCACCCCAGGAAATGGTCGACAAAGTTTAGCTGGAACATTGGATGATATAATAAAAAAACAAAAATGACTTGATCATTTTTAAAAAAATATATTTTCATCTAACAAAATATTATTTGGCAATATTAGTTTAACCATTTCCTGGTCTGTGTGCAGATCACACATCCTTTAATTATATCATTGCTATCCTAAAGAGCAACTTTCAAACATTAGGATTCAGATGATGATCTATCTATCTGTAACCCATTGGGAAATAGAAAAAATCCTGAAAAGCTTCAATGTAGATCTTATCATATTCAAAGTATATGCCAACTAAGAAAAATGTCTCTACAACTAAATTACTAGATAGTTTTTTTTTTTTTCCACAAAACCTTTAATTTCAATATTTAGTGTTCGACTGTACTACCTTTCAATATCTTCCATAAAAACAAATTATATCAAAACAGGTATCAGCAACTATCTAAAGTAGCTTCAGATTGATTGAACAAGTGGTGGTTATTCTATTTGTGCACAAGAGCACATACACCATTATTATAAAACAAAAATACTATTATTTTCTAGTTCTTTTATAAAAAGAATCAGAAAATATTTATTTGAGATTGAGTAAATCTGCATAAACCGAATGCTTTCATTGTACCAGACACAACCCACACCGCTTGAGCAGTAAACCCCTTGGTCTGTGCCAAAAAGTATAGTAGGAGCTTATACAGCCTGTCCATCTTCCCAACTTGGGCACACATTTCTTATGAACATACTCATCCCTCAGGTGCAAGAACGTTTTACAACAGCTAATTTAGTGGACAATTGTTAATTTTAATTCTAATTTATATATAAGTTATTTATTTTCATTGTATCAATAAACTTGTTAAATAGAAATAAATTACTCTTTATTTCCCTAATAAAAACGACACCAAAAAAAAAAAAAACATTAGTCTTTTTTGGGCCTTCTCGTTGTTTGGAACTCGATATTACATTTTATGTTGCATTTAGTTTAATATGTATAATAAAACCAAACCGTATTTTGAATTGCTTATTTTTGAATTTTTGTGTGTTTTTAGAACTGAAGATGAATGCATAACTTTCGAAACTAGTTTTCAATGAAATGTTTTCAATGTTTTGTTTCAATAAAAACAAAATTATAGAAGTGGCAAATAATTTACCAATCCCTAATTAGTATGTTAGACAGCAGTTTATATGCAAACTGATGGAGAATAATACCTCTATAATTTCGTAAGTCAAGAATATCACCCTTCTTATGCAAAGGGCATATGACACCCCTCTTCCATTCTTCAAGAATTCTTTCTTCAATCCATTTGGAAAGAATTAAGTCGTATAGCTCTTTAGTTGACATCCTTTCCATGGTGTAGAAGGATCTGTATAGCTCTTTATGCAGAAGTTCACTACCCTTCTTCAGAAGTTATGTAGGTGTACCATCTTCTTCGGGACCATTATTCTTCTTTCTTTTTTTATAGCCTCTACGATATCCTCGAGTTCTGGAGAGTCAATGAAGTCCTCATCTGAGATAAAGGTGTCCTCTACTGTTAGGACCATCTCATATCTTGTCTCCCAATTTTTGCATTAAGATAGCAAAGAATTATTTTAATGTTTTATGTATTATTCTTGGACACTTGTCAAATGCTTTGTCAAGCTTATCATAAAATTCTTCTTTCTCCTCGTCCTGTGAGACCTCAGTTGGGGCATGGCAGCTAATAAGGCAGTAATTCTAGAATTTCCTTCTGACTGTCAGTACAGAGATTCGGTGATTGATCGGGATAAAGTCAATGACAAGTTTCCTCATTCTTCCTTTCACAACAAAACAAGGTTCCGAACACATGATGTTTTTTATGGAAACTATAATATATTGTGTGGTTTCTCATTTCCAGAACAACGTTACCTAATCATCTTATTTCTTGGAAAGCAGCGAGTCTGTTGTTCTAATGTCAAGCTGTTGCAGAAGGCACCAAAACGTCCCCAGTCGAAGGCGACATTCAAATTTAAAACATTCCATTGTCCTAGTGCATCCTTTAGGCATTGAGTCATTTCCTTGAATACAATCCAGCTATTTCTCTTTGAGTTTTCATGATATACGTATTTAAGGGGAGTGGGTTGCTTGAAAAGCAACCAAGAAATAATAATTCTGTGATAAAAAGAATCATAAACACTACACACTCAAAATATTTTTTAAATTGATCCTGGTTGGGATTTTGGGTAAATGCTAAAGAAATTTGAAAATAATTTGTAAATTATTACTTACATGGATGCTGATTTTGTGAGTTCGAAGTAAATTTAAGAAATAAATGCTAGCCTTTTCACCTGCTTCAATTCTAACTTCATACTTGATTGAAGGCACTTTGATTTCAATTGCATAGGGCAATCGGTTATGAAAGGCTAATGGTGGCAATAATCTAATTAAATATTTTGGAATCAATCGGGATGGTCTCCATATTGGAGATCCTTCTTCACAGAAAGCCTAAAATAAAATAAATTAATGAAAATAATTTATTCAATACTATCTAATATATCTTTTAACAATATCAAAATACAAATGAAAGTCTGTACTCTAACTGAGAAGACGGTTGGTTCAGTTTCTTCCTTTGCTGAGCACACAATATCCTTAGGGGTATTCAAATCAGAAGCTAAGTCCTGCCACCACAGCCCCATATCACAAATACTATAGTTGCTGTAAAAAGTATATTTTTTATTGAATAAAAACAAACATCTGATTTTATTTAATAACATGTCATTATGTAAATAAGTGAAAATAAGGAATCCATATTCGCTGACCGATTTCATTTGAAAAAACGAAATACTTAATTTGAACAGATTTCTATTAAAAAAAAAAATGTATAAAAGGAGAATATTGAAAAAACAATCAAAATGATTTATTAATATTTATGTTTTTGTCTAGCGCTGCAAAGCAAGAGGCACCTTCCATAAATTATTTAAATGAAGAAATTCATTTATTAAAAGCAAAAATTACTTAGATCATAAAGACTGGACTTACTCAACATAAGCAGGCTGAACATATAATTTACAATGATGTGCCACAGTCAGAGGCACATTAAAAACCTCATCTGGTTCTATTACAGCTATTCTGAACATATCTTCAAAAGGATTGGTTGACTCTCCTATTACTGTGTATCCTAAAGTCTCCAGGACAGCTTTTTTGTAATAGACAGCTATGGCATAAGAAGTTTCATTTTTTACCTATAAATTTGATACAAAAAATTATTGATGAACTTGAGAAACCTGTATTTAATCTTAATTTAAACGATTCAAGCATACCTGCAAAGGAGATCTGACTGTTATTCTTTGTCCCCAATCATGACATTCAACATTAAGAACTATATAATACCTAGTATTGTTTTTTATTGGTTGCAGGAAATGTAGTTTGTTACAAGACCTTTGAGGACACAGGACTTCCATTTCTTCAAAACCTGGAAAAAATATATGTATCAATCAATTCAATATTTTTCAAGTTGAATTTAATTTTGATTGCACACACCTTTTGTGACAATACACATATATAATTTTTCGTTAATCTTCTTTAAACAATCAACGAAGAACATTACCTGGAATATGAATCCTAACTCTGTGATCAGTAATTTTCTTATACAAACAAGACACCGGTTCTACAGGAAACTTCATGTATGGGGAATATAACTCTGAAGTCACTTCTGGATCAGTTTTTCGTGAATAAAACCCATCTTCTAGACTTTGAATAATAAAAGGACTTATAAAAATATAGAAAAGTAGTTTCCCTTATTAAAATAGCTGACATATCGAGGGTCAAATCATTTTTTACTTATTATATACTTACTAATCAGGGTCTCCTTCAGAGCCTAAAGGACTGAAAAAATCTGTTGGTGGAGTGGATGCAGGACTACTTGGCATAGAATCGGATCTTTCATATGTAGATGTCATCAGAACTTTAGGAGGACCTACCTGAAATTGATTTTAATTTCAAAAAAAGTGATAATTGGTTAATATGAAATTTTTATTAATAAATAATCATTGTTTAGATTTTATGATAAAACTACAACTCATTGAGAAATATACAGCATTTCCAAGTCAATTGTAACCTTTTTCAAATCAATTTTCACCTTTTCCAATTCAATTGTAATCTTTTCCATTTCAATTGTAACCTTTTTTATTTCAATTGTAACTTGTTCCATTTCAATTGTGAACCAACCGGACAGGAATTAATTCAATATTATTTATTATATTAATGAAAAATTTTGTTCGGCCACAAGCATTTCTATTTAATTATAAGTTTACAAAATTCTTCTGCATAGGGTATCATTTACTAGGCTTTCAAGGGCGTTATTTCCGAAATTCCTATCGGATTTCCGATTGCGCATTGAAGATTTCTATGATACAGGGATCGTTTATTAAGTTTTAAAGGGTTCTAATTCCAATTTTTGAGTTGGACTTTGGATCGCGCGTGCGTGTTTTGCATTTCCGTTACTACTGAAGTTTTCTATGATATAGGGATCGTTTATTAGGTTTTTGAAGGTTCTGATTCCGTTTTTTTAATTGAATTTTTTATCGAGCATGCACATTTAAAATTACTATTACAATTGACATTTCTTTGGTACTGGTATCGTTTATTATGTTTTCGAGGGCTCTGATTCGATTTTTTTTAAATGGACTTGTGATTGCACCAGTGCTTTTCGATTTACTGGTACTGTTGAAATTTTCTTTGTTGTACAAATTGTTAGTTAGGTTTTCGCTTGTATAACTAAATAATATCGCTTGTATAAATTTTGTTTCAATTTGTATTACAAAGAAAATTTCAACAGTATCAGTAAATCAAAAAGCGCTGGCGAAATCACAAGTCCACTTAAAAAAAAATCGAATCAGAACCCTTGAAAACCTAATAAACGATCCCTATATCATAGAAAACTTCAACAGTAACAAAAATGAAAAATGCGCATGCGCAATCCTAAATCCAATTCAAGAAATGGAATCAGAATCCTTGAAAACCTAATAAATGATCCCTATATCATAGATATCTCAACAGTAATGGAAATGAAAAATGTGCATGCATGATTAAAAATCCAATTAAAAAAATGGAATCAGAACCCTCGGAAGAAACCTAATAAACGATCCCTTTATCATAGAAAACTTCAAGAACAACAGAAAATCGAAAATTTAGAAAACTAATAATTAAGTAGAAATGCTCATGGCTGAACAAAATATCGGTAGTAAGTTTGACATTAGCAACTTCGAAAACCTAATGAATAATCAACAAATCCATGAAATCCACCCCTCCCCCAATAAATAAATAAAAAATAATAATAAATATTTAAAATAAACAATTTTAATTCAAAAATTTAAACTACTTGAAATTAGCACTTAATATCAATTATCTAATAAACGACAAAAATGTCGGAAGAATATGCCAAAATTATTTCAAAAGTCATTATTGTAATTAAAATAATTAATTTTCAATAATAAAATAAATAATATTGAATTAATTCATGTCCGGTTGGTTTGCAATTGAAATGGAACAAGTTACAATTGAAATAAAAAAGGTTACAATTGAATTGGATAAGGTGACAATTGACCTGGAAATGCTATATAAGGAAAATCCTTATAACAAAAATTCAAGATAAGAAAAAAATAGTTTCTGGAAGTAGGTAACTTTCTGCCACCAGCAAACAAACAAAATTTAAAATCTTTGTAATTTCAGTGACATGTTCTAGTCACTGAAAACAATACTACCTTTGTCCCAGGATATCTGATAAAAAAAAAACCTTTATCTGAATATTTTGCCTTTTTAAACACACTCTGTGTTGTTAAAAGTGAGGCCTGTCTGTCTTTCCCCAGGAATGGGTGATCCTCAGGTGAAGTCCAAGCTCCTTG
This sequence comes from Rhaphigaster nebulosa, assembly GCA_948150685.1. Classification (NCBI taxonomy): domain Eukaryota; kingdom Metazoa; phylum Arthropoda; class Insecta; order Hemiptera; family Pentatomidae; genus Rhaphigaster; species Rhaphigaster nebulosa. Next base: position 141,441,847 of record OX411306.1, on the reverse strand, counting down.
GTCTCCCTATTCCATTCTTGGTATCCCTATCACACTGTCCAGCAGGGGATTGTTTGTTTCTACCCCAGGTAATGCCAGTTGACTTCAGTAGACTTCTAGTAATCAAGCAGTGTTTTCATCCATAAATCGATCAGCGCGTTCTTTTCTTATTAATTTTAAAATAATATGCACCACACTGGGAAGGAGGGTTATTTTCACAAAATGTCCGCACCGAGTGTTAAATATACCCTACTTAATTTATTTAAGCAATAAAAAATGCTGGGCTGTATTGGCACTGTATGCATAATTAGGTAATTTATCTTGCATTACTAATAAAAGAATATATAATATAAATTTAGGACAAACCTCAGCTTTAGACAGTAAAGTAATGGTTGAGCTAGGAGCTATATCATTTACTAATGACAGCTCATTCTCCATAGGAATGGGGGCAGAGAGTGTAAATGCCTGATGAAGAGACATAAGAACAGCAATCGACTGTGGTGTGACTGACAACTCAAGCTTGTCTCTGGATTCAATCATCACATAGGTTGCTATTTTATCTACTCCCTCAGTTTCTAATCCTGAATCTACAGAGTCACCTGCAAAGCATTTTGTACCTATTATATCATAAATTAATTTTAAAGATATTTTATTCAAATTCTAAATCTATTCCCTTAAAACTAAAAAAATAAATAAATAAGTTTACATTTATTTATCTTCTTAATTTTATTTTTTTGTGGCACTATATACCAAGTTGAGACTTGGTCTGCTCAGCATTGACCACCAGCTAGCTTTCCCTATCAAGAGCAGCCACCTACCAATTTTGGGTACTAAGTAGAATCCTGATTTCACTAGCCCCTTAGTCCTACCATCCAAGCTTTGGATGACCAACTTTCCTGGTTCCATATATTTGCTCAGTAAATACCTCCTATGGGATTTTTTTTCGATTTATCCTTGTGACATGGCCAGTCCACATAGTCTGGCTAGTTTAATGAATTGCACTATATCTACATCTTTAGATATATTCTTGAGCTTGTTATTTGTCCTTCCTCACCAGGCTTGGTTAATACATATTTGTCCGAGTATTTTCAATTATTATCTCAGGAGTGAAAATTCAATTATTTTAGTCATCGTCCACATTTCTGAGCCATAGGTAAGGATTGGGTGGATCAGCATTTTATAGAATCTAATCTTTGCTGCACTCGACAGACCACAGCTACGGAGGTAATCCTGAAGGGCAAAATAACACCTGTTTGCTGAGAAGATACATCTATTTATTTCTTCTTTGATGTTATTTTGAGAATTTACTTGAGCTCCTAGGTGAATGAGGAACTATTTCCACAATTCCTTCCTGCCATGTTGTGGACAGGATGTTTGGAAGTACTTCGTACTCCAACTTCCAACTACTTCGGGTTCACATTGTCCACCCTTAATCCCATTCTTGCAGCCGAGCCCTCTAGGGTTTCGAATGCTGAAACTGCATCTCTTTAGGTCCTACCAAGAAGACCTTTATGGCAGGGACAAGTGCGTACTAAGTACTATTACATTGTCCACCCTTAATCCCATTCTTGCAGCCGAGCCCTCTAGGGTTTCGAATGCTGAAACTGCATCTCTTCAGGTCCTACCAAGAAGATCTTTATGGCAGGGACAAGTGCGTACTAAGTACTATTACATTAAATTATCAATCTCATCAAAATGGGCGTAGTTGAAACATTGGCTCGAATGGATTATTTAAATATAATTGTCTAAGGAACATTTAAAAAAAAAAAAAAAAAAAAAAGGAAAAATCTAGCTTCACAATCAAAGATTTTACAGTTCTGTAAAATCAAACTTTGCAACATCTAAGCGCACTTACCCAACATTACCTTAATGAAAACTTTTTTAAAGCTATATCAAATACCTCTTTACACTTTAAGGGTCATTCTTACAGTTATCTGTAAAGCCTTTTAATTTTATGAATACTTAAAAGAACTGCCTAAAAGCAAACAATGATATAAAGAGAGGAAATTTACTTTGTTTTTTCAAGAAGATTGCTCTAGACTCTTTTCCTGAAGGTGGATGGTGAGCACTTGTCATAGATTCAACATCAGTATTATCATCTGTATCAGCAGAGGGTTCTGCTCCACTAGAATCATTACTATCACTTGCTTCTCCATCACTACTATCCCTAGAAATAAATATATATATATATATATATATATATATATATATATATATATATATATATATATATATATATGACATAATGATAAATTTGATTTTATACCAAAGGGTTATGAGTTAATAAAGTATTATTAAGTTACTGTAATTTTTTAGAAAATAAATAATTTAGAGACAATTATATTTTTAAAATATAAGTACTATTAGTGTGAAAAGTAATAAAAAATCAAATAAGCTGTGGAACTAGCGCTTATAAGTGATCAGAAAGTAGTTTTCTTATATATTAAAAAATGTGTCATGGAATAAAGCTGTTCCATTAACAAGAAAATATATTTTGTTTAAATGAAAAAGCAAAATAAATAGAGAAGATATAATGGAAAGAAAAAGAATATTGACTCCAATATTTGATTATGCCTTCTTAATTAATCAGCCGTTAAATTAAGAGAAGTGATACACCAAATGGCAATTACCGTCTTATTTGAACAGCGACCGTCTTGAGTTATGGATCGAGTCGACATCGTCATTTGGATTGTATTAAATCCAGAAAAGTTTATTTTGAAATGCATTAGGTGGGTGTAGAAGCTTTACAAGTAAATGAAACTTAAAGGTCAGTGAGTAAAGAAGAGTTTTAAATAGCAATCATATTGCGTTAAACATCGTCGTCTGGATAGAGAAGAATGAAAATTAGGAGTACAAAGACATCAAATGATGAAGGCATCGAATGACGTATAAAATAACTTGATTTAATATGTATGCGAAACTTTAAATTTAATATTTTGTTTTTATTTTTAAAATTAAGATATGTATGACTTTATTTTGTTAATGTTTTTATATTCTATATTATTAAGCCAATCCACATTTTTTAAACTTATGTTCCTTTCTTAATTAAATATTTACAAAACTTTTATATATATTTCTATATTTTAAGATCCTGTTATTATCTTAAGATCTGTTAATCAATTCACCCATAAGTTGTATTTTAATTATAAAACTAATTATTTCAATAAATCGATAACCTATAATTGCTATCTGGTATTGTTCATGAAATTATTTATCAGAGGTATATCCATGATTTAAGTTGGGGGCACTGCCTATTCCTAATTATTTAAACCCATATTTGAATTAATGTAAGATGTTAATCAAATTGTTATATTGCTGTTATTAAGATAATTCTTCTACACCTTTGGGCTGGGGGTAGAATAGATCCACAGTATTTACCGCTAGTTGTAAAAGATGACTAAAGGGACAACTGCCCATTCACCTCTTACCTTCATCCTACCAATCCTCTCCAATGATCCTTCTTATCCTATTCCTTTACTCCTGAATTTCCTAATCCCCCACTGTCTTATGGGTTAGAACGAAAGTTCAGAGGCTAAGGAAATCCCAACAAAAAATCCAGGTCCTCCAGGCTAAATGGTTGGGCGCAGAGTTGACAGCACGGAAAAAAACTATTGTTATGATTACACAAAGAAGAAATAGCCAGACTGTTTCTATGACCTATGCTCGGAAATGGACTTTTGGATATCAGAAAATGGAACGTTGGAAGTATGCTTCAGCCAGGAGTGAGTAGAATGTTAGAACATAAACTTGCGAAATATAAAATGGATATTGTAGTTCTACAGGAAATAAGATGGAGGGATGTGTCTACATCCATATAAGTTTAATTATTTAGTCACTATGTCTATAGTGACTAAATAATTATACTTCCTTCAACAGTGGCAGAAAGCCTAATGTGTTGGGAACTGGTTTTATGTTGAGAAACACGTTTAAGCAAGCAGTGATTGATTAAGAGGCAGTCAATGACAGAATATGCAGGATTAGACTGAAAAGAAGATTTTTCAATTTTTATATGATGAGTATGCATTCGCCAACAGAAAATAAATCAGAGGAAGAGAAAGTTGAATTTTATGGGACACTACAAATCACAAATCAGGAATCCTTTGAATAATTCAAATCAAATTTGGGTCATCAGTAACGGTTTTTAAACTGCACAATTTACATTAACAGTGATCTTACTACTTGTTTTAGAACCAACGTTATCAGCAAAAAACTTCAATTTTGTTTTTATATGGTAATCAACTTTTTTTACACAGACAATTTAAGATAGTACAATAGTTTTTATATGTATGGAAAGAAAAAACTCTCCTCTTTTTAACAAGTCCAAGAATGTCGATATCTGGTAAAATGAAGAGGAGATACAGAACTTCAAACCCAAATGTAATTTTGTGGCTTTCGAAATTTTGACCACAATCGGAACTGAAAAAAAAATTATTTTTGTTTTTGATGATTTTGTCGGTATTTAACTTTTTTAATTTTATTTGACCAAAAATTAATTATCTTTTTTATGTTTATATTTTTCATTTAATATACTCTAAGAAACCAATGTTTAGCTGAAAAAATCATGTCACTATCATTTTCTAAACACGAAATATAAAATAAAGCATTTTTAGCATGCATTTTTTTCTCTGCTCCTAAGGTCCATTGGACAATTCGAAAGGATATGTGTCAACTTTTTTCAAAATAGAAACACCCAAAAAAAATTTGATCAAAATCGGCAACGGACACATCATGCACTGCCCTTGTAAGGCAGCTATTGAAAAAGAGTTACGAGCATAACCTTATCCTATACCACTGTTAATAGATGTCAAGCAGGCTTAAAAATCTAGGATCTCTTGTATAGAGATCAAAGCCAGAAGAGCAGCTGGCAGAAGATATATTTTTGAGCTGAGTAAGGTACTAGAATTCCGTGAACTATCCCAATCTTCAAAAATAACTTAAAGAACGGTGGTAATGTGTGAGAGCAAGTGCAGGGTTTGGACTAGGGAGAGTGAGATGATCCTGAAGGTTTGGGAAAGAAAGATCCTCAGAAAAATCTTCGGCCCAGTTAACGAGCATGAAAATTGGAGAATTAGAAAAAACAGTAAGCTTTTTGGTGAGCCTAATATTGTGGCCATCCTCAAAGTAGGAAGATTTTGGTGGCTAGACCAAATACAAAAAATACTAGATCAGAGACTACCAAAGATGATGAATGGCAAGCCAGGCGGAAAGAGACAGAGTGGGAGGCCGAGGCTGAGGTAGTTGAATGGCGTGGAGGACGATCTAAGAAGGCATGGATTGAGAGGATGGTGAAAGATCGACAGGAATGGCTGTCAATTCTACATGAGACTAAGGCCCAACTAGGACTCTAGGATCATTTAGTAAGTAAGCAAGTAAATGACAATTTTTTACCCTGTTTATGCCACAAGGATTAGAGGAATAGGAGACAGTCTGATCTCCCAAAACACCTCCTATAGGATATAAATTTTCTTCTTATGAGGATCTAGATCATTGGATATGGGAGTAATCCAGTAAACAGGAAGCCAAATAAAGATATTTTACTATATTTATGCACATAAATCTTTTATTCAATTAAAAAATTTAAATTTTAACTGTTATTACTTCATATTACTGTACTACTTGCCATTAAAACCAATCAATAACTATACTACTACCAATGTGACGTTAAACATCTAATTACAAAAAAAACAAAACATTTATATAATACATTATATATGGATGAAGCCAATTCATTCTGAGTGAGAAATTTCCTTAAAAGCAAATACGTAAATATTCATTTTATTTTGCATTTATATCATTTTGAAGCCATACATGATTTTGTTTTGCATTTATATCATTTTAAAGCCATACATGCATTATTTTGGTTGCATAGAACATGTAAATTAACCAAATGCATAACACTTCCTTGCAAGAGGTACATTAATGTTTTCAGTTTACCCAGTAAAAAGATGACTTATGGCACTTGCAAGTTTTTCCATAACACCTTCTTCATTATCAGAATCAGAGTCTTCAGGATAGCTGATTAAGCTTATACTTTCTGTAAAGAAAAATTTAACAAATTTTAATAAGAAGATTTGTAGTAATTCAATTAAATGAAGAACCAGGGTGTAGTAAAAAATATAATCAAGAAGGTTTCAAAAACCCTGGAAAACAGCTAAATTATGTTGTGGATCAGAGGATTTATTAACACAAACAAGTTAGACTAGATACTACACCAATGGCGGACACAAAGCTACAGACCCTCAACCGACGCTATCCTTTCAAGCCACGTACTCCTGTGCCAGTGTTCCCACCATCAGTGTTGTTATAGTTTATTATTATTATATTTACAACCTCACAAGCAATGAGAAATAATAAATCAATTTCTCCTAACAATTTCCTTCCTAAATTATTTATTATTTCTCTTAAAAGCAATTCCGCAACTACTTATTAGGTACTTAATACAACTCAAACATACTTAATATTTACATAAACTTAACTAACAACTACACAATTTTTAAAGCCTTAATTATATACACTTTTCGAGGTCCAGCAGTTCAATTACACTTAAGTTAACTAAATGCAAACATTTTTGTCTTCTTCTTTACCTTGCCCCTAAGATGTTTCTGTTGGGGTTATAAATATAATGAAATATCAAAGCCAAGTTTGGCATAAACAAGTTTATTCATTTATAATGATAAACAGTGCATCTAGCATCAGGCGGCCATTACAAACAACAGAACAAAGAACAGAGTACAGCAATGATGGAGGGGGATACAATGCCATCTCGATCTTATGATCTTTACAAACAAGTTTATATACAAAGCATATAAATTTGATTTATTTTCAACACTCTCCCATAAATCTAATTTATCACAGGCAACATTTATTTACAATTCACCAATCCAATTAACTTTACACATTTTTCATGTTGCAGTTTATTTAAGGGTTTTGTAAGGAAGTCCGCTATCATATCTTCACTGGGAACATAGCTGACAGCAATGTTATTATTTGATTGAGCCAAGTACAGCTCATGATCTGTTTTTTTTGGGATCTTTCTTCGTTGTGATCTTCTGAGTACTGGAGTATCTTCATCACTCTCAGGAGCCTCAAATCCAAAAAACGGTTTGTCATCTGATTCATGCACTAATTCCAAGTTATTTTGATTTTCAAGTTGTGCTTCAACAACCTCTTCATCATCCTCCTCCAGGATCGAATTTCCAATTATTATTGTAGGAATTTCAGAAGTCTCTTCTTTAGACGAGTCTTCATTTGATAATGTACCAAAGGGTTTATTATTTATCTAATGCTTTCAAGAAATTTGACATCCCTTGAAATAATAACACGTCTTGGGTTCTTCGGGTTGATAAGTCTGTAAGCCTTAGAATGGTCACTGTAACCAACAAAGATGCATTCTTCGCTTTTTGCATCTAGTTTACCCCTATTTGCACTAGTGATTAATCTCATGGCTTTACATCCGAAGACTTTTAAATATCTCAGATTTACTTTTCTACCTGTCCAAGCTTCTTCTTGAGTCATTCCTTGAAGAGCTTTTGTAGGGCTTCTATTCTTTAGATGCACAGCAGTATTAACAGCTTCGCCCCAATATTTTCTATCTAAACTGGAATCCTCTAACATGGTTCTTGCTCTCTCAATAATGGACCTGTTGACTCTTTCAGAAGTTCCATTTTTACTTGGGGTATGTGGTGTTGATTGTTGGTGAATAATTCCATTTTCTTTTAGAAATTTATTGAATCTAAAATTTATATATTCCCCTCCATTGTCACTTCTAAATATCTTAATTTTTTCACTTACTTGATTTACTTGAACTTACTTGATTTTCAACTAATTGCTTGAACTCTTTGAATTTATCAAAGGCTTCATATTAGTTTTTCATTAGATAACAAAATGTTTTTCTTGTAAAATCATCAGTAAACGTAATAAGATAGCGATACCCACCCCAACTAGGAACAGATGTGGGTCCAAAAATATCTGAATGAATAAGTTGAAGTTTTCTTGTAGAGCTGATACCCTTAAATTTTCCAAATGGTTCTCTACATTTTTTTCCCTTAATACACGCTATACAGTCACTATCTTTGTTGTCACTAAAGTTTATACCTACTGATAATTTCTTCTGCAAAATTGACATATATATTCTATTAAGGTGGCCTGATCTCCGATGCCATAACTCTCTGGGTAATTTTTCAGTATGTTTAGTTTTTTATCCGCTAAGTTTACCTTCTCAACATTTTGATCTAGTTTGTAAATACCATCAACAGCTTCCAGTGACTAAGATGTCACCTTTCACCACACAATCCTGACAGACTATACACTTTTCAGCATCAAACAATACTTTGAAGCCCTTTTCAGCAATCTTGCTGACTGATATTAAATTAGCAGATAAATTCGGCACATAAAGAACATTAGAAATGGTCACCTCACTGCTTAATTCAATATTTCCCACGCCTTTTGATGTTAATTTATCATTATTAACAACAGAGATTTCTTGACTGCTTTCCTTAGCCATGATTTATTCCTGGACATATGGGATGTAGCTCCAGAATCTATAATCCAGTCTTTAGTGTCACTTGGAGCAGTGGATAAGGCAGCAAACAATGTAGTATTTCTATTATGTTCGTTTTTATTCCATTTTTTCTTATTTCTACACTCATTACTTTTATGACCTCTTTTGTTACAATTTCTGCAAACTACTTTGTCTCTGCATTCATTTGCCTTATGTCCTTTTTTATTGCAATTGAAACAGGTAATAGTACTTACTTTATTCTTGTTGTTTGATGTTAGACCAGATTCTTCACCAGAAGTATTTTTCGACACTTTCTGTATTAACATTGATCTAATACGGTCAGATGTTGTTTTGGCACCTGTACTTTCTAAATCCATAATCATAGGTTCATAATCCTCTGTGAGACCGTTGAGCATCAGTACTCCTATAAATTCATCATCTAAAGCAGCATCTATTGCAGCTAATTTTGGGGATATCGAGAGAATTTCATTTATATACTCTTCCATACGACTGAAATTCACCAATTGGATCTTGAATAATTGCCTGAGCACAGATAATCTCCTAGTGAGCCCTTTATCTTCATAGGTTCCTTTTAGTTTATCCCATACTTCTTTGGCTGATTTGCATGGTTGTACCATGGGGAACAATGACTCAGAGACAAACTTTTGATTTTACCTTGGAGTCCTTTTTTCTGTCCTCTTCTGTTCCCATAACAACTTCCCATAAATCTTCGGCCGTTAAAAGCATTTCGATACTGAATTTCCAATTATTGTAATTTTCTCGTCCGGTTAACCTCTTAATTCCTGGCCAATTTGTGGAGTTCTCCATTTTTCTTTATTCTTAATAAGAATTCTCACGAAAAAACACACAAAAAAAAAGGTTAACAAAGAAGATCGTAACTCACAATTCACTAAACTCAAAACAAACTGTTTTTAGAAAAAACACTAACTTTGCCATTAAAACTGACTATGATTTTCATTTACTGGGCCCATAACCATTGTTGGGGTTATAAATATAATGAAATATCAAAGCCAAGTTTGGCATAAACAAATTTATTCATTTGTAATGATAAACAGTGCTTCTAAGCATCATGCAAGTGGCCATTACAAAACAACAGAACAAGGAACAGAGTATAAGAAAATGGAGGGGGATACAATGCCATCTTGATCTTATGATCTTTACAAACAAGTTTATATTCCAAGCATATAAATTTGATTTATTTCCAACAGGATGAACAATAACATCAAATGGGAGAGGATAAAAGAAGCAATTGCAAAGATAGCAAAGGAAGAGACAGGACTACAAGAAACAATTGAGCAGGATGTCTGGTTTGATTGGGAATGCAAAACAGAGGTTTGTGAAAAGTGAATAAACTATATAGACTCAAGGAGAAAAAGAAGAATAGTACCAAGTTATATTCGATGAGTATGAAAATAAGAGCAATTGGAAATTCTTTCGAATAATAAATAGCATTAAGAAAGGATTCCAACCGTGCACAAACTTCATCCGAGATGAGCAAGAACAACTGTTGGAAGACAAGAAAGTAATAACTGAAAGGCGAAAAAATTACTTTATGATCCTCTTTAATCCACAAGATGAACATATCACAATAGGATGGGATCCAGGAACATCCGTGAAAGATGATGCATGATGCACAGTAAGAACTCCCAAATCTAAAAGATTGAAACACTATGAACTCTTGATTACTGTTACTGGTTGAAATTAATAATTAAAATTAATAAAACTGACACAACTGAACTCCAAGGGTGCTGTTACGAGTCCAGAGAAATATTTTTGGGACCTCTCCCAAAAGGATACGAATGAAGCAAGGAGATCCTCATTCCTCTGATACTCTTTAACATAGAAATAGAAATCGCTATGAGGACAATAACAATAAACACAGGGGATTTATATATAATAGAATCACTCAGCATTGGTCTTTGCTGATAATGTAGTGATCACAAGCAGAACAATAAACGCTCTCCTTGAAGCATTTGAGGAAAGTGTGGAAAAAGCTAGAAAAGTAGGCTTGAAGATAAATGTTACTAAGAGAGAATACATGGTAACCTCGAGAATAGTGGCAGATAACAGATGCTGTTGTTCATTGAAAGATATCTTACAAAACAAGGACCTAACAAGAGGATTAAAGGTGTAAGTACACAATACAATCCTTAATCTGTGATGTTGTATAGAAGTGAAACCTTAACCTTAAAACATAAATTATTCAACATGTGGGAAAGTAAGATTCTGTGCAGAATATATTGCTCGACTAAAGAGGGGAATCAATGGAGGATAAAAAGAAATCAAGAGTTGATGGACTTATATAATTCAGCTAATGTTGTTTCCACCATTAAGAAAGAAAGGATAAGGATAACATGGTTGGGTCATGTGCAGAGAATGAAGGAGAATAGAACCCCTAACATGATTATGGAGGTGCATTCAGATGAAAACAGAAAGAGAGGAAGATCAAGAATGCGCTGGCAGGAAAATGTGGAAGCACACCTGAGGATGCTTGGAGTTGGGAAATAGAGGATGGCCAAGAACAGGATAAAGTCGAGAAGGATTATGGTGAAGATCTGGGAACATAGAGCCATCGGAGAGAGAGATAAAAAAGTTCTAATGCATTAAGATGAAGTTTAACTGTAGAGCATTATGGTAAACCATAACTACAGATCTTTTACCATGTTTAGATTTTTTGTGATCATTCCTCAGTTGTTTTTTCCTTATAAACATCATTGATCCCGTTTCAACATCCTGCTCATCAGCTGAAGTTTCTGATTCTTCAGAGTTTGCTACTCGACTTAGACTCTTACTCTGGGAAAGTTTGGAAAGGGATGAACTCATTTCTCTTTCATTACTTTCATCACAGCTCATGCAAGGCTGAATGGGATAAGCTTTTGCTCTAAACACCTGAAAATATTACTATTAACAATTTTTTTACAGGATAGATGTTTTGCTTTTAGGATTAAAATAATAGCATTATTTCACCTTAAAGAGTATTTCATAAGGTCTGTAAACTCCTTCTTCCTCAACACAAGGTTCTAAAAGAGGTTCCCATGCACCTACTTTAGAGTTATAATATGAAATTTGTATTTGCAGTTCACCTGAAAATAAATGACTAATATTTATTTTATGACACAATTTCCGTATAAGTGGGGAAAATTTTTTCCTTAATTTCATACTTACAAAATATATCATTTACTGATCAGAAATTACCTTTCATTTGTAAATATTTAGACCAATTATGTACTGAAGCCTCTGTAGCTGCCTTAAGAAGAACCATTGGTACTCTTTTATTTGAATCTTCTAATTCAAAAATTATTCTCAGTTTCGGGATAGCTGCAGTAAAAATTTCATTCATCCTACCCATCGTTCCACAGCAATAACCTAAATAAAAATAAATAAACTCTGGCTGATGAAGAAAAACAGTATATAAAATCATACTGGAGAAAACTGAAGAATTAAATAAATTTACTTGACTGATGAGGGAATGTATAAGGAGAAATTTTTTTAGGAGACCAGAGATCATCAGTTTCTATACTTCCATAGAGAACATTTATACCGTCTGGCTCTTCAGGCATCAAGTTGGTGTTTACCTCTTCGAGAAGCTAAATTATAATAAAACATTTGTAACTCATCAAAGTTTTATGTAATATGAATTTGATTATTACCATTAAGATTATACTCACAGCAGTTATTGCATGAACTGTATTAGGAGTAATATGAACGTCGATAAGACCTACGCTTAAAGTAATTTTTAATCCATCATCACTCATTTTTTGGCTTTTGGCAAATTCGATATCACAAGGATGGAGGACCTACAAGAATAAAAATTTATCTGTGGCAAATGAAATTCACTGAGATCCCCATGACTATTATAATAAAAAGAGTCAGCTAGTCCTTACAATGTAAGGATGTTGGTCCTTATGAGGGACCTGATGTTTACATAAAAGTCTCAGCCCAGATAATGAAAACACAAATGATTCTCTTCCAGGATGTCTACTATAGTCAGCGAGTACTTCAGTTCTGAGTAATAATGCGTGTCCGCTACTTGAATATAGCATTATTTCTGGGCGCCTAATTTGAACTGAAATAGATATGCCTAAAAAAAATAATGAATACAAAAAGTAAAAATAAAATTAGTTTAATATACTGAATTTAAGAATAGTTTTATGAGATTAAATTGATGGAACGAAAGTTCAAAACAAAATAAATTAAGATTAGTAATTTAAAATTAGGAATTTCGGGAAAAAATGGAATATAAAAAAAAAATTACCAGTCTGCTCATCCATACAAGAAGCCTTCAAAGAAAAATACCCACTGGTGCTGTCAGCTGAACTTGGTGGCCTAACTGTATCTATTGATGGTTTCATCTGAAAATAAAATACCATGAATTTTATATACACAATTATCAATTGTGCTATAATAAAATATAGCACAATTGATAATACATCAGCTCCAGCTATGTAACAAAATCTAACAAGCATACAAATCTGAAATCAAATATTTGAATTACACAAATTATGTGTTGTGTGGATTTTTTTTCATAACATATAAATTCAAATCATGTTGTTCCTTGTACGAGTATGTACAAGTACATCATCAATTTTTTCTTAGGGGAAAGGGTGTATTTAGGTGTATTATCTATGTAATTTATGTTTTACCGTTATCTTGGTGTGATACTGAATTTGATACCATGACTTTGGGAATTTGTTCCTTGTTCCGGGATGATTATTTCTGTTAACTAACTTTTTCATTATCTAGAGCATCTATCTGAGAAGTGAGTTGGTAAGATTGCTTGATCGAGGTAGCTGATATAAACATAAAATCTTTCTCAAAACTACGCCAAGAAACATCATGGTGCTATATAGAGGGACTTTAAGTTTCATAATATTTTTGGTATATAATAGCAGATATTTCCTTAGGTTAAATATGTAAATAGAATCTTGCATTTATTTGAAGAAAAAATTGTTGTTTAACTCAGGTGCCAAATATAGTATCTTGCCAAAAGCAGGAGGTCGATAGTGATCTTCTTCTCGGTTTTGTTGAAGCACTCCCCCAGCTAGTTTTAATCAATTTTTCGGCTAATAGATTTTTACAGACTTTACTTACAATATCCTTAATTTCATTGTTTTAGAGATTTTTTTTATCAAAAGGGAAACTCATTTTATCCCTCGTTCCAACTGTAAAAGTGGACTCGGGAGGTGAAGATGATGAGGATGTTGAAGGAGATGAAAATACCGATGAAGATGCACCCCAGGAGCGGCTTTTGTTCTTTTCTGATGTACATGTAGATTCATACATCATCTATTCCTGAAAGTCTTTTCAGGCTCATATAAACAATAAAATAAAGTAAACAAGGCTAGATAATAAAGCAGAATTAAAAAAATCTGTTGTGGTGGGCACATCACACAAATTTCTCTAAGCACCTTATAATAATAATCCATTTTTAAAACAATTTTAAAGAATTCACATGAACAATGCATACTTGAAATATTTTCCGCAGCATGCACTTCGTCACGTCTTCTCTCATAAAAGTACAATAAAGTAGTTTTTTAAACAATTGCAGTAAGACAATTCTGTACATTACATATTTTTGGTTTGTCAAGTTATAATGTTTAGAAACATTACAATCAACTTCTTTTTATTAATAGAAAATCTGTTGGATATACATTCATAACCTTACAAAATGAATAATTGTTATGACAGCATGGCTAACTTCTCCAAACTTAAACCACAGATTATACTTGCTCATTTCAAAACAGCAATTTCTTTATTCTTCTCGATGGCAATACTTCTCTTAACTATATATCCATGTATAGGCAAGTCAAAGTAAAAATTATAAATGGTTCAACATATTCATTTAAAACTATTAATTACCATCTCCTTTTTTTTTCCCACACATATCATGTATAGTACTATTCTTCTTTCTGATAATTTGTTTTCAACCTGGTAAAATGTTTTTACTTTATTTAATTATCAAATTCTTTCATATTTTATATTTATCCATTTATTATTACCACTGACAAGGGGAGAGGGGGGTTAATTCTTTCAAATAAACAAAATTAAAGGTAATTTGAAGGAAGCCATATTGAAAGTTCGGCATTTAATCCCTGTCAGACTATTTCAATGAAGATAAGACCTGACTGGTATTCAATTATAAATTGATATAACGATTTTAACCAAAATTGTAAGAGCCGTTTTCGAGAAAATTGTAAAACAGTGTAAAATCGATATCAAGTGACAATTCCAGTAGGTTCGATACGCTGTATCTTAGCTAATACTAGTCCGATTGAGATAATTTTTTATTTGTTTCATAATTTACCATAAAATGCATACTTTATATACAAATAAAATTGTCTTTTTGTCATAACTTTTTTCTCTGTATTTTTTCGATGATGTACTAAATATTTGAAAAGTAAGCTAAACTAATAAAAGAAAAGGAGGAGACTTTAGGCAAGTTTTATCAAAATTGTCAGAGCCGTTTTTGAGAAAATTGTAAAAAACTGTAAAATCAATGATATTAGGTGGCATTTCCGGTTTGTCGATTACAGTGAAAAAGTTACTGCAACATCCTAGGCATACCATACCTTAAATATGTAATTTCAGTTTCGTACAACTTTTTGCTTATGAGCTATATGAGCTAGACTTACCACACAGATACAGACATACTCACACCATTTTACAAAACTTGGTTATTTGGACTCAGGGAATCTAACAATGTGTATTTCCATTGAAAACTTGAATTTGAAATTTTTCATGATAGCAATACTTCCCCTTACAATATATTTGATATATGGATAAGGGAATGTAAAAATTAAATAAAGAGATCAAAATATCTCAGAAAGATTTAAAAGTTAGAATGGCTAACGATTTCATTGCATATTGTTGTATTAAAAAATCTGAAAAAATAGAGAAAAAATCTGGTGCGGTGCGCGCATCACACAACTTTCCCTTACCGTCCTATAATAATTATCTTTTTAATATAATTCTAAAGAGTTCACATAAACAAAACTTGAAATAAACTCTGCAGCATTCAATTCTTCTCCCACTTAAGTATAATAAAATAGTTTTTAAAACAATTTTAGTACAACAATTCTGCACACTACCTCTATATTTTAACTTTGTCAAGTTGCAAATATATTTTAAAAGTTGCTGGTTTAGTTTCTATGGAAACATTTTCTTTCCATTAAATAATGTGAAAGTAGAAATTATTAAGTTAATTTTCGCTTTTGTATTCTTAAATTACTTTATTACAGAGCGTATTGTTTACAACAGATTGGAGGATTGGTGGGAGGAGGTTCGGTCGCATCCGTCTCCTTTCGGATGCGCTTGGTTATCCATCTATTTTATGCTCCTCATAAAATACACTGTATCTTTGCTAATACTTGTCCGATTTTGATGATTCTTTTATTGGTTTTTAGATAATTTAATTATCATTCATACAAGTCTATAGATGATTTACCATAAATTGCACGCTTTTGAAGTTATGCGTAAATAAAATATTCTTTTCATCATAACTTTTTTCCCTGCAATTCCTCGGTGATGTACCATATATAGGAAAAGTTAAAGGTCTTTATGAAGAATAATTTTGGCAAGTTTCATCAAAATCGTTAGAGCCGTTTTCGAGAAAATTGTAAAAAAGTGTAAAATCGATTATATAAAGTGGCATTTCCGGTTAATCGATTTTGACGAAAATGTTGCTGTAACATCACATGCAGGTGCCAACCTTAAATACGCAATTTCAGTATCGTATGACTTTTCGTTTTTGAACTAGACTGTTCACATACACACAGACCATTTTGCGAGACTTGGTCATTTGGACTCAGGAGACCTTAAAACGTATATTTCCGTCGAAAACTCGAATTCAAAAATTTTCACGATCGCAATACTTCCCCTTACTATATACTTCGTATATTGGTAAGGGAAAGTAAAAAGGCTCCTCCTCCAGGTCTCCTATTCCACCAACAAACTTAGCTGACATTCTTAACCCTGCGGTGCTCTAAGACAACAAAGGACATCTCCCTGTGGTGACGATAGGAAAATGCACATGGTGTCATCAGAGCCTAAGCATTTTTCATTCAACATATGCAAAGGAAGATTTTGCTTACAAGGGAAGAGAAATTGTTTTTATGAAGTTTATACTACAAATTAAATTTCAAACAATAAAAAAAAAGTCTATTTCTATGAATATATTTAAACAAGAAGTGTAATAATGTTATAAATAAAAGAATTTAAATAAATAAACTTAAATATAAAAATAAATTTGTTTTAAACACCTCATCTAGTGACTTCCTGAACTTGGCAAGCCATCAAATATGGTACCTTGTAATAAAAATTTATGTATTTGAAAAAAAAAAATCTTCATTTCAGTGTTAGTTAAGGTCCAACTGACTGGAAAACATCAAATATTTAAAAAAAAAAACTTAGCAAGCTGATTGTGTATGATCCGATTTTTTAAAATTTTCATTGTAGTTTGATCCAAACAATAACGGTGCTTGTATGCTTTTATAAATAAGTACATTGCTGTTTCTCTTCTTAATGGGGAAGTGTACTGTATAGTTACAGTTATTCAGAGAAAATTAAGGTTTAAACAAAATAGTTATGTACACAGGTTCCCATGTAAGTTATGTACAAATGCTTGAAGCAATGCACATCAGTCTGGCAACATTGGTGGAGGTAGTTTTGGTTCAGGAAATCTAGATAGGATAAAGTTAAATAACAAACAGAAAGAATATTAAAGAGTACTTACTGGTATATTACCATCACCGACATAACCATGATTTACAAGTCCTCCTTCATAGATTCTGTCTGGAGGTAGTGAATCAAGTATAAACCGAGACAGGTCAAGAACAAAAGATATAGATAAACTTAATCGTAATGCTTCTACCAACACATCAACACATTTATCTCCTGTCTGAGTTTGGCGGAAGGTCACATCAATTATTGGTGGTGTAGATACCGATATATTGCTGTCTTCAACTTGTGCTGAACCAGTATGAGATTGCAGTATCCTGTAATATAAAAACAATTGATATAAAAAATAAATGTGATAACAGCTTGTGAAAAAAAAGCTTATTTTAAAAATACAAATTTAAAAT
This sequence comes from Rhaphigaster nebulosa, assembly GCA_948150685.1. Classification (NCBI taxonomy): domain Eukaryota; kingdom Metazoa; phylum Arthropoda; class Insecta; order Hemiptera; family Pentatomidae; genus Rhaphigaster; species Rhaphigaster nebulosa. Next base: position 141,424,267 of record OX411306.1, on the reverse strand, counting down.
TTTGAATTATTGCTTTCAGAAATATTGAGACTGCTAAAGATATCCATATTATGAGTAATGGAGAAGTGGAATGTGTTAATACTGATACTATTCAAATAGCAAGGATGGCAGACTGGACTCAGAAATTGGAAATTGTGTTAAGAAAGTTAATAGAGTCTGTTTCCAAGTTAATAGTAATAATTAGACATAATTTCATTCATCTCAAATAAAAATTATAAGCCTCCTAGAAAAACATGCACTGAAATGAACATCTAAAAAAATTGTAGAATACCTAAGTCATGGTACTCAGGTAAAAAAATATTTTTTACGTCAATAATATTTGGTAAATGAAGATAAAATTAAGAAACTGTAAAAATAATTTTTTTTTGTGTTTAGATAAAAAATGTAGAAATTAATGTTCTGTTATCGCAACCTAGAGCAGATATGGGCTATCAGCCCAGCCATTTGAAAGTAGTTCTTTTCTCCTTCCTCTCGCCAAAATGGGTGGGTTGGAGCCTGATTTACCCTAACAATATTTCCATTTGGCCAATAAAAACCTAACGAACCAAAATGTCATCAAACATCGAAACTGGCTGGGCTGCCCTTGTACAATAAATGTGTTTAACACATTTCTTTCATTTTATGCTAATAAATATAGAACAAATAAAATAAAACCTACTTCTTATTAGTAGGATCTGTCTCTTTTCTGATATCTTCAACCAGGCATGTTTGCAAAGCCATTTTTAGCTCCAGACTTTTATCAGAGAGAACATCTAAAGTCATGGTTGCTTCACCAGTTTCTAGTTTGCATAATCCTTGGTTCATATCTCTAACTGGAGAGCTTAAAATCTGTAAAGATAGAAAGTATGATGAAATGTAAAATTTTCTGAACAACTTTAAAGAAAATGGCTATTAAATTCTCACCTCATCACAATCACTGAACAAATACACCTGCATACTGTCTAAAGTGAATCTGACAGAGCCTTCTCGCCGCACCGGTTCATTTTGGAAGAAGAAAGCCTGCAGCTTCTTGACAGCCTGGTCTTCAGCAGGAGGAACTGGAGTGTGAGCTTCTATGGGAGATGAGGGAGTAGTCCAATTATTTGTTACTTCACCTGAATTATTTTAATATTTCATATTTTTAATAGAAGCTCTTTATAACTACTTCCTTTACTTACAATCAATACTGTACAGTAAACTCCAGATAATTGGAAACATACTGCAAATACAAATTTTGAATTCCATGAAATTTATCCCTTCCACAAAATCTTATATAATTTAATACCATAAAAAATAGTTTAATATACAGCTGACTCTTAATAACAAAAGTTTTTTCTGATTCCTCAAGGAAAACTAGAAAGTTGAAAAATAAATAAATAAAATAAGAGGATAACTCAAAAATAATTTTTGGGGAAATATTACTCATTCAAGTCAAAGGAACAACCATTTACAACCATAACTCAAAGAATTCAATATAATTGAAAACAATACTGCCTCAGTAGAAGTTTTCTCTAATACACGAATTTTCAAGCATCAAAGGTTTCAAATTCAAAAAATCAAAGTTTTCACTACAACAGGCTATTATATGTCTTTTGAGGCATAACCCTGTCAATAATTGGTACATTTATATATTATTGATACATTTATGTTATCCCTTTGTAACTCAAATTCTCTTCATAGAGGCACCTATACCTTGAATAAAAATGCTATCACGATACTCAAAATATTCAAAAGCTGACTTCTATTATTCAGACTATTATACACTTGAACTAAGTATTACTTGAAGTGATTAATTATTTCCTTAAAATTTGAGTTATCGAGAGTTGGCTGAAAATATGAGCTGTATTTGGAAATAGTATATATTTATGCAAGAACAAATATATGTAATATAAATAAAATAAATTATCATAAATTTATAACTGAAAATTAAAAACAAAGTCAAAGTAAGTATATAAATAAATAGATTTAATGATAAACTATGATTGAAACCAATTAATTATGAGTGTGCTACCTAATTATATAAAAGAAGTATATATTTTAAATAGCACAGCTAATTATCCACTACAAATTAGCGGGAGTCTACTGTATGAAGTTTTTGATATTTACCTATAAATATTCCTTGATTGAAATTATCAACCCAAACATTCAATATTGTAGATAGATCTCTCTGACCAAGATTAATCCTGATATTATCAATGTTGCCGACTATCTGATAAAGTAGCAACTGGGATGTAGGCTGCACATAAATTCCAGTTAAAGCTCTCACAGTAGAATGGTAATCAACTGCTCGCTTTACATCAAATTTGATACTGAGAGGATCGACAATTGGTTCCTACAACAGATGAGTCAGTAAAATTTTGTTGGTAATTGAAATAGAGGCTAATACAGGGCCGACTATAAGTTTTCTGTCACCCTTGGTGGAAAAAAAATTGCCCCCCCCATAACCTTACCCAGTCTCCTACTCCTTCCCCTCCAACCTAAATCAAATTAAGGCCATCCCTCTCTTAAAAAGAAGGATTATATATATTATAAATAATTAAAACATGTTTTTTTTCCATCGCTGATAATCCGTCCTTTCGTTCCAGCCTATCTCCTAGTCCCATTGAGGTCGGATTAGCGAGATTCTATTGCTTGTAAGTTAATAATTAATGTACTCACCTGCCATCACTTGAAATCTTTGAACTTCATCTTCTTCTTGTACTCAAAGCACTGAATACAAATGGAAAAATAACATCAAAGACTTACTTCTCACTTTGCAAAAGTTTGTTGACGGGAGTGGGAGCAGAATGGTGAGATACACTTCAGTAGCTCCAACTTCTGGAAACTTTTGGGGCGCAACCACAAATAAGTTTTGGTGAACATCACAGAAGCGACGAGTGCATCCCTCCAACGCTGAAGAGCGAGAGTACGTCCAGTCCCATGGTGGACGCCAGCCCTAACCCAATTGAAAAGGGAGTGTTATAGGGCAAGGTACCAGGAGTGGAGAGACGACGAGTCGAGATCTGCACTCCGCGAAGAGACTAAGCGTAGGTATAGGGTACACCGAAACGGCGTGCGTCATGAAAAGAAAAGGTTCTGGGACGAATTTATTGTCAAAGAAACGGAGAAGAACCTCTGGGGATACCGTCAGGGTGGCACTGGGCAAGGTGAAGCCCCGCCAGCCACCACCAGCTGGCTGAGTCCAGGAAGGCCAGAAAAATGGGAACTGGATGGATGCATTGGACCAGGAAACAAAGAGAAAAGAATAAAAAAAAAGGGACAGATATAATATGGGTAATGTAGTGATAATTATAATGTTTTTAGAGCTAAAATGAAAGAAAAAAAAAATGTTATGAATATTATGTATAATATTATTGTATGATTAGCTATAGATTCATTAATATGCTGTGTATGGAGCAAGCCAAGGTATTTGGACAGCTTTGCTGTAAATAAAGCGTTTCTCTCTCTCTCTCTATTATGCATATACTATCAATGCTTATGATATTTGATTCAATAATAAATAATTTAAAACATATTCTTAGGTTACTTACCTGAATTTCTAGAGACCCTGCCAGAGTCATTACTGCTCGACAAAGTTGAATATTTTCAAGCCTTATTAGAACGTTATCTATCACAGGTGCAGGAACATTTTCAACTGGAGAAGTTTTCTCTTTGAAGAAGTTTTCAACACTTAAATCTCCTGGTTAAATAAAAAGAGAAATTTATTCAGAATTAATCTTCATATTATATGCACATGAGGAATCAAAATATATGACAACCTAAGCAAAAAATTATGAGATTCGGAGATGAAATTTTTTGTGGCAATAAAAATGATGGCGTTCGAATATCTATGGCCAAGTGTAATCGTGTACTGCATGAACGGAGAGAGGAAAATTTCTCCTGGCAATATTTTTCCAAGTTGAAGATTAAAGTCGGAATAAGAGCTGGTCTTACAAAAGGCTCCATGAATTGCTAAAAGAAAAATACACATTATCTGAGGTCTGAAAAGAAGTTTAACGACAAGTAGAACAAAAACGTACCTGAAAATCAAGAATCATTTTACAAAAGAAAACTAATTGTATCCTGCCAATATGAATTTTTAAATTTCCATCAGATTTCACATCATCTTTCTTATTATCAATATCTGGGTTCTTATAAAAACGTGGGCTATGCCTTACATATTTCAAATCTATAACTTTTTCATCTTCAATAGAAAGAATCTAAAAAAAAAATAATAATAATAGCAATAAAATGACCATAACCTTTCAATAAAAATAAAATACCACAAACAAAACTAACATAATTAAAATTTTAAAATATGTTTTTAATTTTAAGCTTAGTATTATTAAAATAGTATTTATGATCAAATTGGAGCAAAAAATTAGTAATAAATTATGACAACTACCTTAGGGTAAAGAGTCATGTCAGAGAGATCATCAATTGTTATACTAGCAAGATAAAAGCGTAACACCATTCGCTCATTTGCTTTAAAAAGACAGTCACTTTCTAGCCCTCCAATCTATAAAAAAAGAATTTATTAACATCGGTCAATTATAGAAGAACTATCTTCAAATAAATTAAACTTTTCGATCCACTCATACATAGCCAAGGTTATATATTACCTTAGTGATTGTTTACTCCATTGAAAATACCTCTGCAGTATAATATACAATTTAAATAAAAAACACTTTAATTTTGAAAAATAACTAAAAGTTGGAAATAAAATAGATGAGAATAAAAAGAATTATACAGTCAATTAGAATGAACATATTAAAATAACTTGCATGGAATGGTTAAGATAATTAATTTTAAATTATATTGATAATTAAATTTTTGATTTTATATTTACTTTAATTTCCAAGAACTCCATCTCTGTATCACAGAACTTCAGTTTTAATTCTTGAAGGCGAGTAGAATAGCTGAATTTAGTAGCTCCAGGAGGAATAGGAGGATCATTCTGCTTTTCCCAAATTTCACTTAATGGTTCTATTGTCCATTTTCCAAATAATTTATGACACAGAACAATTTCTCTGCTCTGAACTCTATAAATAAATAACAATATATACACAAATAAATAAAATAAATTATAAGTGTGTTGGTGTAGGTACATGTACAGAAGATACCCCCATTCAATTCCTTTCAATATAAAGAGAATAAATTAATTGGGCAAAATTATAACCATTTTGCTTTAGTTTTACATAGTATAATTTCTTTTCTTTCTTATGATTTTGATCAATACAAGCATTGAACATTACATGATCTAATTTGCAGTCTGTTATACACAGGAAGCGTCATTGCCATATAAGACCAGTCTGATTTCCCAAGAGTAGTTTTTGATTTCATAGCAAGAAATTTTGTTCTGAACAGGAGAGCTGTATCAGCTCAAGGTCTTGGTCCAAACCTTAAAGGCCAGGAGTCAACTATCAAAAATTATTAGCATTATAAAAAGAGCTCTACTCCTCATGTCCACCATGGCCCCCTTTGTAATAAAAATTGTACCACTAACTATATTTGAATCTGTTTGGGTTATAATATTTCATTATAAGAAAATATTAACTTATTTTCAGCATGGAATTGCTGATTTAATGAGTTTTCAGTTCTGGTTTATTGTGGAACAGTGGATTTATTAACAAAAACACAAACAAGTAAAGGGCTAGATACTTCACCAATGGCGGGCACAAAGCTACAGACCGTCAACAGACGCTATCCTTTTAAAGCCAGATACTTCTGTGCCAGTGTTGCCACCAACAGTGTTGTTTAGTTTATTATTACATTTATAACGTTACAAACAACGAGAAATAATAAATCAATTTCTCCAACAATTTCCTTCCTAAATTATTTATTATTTCTCTTAAAAGTAATTCCGTTACTAAATATACTTATTAGATACTTAACACAACACTGTAATATTTACATAAATTTAATTAACAACTACACAATTATTTTAAGTCTTAATAATATACACTTTTCGAGGTCCAGCAGTTCAATTACACTTAAGTTAACTAAATGCAAACATTTTTGTCTTTTTCTTTACCTTGTCCCTAAGATGTTTCCCCACATCAAAGAGAGGAGGTTTACCTTTACCTTTCCGATATGCCTTTTCTTCATGGTTTATTTCATCCATCTTCTTTACCTCTTCTTTCTGCTTCACTTTTTCCTTATGGTATAGTTCTTCTTCCTGGTTTACTTTTCCTTTCAGTTTTATTTCACCTATCTTGTTTATTACATTTTTATAGTTTATTTCTTTGTGGTTTAAGTCCTTTATCTTGCTTACTTCTACTTCATGGTTTACTTTTTCTTTCTGGTTTATTTCATACAACTTGTTTATTACTTGATGCTGCTTTAATTCTTCTTCCTCGCTTATTTCGTTTATCTTGTTTACTTCTGCTTCAAGGTTTATTTCTTGTTGCCGATTTATTTCTTCTTCTGCAAACATTTTTATCTTGTTTTCTTCTACTTCATGGTTTACTTTATCTTTCCTATTCATTACATCTATCTTGTTTAGTCCTTGTTGCTGACTACTTTCTTCATTTATCTTGTTTACATCTACTTCATGGTTTTCTTTTTGCTGATTTATTTCTTCTTCCTGGTTTACTTCATTCATCTTCTTTACTACTTCTTTCTGGTTAATTTCTGCTATCTCGCTTACTACATACATCTTGTTTACTTCTTCTTGCTGATTAATTTCTTCTACCTTTATCTTGTTTGCTTCTACTTCATCTCCTTCCTGGGAAAGTACAACTTCCTGTTTCACAGCTGTTTCTACTAGTGATGAATCTTTTATTATATAGACTCCTTCCTCAATCACAGATGAGTCCGGGGTTATATGAGAGGTGCAGGCCGAATCAAGATACCACACACTATCATCAACTCGTGCAGTTACACATAGTGCAAATTCTTGCACCAAAGAAGCTTTATTCTTCCAGGGATGAGGTCTACTTGTATAGACGGGTTCACTGCTTCTGGGCTGTTTACTTTTACCCCTATTAAACCAGCAATCCTTTTTTAAATGGCCTGGTTTGTTGCAAATAGAGCACACTTTAGTGTTGGAATTGGGCCGGTTTTGAAGGGTTCTAAATGCCTGATGATTTTTATTAGAGGCATTTCTCCTTTCAAACGACAAAAGCATCTGTCTCAATTCAGCATATTTGATACTTCTAACTGCTAAGATGGGATTAATGACTGGGTCATAATAGGATGGCAAGCCTTCAATTATGTACCTTATTAATTCCCTATCAGTTAATGTTTTCCCAAGTTGAGCTATCTCTTGGGCCAAACATTGGAATCTGTTGAGATATTCATCAACAGATTCTGAACTATGTTTTTTGATATTATTTAGGTCAAACATAAGGTCTATGACCTTTTCCTCAGGGATGCCCTCAAACCTCTCCTTTAATTTGTCCCAAACTATTTTTGCTCTTTTCTCCCCTCTAAGTGATGGTAAAATATCATTACTCACCGTTAGGGTAATAGTAGACATCGCTTCCTTGTTTCTTTGTTCCCAGGCCTTCAAGGCTGCTTCTTCCACTGGCGGAACTCCCTTTTCCACTATATCATCATAAATACCTTTTGCCTCGAGGTATGCTTCGATTTTCATTGACCATATAGAGTAGTTCTCCGCTGTCAGCTTCTCAATACCGTAATTCGCCACGTCCATTGTGTTTTATAAGTTTTAGGGCAATTAGTCCGTAAAACAAAGTCCTATATATTTCTTCACGGCGGTTAGTCCGAAAAAAAAAACTATATAGCACACGATCTGTTAAAAACGTGTTTATTACTCTTAACTTGATGTTATTGTACTCTAAAGCCACGCTCTGCTACCAAATTATTGTGGAACAGTGGATTTATTAACAAAAACACAAACAAGTAAAGGGCTAGATACTTCACCAATGGCGGGCACAAAGCTACAGACCGTCAACAGACGCTATCCTTTTAAAGCCAGATACTTCTGTGCCAGTGTTGCCACCAACAGTGTTGTTTAGTTTATTATTACATTTATAACGTTACAAACAACGAGAAATAATAAATCAATTTCTCCAACATGGTTCCCCACAAATGAAGACTGCTCTCTAATGATATTGAATGCTGAAGGTCTAAAAGAAGTTACATTTTATGATATCGCAATCCTTCAAAGGCCTAATGGAAATGATAGCAGTAATGAGAAATCGACTCTCTTCAAAGAGAACCAATAATGAGCTCTTGGACTCCTCACCAACACATTTATACCAGCCTTCATAGACATCTGAGATGAGTTTAGTAGCAAAGCAATTACTACCCCATCTCTCATACTGCTTAGAATCTACTGGAGGAATCATGGGAAGAAAACATTCAGTGTTCAGGAAAAAATAAAACAGTCTTACTGAATTATAATGGCAAACTCGAGCAGAAAAGCTATAGTCTATACTTGATTATGTGAAAAAAAAAATTAAAAAAAATTGAATGTATTCAATAGTAGAGTATGAATGCAAATAAATTATAAAGCTCCCTAATGGTTTTAACCTAAGAGATATGGGTGCAGCTAGAACTCTCAAACAACCTTAAATAAATTCATTTTTATTGCTGCATATAAATCATCTTTTAATCTAAGTTTAGTCTACTATCATTCTCCTTGGACTTTGCAATAAGTAATATTTAGTAAAAATTAATTCATTTTACTTTTAACTTGCACAATTTCTAAATGCAATAAACATATATGCTACAATCTGTATTCAATAACCAAAAAAAAAAAAATTATTAAATGAAATTGGAAATATAAAACTTACAAAAAAAAGTCTTACTTTTGTAGTAGGTATTGAAGATATTTATTCAGAGTAACGATTGCTTCTCTATGAAGTATAATGCTTGCACGAGTGAAATCCAATACAAGAGATTGTTCAACACTATGAAAGTGCGATTTGAAGTCAGGACAATCAGATCGTACCTATAATGAAAAATATTATTTACTCACACAAAATAACTAACATTAAACACATTATATTAATTTTATACTTCTAAATGACACAATTAATTAGATTACCTGTTGAAGCTAATGACAATAGTTCTTGCAATATAGACATTAAAATATTTTTCTTTCTTTCACATTATAGTATGAATAACTATTTGATCTTATTAATAATATAATAATTGATTAGTTTGTTTCTATCATGGGCTTAAATAGGTTCAAAATTTTGGTTAGAAATTATAAATCAATATTGTCAATTCATACAATTGACAATACTGATCATACTAGTATATCAGATGGATGAGTGGGTGTTGTAACCATAGTTAACAAACATTTTTTTTAGTTCAAAAAACTACAACACAAAATTAATGATAAGTAGTTGTTAAAATGTGATGGACAAATGCATGTTCATGTTTCAATATCATAAAAACACTTAATGGAAATTCTTCTGCAGTGTTAGAATAATGTTATTTGAAAATTAAGACAAAATAATTAAATCAATACAAAAAAATTCTAAAAAGCTGTATTAATAAGTATTAACACAATACTGTAGCCACCAGGTTGAGAAAGGAAGAGGGTTCAGCATGGAGCTTGGAACCCATCACCATAAAAAAACTTCCAGCAATGAGACCTCAACTAGAATTAATGTGTGGCTGCGGCAAAATCTGACTGGACTTGTTACTGACTGGATCTGAAGGTGGTGTGACACTGCCACCTGACCGACCAATTGATTTTGAAGTCTAGAGAAGTGAGTGGAGTGACAATGTCAAAAATGGCAGTTATTAAACTACTAAATTATTAAAAATTGATTTAAAAATAAATAAGTAATATTTGTTTTCTTACCAAATTACAATTAGTTTGTTGTTGTATAACATTTGTTTATATCCTAACTAAATAAACAGATTACTAACCTTACATAAAATCTCAATTTGAGATAAATTTTTTGTTTATTTCATGAATAGTTGATAATAAAAACTAATTTATTGATAATGATGTAATCTGATAAGTTTTCCCCTCTAAAAAGTAAAGTAAGGAAATTTAATAATAATAATAAACTCTTTATTTATTCTGGGACAAGTCCCTTTAGAATAACAATTGCAGGCAATGATAGGTGGACTTCAGAGCCTTAGAGTAGATGATATAGCGTTAACAGATAATTAAAAAAGAAAAGTCAATAAATAAATACAAATGAAAATTATAACAAGTCATAATGCAATCACTTCTAGTATATGAAATAGGTATTAATAGTTTAATTGATTACGTCTTAAAACAAAAACCACACGAACTTCCCATGCTAATAAGATCTGACCAAATTATAAATGAAGGAACATATTTACAAATGTTGATTGAAATAAGAGAATATCTATTTACAATGTTTTTTGGAATTGGATGGAAAATAAGTGATTGAATAAGCGGGATTTGAAGGTGACAAGAGTAATGGAGCGACAAATGGAAGGAAGAATGGAATTCCATAAGGATGAGGATCAAACAAGAAAACATCTGTTGAAAGCTGCGGATCGGTGGGCCGCTGTATATAAATCTGAAGACTGAGAACGAGTATGACGAGAATGAACAGAGGATTTGAATTGAAGGAGGCCAAAAATATAGGATGGACAGCGGGATTGGACAACTTGGTAGAGGAAGAATGCCAGGATATACTTACAACAGTAGGAAGTGTATAGCCACTTCAACTCTTCGTAATATCGGGAGACAGAGGCATCCCTCGGGATCCCGAAGATGAATCATACAAAGCAATTTATCAAACGTTTTATTTTTGCCTCAAGGCCTCCAGAGACACCACCGTATACCGCACAACAGTAATCAAAGTAGGGGAATATTAAGGAAGTAACTAGGAGTCTATGGGTCTCAAGTGGAAATAGGTGATGGAGGTAATTTAGTCACTTTAAAGTGTAAAAGGTACGACGGGAAATATCAGAAACATGATTTTTCCAGGAAAGTCCAAGGTTTTTTATGGTTGGATAGAATTTAATGGGATTATTATTTAGGAACAAGGTTGGGATATGAGGAACAGTTTTAAGGAGGTGATGGGAACCTATTACAATTGCCTTTGTCTTCTGTGCATTCAACTTCAGCTTGTTAGCAACAGCCCCGTGACTTATTCGATTCAACTCCTTTTGGAGTCTTTTAGTGGCTAGTAATAGGTCGGAAGGCGGGAAGGACAGTTATATATTTGGAAATCGTCAGGATAGATATGTCATTGGGAGTGATGGATAAGAAGGGAAAGGTCATTAATGTAAATAGCAAACAGAGTAGGAGACAGAGAGGAGCCCTGAGGGACACCAGAGGAGAGGGATCGTGTCTTGGATAGAGATTGTCCTGGAATGACACAGTTGGATAAAAGAAGACTTTGTAATTTGTTAAGGAGGATGTTATGGTCAACTATGTCAAGAGCTTTAGAGAAATCTAAAAGGATGAGGATAGTTAGGTTTTGGTGTTCAATGGCGGTTTGGAGGTCATGGGTTATTTTCAGGAGAGCGAATTAAGTTGAGTAACAAAGTTGACAGCCAGATTGGAGAGGGGTAATGAGGGAACATTCTTCTAGGAAGTTTGAAAGTTGAATTTGTACCAGGCGTTCCAGTGGTTTTGAGAGGTTAGAGAGGAGAGAAATAGGACGGAAATCATGGTGTGAGGTGGGATTTGTAATTTTATTTAATGGTTGGACTAGGGCAGTTTTCCTAGAAGAGGAGAATATGGAATTTTGTAGAGAAAAGTTGTAAATATGATAGAGAAGGGGCATAAGGGCTGGGAGACAGGATTTTATTAGCTTTACTGGGATATCGTCAGGACCATAATCATTGGTATGGGATTTTAGGATAGTGGAAAGTAATTCGTCATACGACACTTGGGAGGAAGTTTTCTGGGTTGAAGCTATGTTCAATATCAGCAGTATGTGAAGGACTAGAAGCAGAGGATAAGAAATGGTCATTGAGATCATCTGGGGTAACTGGGAAAGAACTCAGGTTATTGGATTCTGGTACGGATAGTTTTCGAAGGATTTTCCATCTGGATTTGGAATCAGGAGCATTGGAAAGGACAGAATGGATGTAGAGGGATTTGGCACGTCGGACTGCGGATTGGGTTTCATTGTGAAGCTGTTTGAAAGACGCTAAATCAACTAAAAAACGAGTGCGACAAAATTTGCGTCTTGCTGCTTCTCTTCTTCTTATCATTTGCTTTATTTCAGGAGTTAGCCAAGGAGCAGTGGGACGGCGTAAGGTTCGGGTTTTAACCCGAGGGAGCATGAATGTCTCATACGGATTGTAGGTTTGAAGGAAGAGTGGAAACCATGGGATCTATAGAATTAAAGGAATACATAATGTCCCAGCGAAAAGTATCCAGGTCAGGTTGAAGGGATTCATATGAAAGGAGGTCCAAACTACGATATGAAACAACTTTTAAAGTGAAAGATTTGATGGGTAGGTCGTATGAAATCTGGATAAGGTCGTGTGATGAAAGAAAAGAAATAGGGTACTGAGAAGAAGAGAGGATTTTCATGGAAGAATCATAAATGTGAAGGTATCAGAAAATTGTGTGTGTGTGGTGGGTAGGAGAATAGGGAACGAGGTAAAGATTGAGAGAAAATATTAGATCCATAAGAAAGGATTTATCATTGGATTCAGATAGCATATTAATGTTAAAATCACCAGAGATAATGATATTGGAATAGGTAGAAACCAGTTGGACAAGAGAGGATTCGAAGGTGTTGTCAAATGGGACATGAGGAGGTCAGTAGATAATGGCATATTACAGAGGAGAAAAGATGCTTGAAATTTCAGCAAACATGTATTCTAGGCGAGGAAAGGAAGGAGAAGTGGATAGAAGTAGGATTTTTGCCTCAAGATTGTCATGAACATATAGCCCGACACCACCTCCCGTGCGATCAGGTCTGCCATGTCGTAGGAAACAGTAATTAGGAAGGGATACTTGGGAGGAAGGGATATAAGGTTTTAGCCAGGTTTCTAATACAGCTATCACGTGATAAAAATTATCAAGGAAATATTGTTGAAATTCATCATAGTGGGCAATTAGGGATTGTGCATTAACCCGACAGGAGTTTAGGATATTAGTCAATACTGTGTATAAGGAGAAGTGGAATAGCAGGAAAATGGGTCGAGGTTGAGTAATAGGATATAATAACTTTTTATACAGTATTCAATTTTAAGATATGATCGAATGTGAATATACATTAACAATTGAAACAAAGATACTAATGGAATTCTAATATGAAATGAATATAAAAATAAATTTATATAAAATAAAATTATATGAAAAGAAAAAATATGAGTAACATTGATTAAAAAAAGAAAAAGTAAATAGAAAAAGACTATAGGTAAACAAAAAATAGCATCTCATCTGTGACAATAAAGTAACAATACATGTAGTAAATAAAAATAAATAAAATATCTTCAATATGAAAAAGTAAAATATCCTCCATATATAAAAATAAAGCATCTTTAATTTAAAAAATAAAATATCTTCAATGTAAATTATTAAATTGCTTCACTGACATAGATGCGGTGCGACTCGTTATTTGTCCAGCCTAGGTGACGTGTAGAGAAGTCCCTTTTGGTTTTTCTCTGTTGCACGAGCTCGTTTCTTACGCTCTGTCTCACAAATCGTGCGATTATAGGGCCAGGGGTTCCTTCTTGTTTAGGCCTGAGCCTTGCGACGTGGTCCAAATCGTACGGGCTCAACTTAACGCCCAGGCCTGCAACGATGCTGAGTATTGTGCCTACAACAGTCTCTCCTGACTTCTCCGGGATATCTCTTATTTCTATTGTATTACTAAGCTGATTTTGCTCAGTGTGGTTAAGACGGCCCTCTAGGTCTGAAATTTTTGATTTTAAGAAATTACTTTCAAGTGTTAATTTTTCCACTTGGCATTTTTGCTCCTCTAAGAGTGTTTCTATTTTTTGTAATCTTTCCATATTTTCATAGGAAAGCTCCGACTGCTTCTGAAGTATTTGTTTTTATCTTTCAGCTCATCTATCGGCTGAAGCTTCGTCTTCATTTCCTTGACCCCCTCCGTGAGAGCCCTCAATAGGTCAATCATTGAACTGCTTTCTTTGGTCTGTAATATCCGTGATGCAATTTCGCCAGTTTTTCGAGCTGTCGAAGTCGTAGATTCAGCTCTAACACATTTTGACAGATGACGCAGGCTAATCTCGCTTTATCATCTCGGCCAGCTGATTTATTATAAATTTTGCAATTAACCATTTTAGTATATAGGTAACTTTAAAGGGCAAAAGAAAATAATAATAATAATATAAACCTGAGTATTTATACAGTGACTGAGAGGGTTAAGCTTACCAAACAAACTGTCCCCCACTGCTTCAACTGACGAAGTAATCCTATTTAATTTTCTTAATGTTTTATCACTTTTTCTAATAATTATCACTTTATCAATTCACTGCTGTGTTATATCATAAGAATATTCAATAACTATGTGAATTTTCTACCGGAAAGAAGGTAAATAACTAATGAAATAGAAGAATAATATAGAGACACGCAACTGAGCACTTGACAGGATCAGAGAAATTCTAAGATGATTTATTTTATTTATGATGTAATCTATTGCTAAAATTTATCTTTATGAGTAAATAATAATAGTTAAACTTAATACCTTTTCTTGTAATAACAATGATAAAAATAATAATAATGAGAGTTATTTATAGTAGCAGGAATTAAGAGGAATTAATTAACTCTGCTCGTGGGGAGCACATGTGTAGAAATTTTTGAATGAATTTAACAATTTAAAGTCAACAATGACAATTAAAAGTAAAAATAAGACATTACAATGATCTATTAATACATAATAAGTAATAATAAAGAGATGACAGTAATTTTATAAAGTAACTACAGAAGTATAATTTTTTTTTTTTTTAGAAGCCTGATTGCAGCTCGATGAACTTCTCATCTGAATTGAAAACTTATTCCATAAAAATGAAATGAGAAAAATTCAAAGACAATAGTTGAAAAAAGAAGTGGAGAAACCTGAGTCCGCTTCTGACCCAGCCAAATCGGTTTCCATACTGAGTTAGAAAAGGGTGTCGAGTCTGCTCAAGTTCAGTCAAGTCTTGGTGTCACTATCTCCTATTAAATGCATGATAGGAGTTCGATATAGTACTCCAGTCAAATCGTCATGTTTTGGTGTAGCCAGACTGAATTTACAGAAAAAAACCATGCTTCCTCACAAGGACTCCACTATTGGAACATGGAACATTTTATCTATATATAGACTGAGGTCAATTCAGCAACTCCTACAATAACTTGGCAACTACAACCTATAAATGATAGGGGAAGGAAATGAAGTTCAGAAGCAGCTCTATACCATCTACTATAGCTGCCATGAACATCAACATGTGTCTGGAACAGGCTTTGTGGTGAAAGTAAAAGCCAGAAATCATGTTATAGATTTTAAGGCAGTGAGCCCACAGATTTGCATCTTGTAGCTGAAAGCCAAATTCTATAATTATACTCCCAAGAGTCCAAGAGTCGCCTGATGATGAGAAGGAAAAGTTCTATGATCAATTCAATACACTCCTCGATAGCTGCCAAATGAGCGATATAAAGGTGATCATTTAATGTGATCGGCTAAGCGCAGTTTTATTGTAGTTTATTTAAAGAACTTATTTATTATGTAGTCATAATATTAACAGTATAAGTTATACTATTCCATTTTGTTACAGAGATGTATGTGGAAACTGTCCAGGCAACACTGACCTACAGCAAGGACAGCTGGGAAGGCAACAGTGTGAGAGGTAATTAGGGATTGATCCTTCTATACCATCATGCGGATGTCAACTGAGTGTCAGAGGTTATGCAGTATAATATTGAGAGATAAAACACATTTTTGGTTGTAAATAATAAAAGCACCTACAAATATTATAGTTGTTTTTTTTCTGTGAGTGCTGTGAGAAAGCAGTGTGAACGACTCAGAAAAATCTCAAGTTGTCCAGCAAATAAAAAAACAACTTACACTTATTTAATATTCCAGTACTTTTAAAAATTGTATCATTAATAATTATGATAAAATTTAGAATCTTTTTGGCTTCTATTGCTATTGTAATGTCTCATTAAATGGACTAAATCTATTGAAAAAGATATTTTGTTAACTATAAATTGTGTAAAATTTTAATTAATTTTTAAAAAAAATTAAATTAACATTCATTATTTAATTTAGTGTTCTGTAACTAGTAAAAATGTTAATGCATGAAAATATGGTCTTTATGAATAAGGGATGTGATGCCTAAAGCAGTTCATTTGAATTTATGAATATATATATTCATTTAACTGATAAAAGAAACATAAATACAAATGTAATAAGGAAACAAGATTAAATATATTTTACTCTTTATCAAGTACCTTTCTATACAAAAGAGAGGCAACATCAGCTGAGGGATCAGTTGAAATAAGTTCGAGATACTCTCCTGAATTTCCTGTATGGAGCTTATCAACCAGTTGAACAGATCCAAGGGTAGCCTGAATTGCAGGTCCATACTCCATAAGAGCAGCATCACAGCATATCTTCGCGATTCTCAGCATTAAATAAGGCTTATCTATACGATTACATGATCTACAAAGTTGAACAACTATCTGAAATTCAGATGTGAAAATCAATATTAGCTATAAACAATATTTTTTAGAATATTTAATTTTACCAGCTTAAAATTATTATAACAAGTTGAAATGGAAAGGAGGAACCTATTCAACCTTTTAGCGGCCAATGTTTCCAATTGGGAACAAATGTTAGGAATTTTTTTTAAATGTTTATTTAATAGTAAACACTCATTCAATATCTTTAATTGCTTATACAGAGTGTCCCACCTCGTGATGTCAATACTTTAGGAGGTTATTCTAGAAGTCATTTGCAGTTAAATGGCGCAGAAAAGAAATTTCTATCTTAACCCATCGAAGAGATATCCTATTTTTTGTGTATTTTTAAAAATACACGATTTTTTAGTGAAAAACTGTAATTATTTAATTTCTGGTTGATGTATCGTAAAAAACGAGGATATTTTCAAAAACTACACTAAATTTCCTATAAAGAACACCCCCTTTAAAATTTTATTTATTCACACAAGCGGTATACACTAATTAATAGCAGTTAAAAATTTAAAAATTAGTATTTTCTGATTATGTTTACACTTTTCTAGCACAGCCAATTTTAGGCGCAGAGGTTTGCCTCTGGGTCAAAAGTTGCATCAATTCATAAGCTTTAAAATGATACCCCATTCACCCAGAAAAATAAAGGTTTTGTGTTAAAAACTTTAATTTCCAATTCCAAAACCATAATTACGCTAAATTTATCGGCGACGTAGAACAAAGAGTGAACACACTGAGAACATAATACAAAGAAGGAGGGGATTTTTTTTTGCTTTTCTTTTTCTTTTCTTTTTTATTTTATTATAACAATCTAATGTTTGGAGAACCTATTTAGTCACTCACATATTGAAATTCCATATTTGTGACGCACCACGAGAAAAGGGAGCTTAGGATGAAGACCCAAATTTTTCACTAGAGCATAAAAACTTTTTTCTAGTAAATGTATTTCTGAACATCTAAACTACATGTTAAATACTATTTTTGACGTTGGTCACTCTCAAGCATTATGTAAGAGCGCTGTTTTGTGAAATTCCGCTTTAGGCTGGACGGTTTTTCAATGGGAGCTTGCTTTTTTTCTAAAATTATAATTTGTAAAAATTAAACTTCAAATCGTTATAATTCTGCGATTTTTGCCCCTAGTGGGCTACAGAAGGGCTCATTTGATTCGTCTCTTCTAAAAATTAGTGGGAAGAAATAGATTTTCATTTGTTCACCCTAAGCTCCCTTTTCTCATGGCGCGTCACAATAATTATTACAAAGGTAAATAAGGATTATTTTTTTTATGAGCGAACACTCCTAGAACATAATAAAAATAAGCAGATTTTTTTTTAAATTGTTTTATGAAAAATATTAAATTTAAGACATAATCATAAATTTAGTTCTTACAAATTATTATAAGTAATATGTTACTAGATACATAATGTCTTTATACACTTTAAAATAAAAATGTCTGAAATGTAGGTACCTAATAATACTAACTCTAATTACTACTCTTTTAAAAGAAACAATAAAATAAAAAATATTATTTACAATAAAAAATACAAAACATGAAAAGTAAAAAAACTTGTTTATGAAAAGTAAAAGTACTCCTAGGGAAACTGTTAATAATAATACATAATATGTATAAGAATATTATTCTTAAAATAAAAAAAAAAATCAATATTGAAATATTCAAATTAATTTATTGGCCCATTAAATGCTCAAAATGCCCCCCTGCCTGCTGTCTACACATATGAGCCCGTAATCTAACCGAATCAACGGCTTTGCGCAGAATGTCTCGCCCTTCTCTCCTCATGATATTGCTCTGCTCTTCAATCCTGGCAAGGAGTTCCTCCCTTGATGCTACAGGCTCTGAGTAAATTTTGTTCTTCAACGTTCCCCATAGGTGGAAGTCGAGAGAAGTAAGATCGGGGGATCGAGCAGGCCATGGAACAGGTCCATATCGACCAATCCAACGGTTTGGGAAGTGTTTATCCAACCAAGCCGTCACTTCTCTCCCACTGTGGGCCGGGCATCCATGCATTTGGAACCATGTGCGATTGATGTCAGACAGGGGATCTTCAGGCTGATTAAAAAGAGGATACAACTGGTTTTCCAGAAGTTCCCTAAATAATTCCGCATTCATTCGTCTGGGCAATATTATCGGGCCAATTAAACGATTATCTACCACTCCCATCCATACATTTATGTTGAACTGGTATTGGAAGGAGGATGGCCTAACAGCATGGGGATTATCCTCCGCCCAGACATGAGTATTGCAGGTATTAAAAAGCCCCCCACGCGTAAATGTTGCTTCATCAGACCACAAAACACGTCTAGGGAACCAGCGGTCTTCCTGGCACTGGTCTGCAAACCATTCGCAAAATTGTCTCCTGGCCGCCATGTCTCTATCCAGCAATTCTTGAACCGGGTTGAGGTGGAAGGGATGTCTTCCGTCACCGACTAAAATTCGGTGCACTGAGCTGTGGGGGATCCCAAGTTGTGCTTCTGCTTCACGAACACTAGAAGAGGAGTTTTCATCAAAAAAATTCAGCACCTCTTCCTCACGTTCAGCATCCTGGACATCCCGTGCCCCGACAGGCTGTTTCGGCAGCGATCCGGTCTCCCTCAGGGTACGAAAAGTAGAAGAAAACGTTCTGCGATCCGGCAACCGTCTGTCTGGGAAATGACGACCGTATTCACGGACAGCTTCCGAGACATTTCCATCGGCAAAGCCATATACAAACACAATATCAGCGTATTCTTCAGTTGTGAAAAAATTAGGCATGTTGCTGGAAGCATGTGCACCTCACCACTAGTAAAGTGATAATGAATGGCCATTTGATACTGGGAGCGAGTCTCGAGCTAGACAAGCACGGACAGGATTGGTTGACTAAAGGTATGAGCTTACCTTTGATCTATCTTTAGACATGAAAGTATTAGAAACATAATTATTATTATTATTCAATAAAAGTTCTTTTAGGTTGGACCATGCCACATTATTGTAAACCTAGATTTTGCTCATCTTGGTGTGAGCCTCTTCAAGGTTAATATCGTAATGAAAAAATAAATAAATAAATAAAATAATTCTAATTTACCTATGTAAGTATGGAAATTTCAATATGTGGGTGACTAAATAGGTTTTCCACTCATTTTATTCTTAAAAGAAAAAGAAAAGCAAAAAAACCTCCTCCTTCTTTGTATTATGTTCTCAGTGTGTTCACTCTTTGTTCTACGCCGCCGATAAATTTAGCGTAATTATGGTTTTGGAATTGGAAATTAAAGTTTTTTACACAAAACCTTTATTTTTCTGGGTGAATGGGGTATCATTTTAAAGCTTATGAATTGATGCAACTTTTGACCCAGAGGCAAACCTCTGCGCCTAAAATTGGCTGTGCTAGAAAAGTGTAAACACAATCAGAAAATACTAATTTTTAAATTTTTAACTGCTATTAATTAGTGTATACCGCTTGTGTGAATAAATAAAATTTTAAAGGGGGATGTTCCTTATAGGAAATTTAATGTTGTTTTTGAAAATATCCTCGTTTTTTACGATACATCAACCAGAAATTAAATAATTACAGTTTTTCACTAAAAAATCGTATATTTTTAAAAATACACAAAAAATAGGATATCTCTTTGATGGGTTAAGATAGAAATTTCATTTCTGCGCCATTTAACTACAAATGACTTCTAGAATAACCTCCTAAAGTATTGACATCACGAGGTGGGACACCCTGTATAAAGTCAAAACTTATTTTTGGATGCAATAACTGAGCAAATTTTTCAAATTTGTGTTACTAACGATTTTTCAAAATAGGTGAAATATGACTTTTTATATTTTTGGTTTTAATTTATTTTTATAAAAGAGGTTTCAATCCAATTAGTGCAGCAATATATCTTTCTTTTTTTAACCTTTTTCTATTTTAACCTCTGATACCTCCTCAATTTTATAAGTTTAAAAAATATATATAGCTTAAACAGTAGTGGCCATTGTTCAGAAATGGGAACATACCAAAAATCCTACTAATTTTTTTTTTTTACTAAAACTTACAATCATGTTTTATATGAAAAACCGGAGAGCCAAAAACGTGAAAAATAATATAAAATTTTATAAAAAAGCCTGTTAAAGATTAATTAATACTTCATTGGCATCATTAATAACAAAAAAGATACCAAACAATTTAAAAAAAAATGAAGAAAAGAAAGCGTACTTTTTGATGTGAATATAAATAAAAGTGAAAATTATTACCTCACCAATCATGAATCTAAGAAGCATATTAATAATGTTGTTTGGAGAAACATTGTCATCAAATCCAGGTAAGTCAACAGTTCTAGCCCATTGTTCAGTTTCTTCATCACTTACTTCTGAAGAAATGAAGTTTCTAAAAGAAATATTGAGAATATACAATCAAATTAAAAATAAATAATGAATGGATTTCATTTATTTTTAGTTTACATCTTGACCACCAAATTTGAATATTCACTTTCTCTGGACCTAAAATTTAACTAATTCCATTGCAGGCATGCAGTGTTCATTCCGTGAGGTCTTATGTTTCAAATGATGATTAAAACATAGTTATTAAAACATCTTCTTACAGTAATAATATCATTCATTTAAATAATTTTTTAAAAAATTAACATAGTTACTCGGACGGGAAGTCTATTTAAATGATCTCTGGAGTGTTCAATCCATAACTGAGCATTGAAAAAAATAAGATACTATATCTCTTCACAGTTTAATAGGTTTTAATGTCCTTATATATTCCAACTAGGGTAGGAAGGATGGGTTATCCTATGTATAGGTAACCAAACTATTCAAGGCAGAGTGAGAAGGTCAAGATTTATTCAATGCCCCAACAACGAAATAAATTTCAATCTTCCTTTGCCAGATTACCAGTGATACTTCTGACTGAAGAACACAGATCAAAGCCCAAGTAATATATCATGTTCCCAGACATTGCAGCAGAGTCCTCCAAAAATAAAAGGGCTGAAGTTGGCTTCAGCCCTTTCCTTTGTGGAGGACTGAGCTAGTTGAATGAGGAGTGGTGCTGAGTCCTATTTTTAGAAAAGATTTTAATGATGTGTAAATTGAAACACTTCAACAAAGGGACTAATTCTGAGCTGTAAATACAAGCATGTAATAACAAGATTAATCTTAATAACAACTTACTTATCAACTTGAAGCATTGCCATTTTGGCTCCAGCCTTATCAATGTTAGAGAGCTCAATTTTATTTTGCTTTTTCAATTCAGCTTCGACAATTAAAATTTTAATTCTAGTAAGAAGATCAACAGTTGGGTCTCCCCTGAATTCATCATTAGTTAGCTCTGGAATGGAAGCCAGATAGACAACATTGGAAGATATAGAAACATGAACTGTATTAGGGCTAGGCAATGGTATGTTATCCAGAAAATCCATAACAGATCCAATTTTGCGGTCTGATATATTAAATTTGATACTTGACAGAGTCACATTGAGTTTATGCCTACAAGAAAATCATTAAAAATAATCAACACTGTTCATTTCTACAGACTTAGGGCATAGGACAACATAACAAATAATGGAACTTGTTTTTACAATTAAAAAGCTCACCGAGGTAAAAGCCTGTATTCTGGTTTTATACTATTTGAAAAAGCAAC
Organism: Rhaphigaster nebulosa; assembly: GCA_948150685.1. Lineage (NCBI taxonomy): Eukaryota > Metazoa > Arthropoda > Insecta > Hemiptera > Pentatomidae > Rhaphigaster > Rhaphigaster nebulosa. The sequence goes on along the minus strand of OX411306.1, from coordinate 141,402,121 downwards.
TTGGGATTGTAATTTGGGCAACAGATGAAATTCGGAATCATTTAGTTTTTTTGCATCACGCCATAAATCACCTGAAATCATTTTAGTTACTTAAAAAAATATTTTATGATTAAATAATTCTTATTTGATAAGCAAATAATAACTGACCTGAATCGCAAAATAATACTTGGAATTCTGAAAATTCCATATAGAACCTATCATACAACTTTTCTTCCATTTCCATTTGAGTTGCATCTTCAAGATTAACGTTATTTGGTTGAAGTTCGCTACTAATTTTAATATGTCCTAAATCTATTATCAGCAGGTTACCTCCCCTAAAATGAAGGGAAAAACAATTTAACTTTAGAAGATAAAGATCTTCAATACATAAATTTCCATTATTTGATAGGATTAATTCATGCCTACCACCACCAAATTTTAAAACCTTTAGTTTTACAAACTCCATAAAAAACAAATAGTGGAAACAGGTATGAAAGAGAAATTTTTTTTATAATACAACAAAGAAATAATGATATTTTAATTTTTATTGCTAAACTTAAATATATGGCCAGTAAAGATCAATCAAATAATAGAAATAATACATTTTTTCAGAAATATCATAAAGCTGAATAATTATTAACATGAAATTAAATGTGAAATCAAGTAAATACTTTTAATTGAAAATTTAAAAGTTCTTTTGCTATCCTGGATTTCAAAGTGGTAACTTATACTCTTGTTTAAATCTTCACAACTTATTACAAAATATTACTTATTTCTAACGATAAATGGTGAAATATCTGTTGTGATCGACACAACCAATACTTTCCTGCAGAAAAAAATAAATTGTTTCTGAAAGCTTCTGTATGTCTCGAGCCCGCCAGTGTTTGAACAAATTTATAATTTTGGTGAACATATAACTTATCTACTCTTCAAGGAAAATTCTTGAGCCAAGATTTCATAGAGATACAATTTTAAAAAAGATACAAAAATATAATAAAGTTATGTTTTGTTTTTTTTATGTTTGAAAAGCAAATCATACATTTGCATATGTATATGAAAAGATATATCATAGCATAATATGTCAATATTCTCATTGCTGGAAGATTATTCATTCAATCCATAAGGTAATAGTAAAGAGATCATCCTTCGAATATTTCATTTTTAAAAAATCATAAAATAGTATTATCTCTTACCTCATCTTGAGAACATTCAGCTGCACTACATCAATTATTATTACTAACTGCTAAGTTATGATTTTATGTTAGATAACACATTGATTATATAAATAATTAAATTAACCATTAAATTATTTAACTTAGCACTTGTATTAAAATTATATATTTATATAAACAGCTATTTCTCCTATTTGTCTCTATTATCCATACAAACAATTATTTTGTCATAACTTATAATTTGTATAGCTGTTTGAATTACAAAAATAAAATTAAATGTTAAATTATTATTATTTGAGTATGACTATAAAATCTTTTTGAATATTTTCAATATGAAAATCCATTATTGTGTTATTTAATGTGCTAATTGTGAAAATACTATAGATTTTAAGATCACACACTCATGCAACAAATTATCTTAACATTTCGGACATCTTCGATATTTAGGTCCATTATCATGTCATCGAAGATGCTTATTATGAAACTACTATAAATTATAAGTTTGTGCGCTCATCTATCAATTTATTTTAATATTTTGGTTATCCTCGATATTGAGGTCCATTATTGGGCTATTGAAGGCACTTATTATGAAAATATTAATGAGATAAATTAGTGGCTTACCAGAGGTGTTTTTCAATGATGGCGTTCTCGAATGTCGGTTTATTTTAAATTTTCCAATTTCTTCTATTATCATATATTATATATATATATATATATATATATATATATATATATATATATATATATATATATATATATATATATATATATATATATTCAGTTCTATTATCATTAATTTATTTTTCATGAGATATTGGTTAGAGAGTTTTTTTCTCACCATTTTATTGATGTGTGTTTTTGCATTAAGTAATTTTAATAGTAAATCTAAAAGTGTATGCATGTTAAAAATTCTATTAGGCCACTCGTCCACTGGAACTGTTTTCAACTGAATAATATTAGGCTGTTTTGAATGATATGAAATATAGGGAAAGTATTGGAACATGCCCATTATTAAATGAACATGCAAATCAATGGTAGAAGGCTTTTTAAATCTGTGAAATCGATTGCGTGATTTCAACGCTCTGCTATCAAAACAAAATCTATTTAATGTAAGTAATTGAAACCATCGTAAGTTACTAAAAATAAATTGTAATATTAATAAATATAATTAAGCTTTAATAATGCTAAATATTTTGACTAACTTATCTTGAGAATCTCATTTCATTCTGCTGAGAATTTCCTCAGCAACGTTTGCCCATAGTTTCCTCTGAACAACCTGATGGTGATAATTTTTGTGACGCATTTCCCATAAGGAAGGGTATTAGTATTTCAAGGGTATACACTAATTATTATTTCAATGTCCATAGTGAAACAAATAAAAAGCAGTTCAATAGGTAACTGAATTATTATTACAAAGCGAATCAGATTATTAGGTTGTTTACACTTTGCAATATGGTATTCCTCTTCATTAACACAATTTATAAGGATAGACCTCAGTGTAGTTTATATTGAGTAATATATGTATATCACCGATACATAGTATGTATAATTTTTTTAACACAAGCAACACTCCCAATCTTAGTAAGCATGCTGTATGATAAGTATGCTCAATTCAGAATTATGAGAGGGAAAGTACTATTGTATTTTGATAGATATAGTGGCACTATCTGTGGTAAGATGGTGTAACTATTTTATTCAAATTTGTTTTTACTTTCAAATACTTTTTCTAAAACAAGAAGTTTATATTCCTTTGTCATCCTTATTTCTTATTTTCTTTTCCTGCTTATCCATTGAAGTAACACTAAATAACACCTTTTTAATTTAACTGAAGTAAGTAAACAAATAGGTAGCCACTTGCACAAATACAAATATCTAACCACTTACACAAATACATATACTTAACCGCATAAACAAATATCTAACACTTTGAAATCTTTGAGCTGACGCAACAACATGGTGGCCATTTAGTAGATTGGGACTGCCAATAGCATCCAATCAAGTCTGCTATACTGAGCAAAGTTATTGAAGAATTAACATCTTTACCTGTTTTTTACTGCTTACTATTGATGAAACTTGACGAATAGCACAAATAGCACACACAGCATGCTAATATAAGAAAATAAATTAATTATCAATTAGATATTATTATAAGTGCTATCATCAATAAATTATCTTGTAAATTGATGTTGAAAAAAAGCTGTATCGCAGTAGCAGATCTAGAGCTTATGAAGTAGGATAAAATTCCAGTCGAAAATGGTTCCAGTGGCTGTCCAGGCCAATAAATATGCAATTCATGTTCTTAAATTTTTTTCATAAATAATCCCTGTACTGAAGAATTCATTAAAAGTAATAATTAATCGAATGGCTAGGAAATTTGATTAATTAAAATAGCAGAAGCTCATAATATCGATAAAACTGCTCCTCCGATACCCCATCAATCGACCTTAATATAAAGTATATCCAAAATGTTAAAACAAATCGATAGGTGAGCACACGATCTTAAAATCTGTATTATTTTCACTATAATCACCTTCAATAATCTAATAATGGACCTCAATATAGAAGATATCTGAAAAGTCAAAATACATTGGTAAGTAAGCGTACTTTCTTAAAATCAATGTATTTTCTACATTATTATTTTAGTTAGTTTTAACATATATTTTATTGGCAAATCCATTAGAAACCTTTCACCAGCTGTTGCGTTTTGGTTGTTGTTAGTTGTATGTTACTGTGTAAACTTTTCCTTTTGTTTTATTGATTATATTGTATTGCTCTCGACCTGGAACTGCTTTTGGTTTTTACATTTGTCTATCAATCCTTTCATAAAGATTTGTTGTGAGAAGAAGGTTTAAGAATTTCTATAATCACCCTAAGCATACCAAAACCTCAATATTGAGGATATCTGAAATGTTAAAATAAGTTGATACATCTTAAAATTGATAGTATTTTCATAATCAGTACATTCAATAATCAAATCATTTTTAGTAGAAATTTTTAATATTCATGCCTTCTCTATTATTTCTTCTCTCTTCCATGTTTTAAATTGAACTGCGCTCACTACTAGATATTTGTGTATGAGGGTTTTAAGATACTTATGTATACTCTGTAGTTATTTTTTATTTGGATTACACTATAATTATTAAATATTAATTTTATTAATGATGCCAATCCTTGACCTAAATCTATTACAGCTCATTCATTAAGTTGATCACATTTTTAATATGTATATGTTTATGTTTGTGTTGTGTGTGTGTCTGTGCCTGTGTCTGCATATGTATATGTATATGTATATATTGTAATGATGGGGTGTTTCATTTGTCTTCGGTACCTCGAGGCAGTCTCACGTGTCACATATTTACGAGAAGTTACAGTGGCTCTTCCCTTCCATTCGTAGATAATATTTCCTTGGATCTTTCCTATACCAAACCATCAACTCCTAGCACCCTTTCTGCATCTACAGCCTCCTACAATTCAAATCCTCTGTTATCCCACGGAAAACAAGATTGCGTCTTTCTGACCTCTATATCCCTTCCCACAGAGCCAAAACATTCGAATGTTCCTTTCTTGTTAGCTCCATTGTCCTCTGGCATTCTCTCCCATCTAATATCCGACATTCTTCTTCTCTCTCCTCATTCAAATCCATCTTTTTCAACACCTTCTCACTTCCCAAAAAGATGCTGTCTAATCATGAAATTTTACTTCAAGATCAATATCTTGATTAGTTGTAAATAATTGTTTCAATTATCATTCAGTTTTAACTCTGTGAATTATTTCATTATTTTTATATAGTTGAATGAAATTCTGTTCAGGAGTGAGAATTTGTTTTACCACAGGACTGTTCAATTCGCGTTATTTTTATATTTTTATTTTCTATTTGTTTTCTTTCTCTTTTCATTTTTTTGTCAGTAAAATTATATTTATTATATTTTTTTACCAGAAGAATATTCTTTTTCGTTACTTATTCGATTATTGTAAATATTAACTGACCTATATTAATGTAGTCTTTGGTCAGACATTTTTTCTGTTATCTTTTTTACATGTTTATACTTGTTATTCTTAAGGGACCTATTCCCAGAATAAAGTTTAATTTTCTATTCTAGGTAATTTAAAGATAAATGAAGACCGGTAAAATGGTCAAAAAATGTAACGGGCAAAAACTGGGTACCCGATCATTGGTATAGGAACATGGAGGGAGCTAGCACATGCACTCAACTGCCCGGTACTTGGCATGAACTCCATATTCCTATAAAAACTATTGGTAAGGGGTGCAGGTACCCGGCAGCCAGGTAAGTATGCAAAGGGCCTAAAACCAATGACCGGGTAGCCGGTGCTGGATACCATGCAGTCAGGTATGTGTGTAACGGGCCTAAGGATTAGGATCAGAATAGGCAGTATGAGAATGAAGTGCTGCAATTCCTAACCACCCTACAAGGAATTGACAAGAAGAGGATGACTACTTACTACCCCAATCCAATAATTGAACCCAAAGGAGATATCAATAACAGATCTGAACAATCATTGTTACTGCTCATCTTCCTATATCGTTATTGCTTTCTACCATCATGATTCAACAGATTGAATCATCACTTAAAAAATTATTTATGTATCCATTAATTTTGTACTTCTGTGGATTTAAAAAAATTAAATTATTTACTAAAACTAACTTTTGAAAAGTATTAGTCAAAGTTTATAATTCAAGGACCCAATAAACTTAATAAATTATTTATCTTACAACTAAAAATTTACTAACAAAAATAACTTACTTTTGTAGTGTGCCCAATTCTGGTAATACAATATAAGGAAGTTTGAGATCAATATTAAGTTCCATAGCACTACACCTTTGTATCGCTTTTGCTGATACAGATTTGATACAGCTTAAACAACTATCAGTAACAGAGTAACAAATCTGTGATAAGGATTCTGTTGCAGTTTGGACAAAACTCATCAATTCCGAAATAGCATGCTAGAAAAAAAAGTCAGATTATTGACCTAAAATGAGAAAATTCTATTGAATAAATTCGGAAAGAAGAGAAAATTCTTTTTAGCATAATTTTTTTTTTCATTTAATAGTAAATTTGACACACAGTTCATTAAGCTTTAGACATATGCTATATTGTTATATCTAAGATAACAAAATGCATCTCATTTAACTCTCTTTTTTGACAAATTTGGAAGCATTGGTCAAACAAACCATGTTCTTCAATTCAAATTATCCTATTTGGTTCAGAACGAAAAAAAAACATCCTGTACCATTACAACTCATGAAGGGTGTTGGGTTAAATAATTAGTAAAGACCATACTGTTTCTAGGCCAACGGTTGTGCAGTGAGGTGATTTAGTCAGGATCACACTCAGCTGCCAGGTATTTCCCCCAATTAAGGGTACCCAATTTATAGAGCTCAAGGTCAATCCTATATTACAGAATAAATAATTATCTCCCATAGCCAGATTCAAACTTGGTCCCCAGAAAATAGGAGCACAGTGCTTTACTCACTGAGCTGCCCTGCTCCATCCATGATTCCTAAACATTAGTTAAACAAATCATGTTCTTTAAATTATCCTATTAACCTGAGAACGAATCACCAACTTAATATTATCCATGATCCTTAAATTAATGAAAATAATTAACGAATAAATCAGAAAACAATATTTATGATTAAGACTGAAAATCTAAACGTGTCAATTAATTCATGTAACATTATTTCACAAAGTTTTTTTATTTATTTAAAAAATTAAACCTGCCTCATGATATACAATTTCAACTGGTTCTAGATTGATTGTCAGCCCATAATCTGCTTCTGAATTGAGAGGATTCTTTTCAAAATCAATAGAAAGAAAATTTGATGCTGTATTACCTAAAAAAGAAAGATTTGTTAATCTTTATAGTAATTTTTAAAGATAAAAATAAAATTAAAAATTAAACATAAAAATAATGTGAAAATAAAGTAATTCTAGAAGAAGAGACATTTGCTATTAGGAGGGAGATTAATACTAACTACATTTTGTGAGCAGCTGCTTAACTGTGTTGAGTTGCTAATTCACTCAGCTTACTGATAAGTACAATAAACAATATTAAAATCTAGAATAATGATTTCCACCATGCTCTTTGCAGCATTCAACTTCTCCAAAAAATTACTAGTAAGAGGGATCCTTCCTCTACTTTGAAAGGTGTGATTTGTACAATTTTTCAAATAAGTGCTATTAATCGTACAGTTTTCTGTTTCTTTAACCCTAAAAAATTACCTTTGTTACATCATTAACCCCACAAAAATTGCCTTTGATACTTCTTTAGCCCTAAGAATAGTTATAATTGTTTTTAGCCTTAAAAAGGTAAAAAATTGCAATCTTTCTACAAATCGAAATTCCAATTTATAGAATTTTTTTTAAGGAACCTTCAGGTTCGATATATAGAGATTCAACTGTATATACTTATATACACATAAATAAAAGTACATAGTTGTACATTAATTGAATGTTATTTGAGATATGGACTAACATAATAACTTAAGAGGAGCGGATAAGCTAATAAATGTTTGATACCATATCTATGTACCTTAGGGCAAATATAACCTATTCAAAAATAAATATGTTTAATTTTAACAAAATCAGACCAACAAGACCCAAAAAACCTGTTCCAAAAAATGCTAGCTAATAGATGGGAGAGGATATACAGTACCTTACCCATTCCCCTTAAGATTACAGTTATCAAATATCATAAATATATGAGAAAAAAAAATTATAATATAAGAGTACTAAGAAAAAAATTCAAAGACCATACTGAACTATATTGTAATTAGACTATTTAATGAAATATTTACCAGTGTATATATTATCTGCTGTGATGATAGGAACCAAGTCATGCTCCAGACTGATGCCTTCAATTACAAAACTTTCGACCCTTCCAGATAGTTTAAATGCCTTTGCCGATGGCCTAGTCTCAAGGCTGGCAAGAAACTGTGCTAGGGTTAGAACCATTACTTCATGACCACGATTCAGTAAACTGAGGGAGCAATTAGCCAATGTAAAGTTCACCTTATGTTCTGAAAAGTGAGAAAAGGTCTAATGACTTACAAAGTTCTATAAGTTAGAGATACTAAAATTAATTTTTAAAAAGCTTCAATAGGAATGTATGTTGAGAACAGAACTTAGAAAATATTGACGTTAATTAATTGAGTTATCCAAACGTTCAGCACTCCGCTCTTGACAATTCGTTGATGCTCCATTAGCGATCTCCGATCATTTGGACGATCGGTTTGCAGACTGTCTAAGTTAATTTTATAAATATTTTATGAATAAAAATAATAAAATGTATGCAAAACAAATGGAAAACCTTTGGAATAATAATGAGATAAGAAAATTTTACCACGAAATCAAAAGAAAGTGACTGACAATCATTTAAACCAAGAATAAATGCCTGTAAAAGCAACAAGTGAAATCTCATCACAAACAGAATGCATGTTCTAGAACAGTGGCAAAATTATTTCGATCCTCTCCTATCTGACTTATCGGGAGAGGAGACAGAAAAAAGGAGAATTGGAACCCATATCAGTTGTCCTGATATGGAAAATGTCCATGAAGTATTGGAACAGCTAAAATATAATAAAACATTGAGATCTAATAGACTCCCAGCAGAATTGTTTAAGCACAGAGGAGAAGAATTAGTAAAATGTTTTTTTAATATTACAAAGGATAACTGGAAGATAGAGGAAATCCCTTCAGAATAGTACTAAGCAGTTATCTGCCCGATTTACAAAAAGGCGAATATCCATGACTCTCATAATTATTGCAGTAAATCCCTTCCCTTTTGTCTTAAGTTTATGAGGTTTTCTCTCTGATTCTTTATTTAAAAAAAACCTACATCCTTTTGCTGAGCAGAACATAGGAAAGTACCATACAGGATTTATGAGAGGAAATTCGATCGTACACAAAATATTCTTCTTCAGAAACATCCAAGAAAGGTGCTGGGAGTGTAATATTCACACACACCACCTGTTAATAGACTTTCAGAAGGGCTATGGTAGTTTAAAAAGGAATGAGCTTTACAAGGATCTTGTTGAAATGGGAAATACCACAAAACTAATTCCTCTGATTAGGCCTACAACGAAGAAAGTACAATCCACAGTGATTATTCAGGGTGGCATGACTGATATTCATCTTGCCATGCTTTGAAACTCACAAAGGGCTGAGACAGGGTGATTGCATCATATATTTACTGTTCAATTTGGCCATCGAAAGTGCAGTAGGAAAATCTAGAATATAGGTTGGGGAACAATATTATATGATTCTGGCCTTAACCGATGATATAGACATTATTAGAAGAATCTCTACTGATTTGAAAAATGTTTTTATCTGCCTTCAGATAGCAGTGGCTAGATTGGGTCTAGAAGAAAATGAAGCAAAAACAAATTATATCCATTCATGCCCTTCTGGATGGGTATGATCCATCACACTTTATGACAGGAGGTTATTCCTTTGGAAAAGTGAATGAGTTTATTTATCTTATTAATGAGATACAAGCGAATATCCAACAGAGAATAAATGTTATTTTGGGCTACAAAAGCACTTAAGGAGCAGGGCAATTTCTCAGACTACTAAAGTGCAAATAGAAAGACCCTGGTAAGTCCAGTCATTACTTAAACCTCTGAATGTTGGGCATTATCAAATACACAGGAGGCTCTTCTCATAAGATTTTAAAGAAGAATACTGAGGAGAATTTACGAACTGAGTTTATGCCAATAAAATCACTAAACTACGCATGAATGCTGAAATAACAGGACTCTACAGGAACCCAGTGTTGCATGGGCAATAAAAGTAAGACATCTTCGATGGACGGGCACATATTTATAATGACCCCAGATAAAATTCCTGGAAGGATTCTAAATGAAAGGATTTATGGCACAAGAAGAGAGGGAAGTCCTCGGCTCTGATGGATTGATGGGATATCAGTGGATGCAAGGTCCATCTTAGGATCTGCAACTGGAGAGCAGTAGCAACCAGTAGAGAGGACTGGTAGACCAAACTGTCCAGGAGTTAATCAGGAGACCTTGACTCTTCAAGAATTGTAGCGCCACGAACGATGATGGTGATGGTGAAAACTGAACTGAGTACCTTAATATAAACTATTTTTTTTTTTTTTTATACTGGGTTATAACCATATATACTCCTATATAAGTAGGAGGTGCAGATTATTGATTGTTTACCAACTTTTTTTAGCAAGAGCGCACTGGAGATTATCAAAATCAAAATGGCACCAATTTAAGATCAAGAACGACAGGCAATAGTGCCTTCATAAATATTTTTAAATAAAGAAAAACAAAAATTTAAAATTAAAACAAATAAAAATAAATTAATATTACCAATATATTGTTTCGGTTTTTCGATTTCTCCTGATGTTGCCTCATTATAACCAATAGCATCACATAACATATTTTTTTCAGAAGGTGACAATTGTGCCCAAATTCCTCTGCCAGTTCCAGCAGTAACATGCAATTCAGGATGAGGTTCTGAGTCTGCCCCTTTCTTCCACCAAATTCCTCCTTTCTCATAAGCTTTGACCCTTTCAGGTTCTTCCTTCAACAGCTGAAAATAAATTAATAAAAAACAGTATTGCAATAAAGAGGCTTATTCCAGCATTATTATTATTTTTTATTATTAACAACCTGAATTTTAGCATGTTCCCGTGCTATGATAATATCAGTTATTGTTAATAAATCTTCACATTGCTGCAAATCAAGTTTTAATTCAGTGTCAGTTGGTTTCAATAAGCTTTGTTTATAAATATCTCGGTACCGTCTATAATTTTTCCTGAAAAATTTATAAAATGTAAAAAATGAATCCACATAATTTCATAATCTTAAAGCAGACGAGCAAAAATCCAACAAGAGACATAAAATACATTTTGGAACATAAATGGAAGATTTAAGCTTTGAGTATCTAAAATACTGATAAACAACTAACCAGCTAACATTTCACCAATTCAGGACAGAAAAAAATAAGATCATATATATGCAGATGAAATGCAGCACATCTCACATCTAAAATGACACATCAACTAGAAACAATACCTTACTCAAAGACATCTATCTATACACATACCGAAAGAAAAGGAAGGCAAAATTAATATATCTTTTTAGTCCATCGATGTGATCTTATGTTTTGTTTCTTGATTTAACTGGTATTTTAGAAATTCAAGGCTTTGTATTCAGAATCTTCCATTGATATCCTAGCATTCATAATAATCTATACATTTAAAGACAGAGTATAATCTATAAATATAAATGCATTAAATCAGATTTGGATACTGCTAGAATTAAACAAAGCTTTGCATCAAAGCTTTCTCCTAAAGTTCATGACAGTACTGCTTACTATACAATAGTTCAATCTTTTCTTTCAAACAAATTCTTTTCTATTCAACAAGTTTCAAAGATTCCTTCTATTCAAACGATCTAATAGGAATTCCTTAAGGATCATACTTTGTGTACGGTGTCCCTTTTAGTCTAACACCTATCTACATTGGTAATTAATTAAGCATAGGTGGAATTAGTCATGAAAAACAATAATAAGGTAGAAAAAATTATGTTTACACTTCTTCTTATTCTTAACTGGTGTCACATTCCATGAGGGAGTATGGCCGCCTGTAACGTCGATCACCAGTCATCTCTCCGCTGTGCTGCTGCTCTCCCTTTCCGAATGCCCAGGATAGACTGTGCAGCCTAGGTCTTCTCCACCCGTCAGCCACTCGTCCAGCATTTTCCTCAGGATTTGATCTTCAACCATTCTCGCCAGATGTCCCGCCCACCGTAGTCGACCTATCTTAATCATGGTTGTAATGTTGGTGTCATTGAAAGGGCCATCAGCTCGACATTGGTTCGATGCCTCCATTCTCCATTATTATAGACCGCACCATAGATTCTTCGGAGGATTCAACGTTCAAACTTTGCGAGAGCCAGTTCCTGGATTCTAGGAAGTGTCTAACATTCTGAACTGTAAGTCAACACAAATCTGATGAGTGTTTTGTACAGGCGCACTTTGGTGGTCCTGGAAACATGCCTACTTTTAAGGTGTCTGAAGTCCATAATAGTATCTATTTGCATTGACGTTGTTTCTGGAGTTTATCTGGGTTCCGAGGTAGACAAATTCTTCTACTCTCTAAAAGATGTACTGACCAATATTCACCTTGCCATCTCGCTGACCTCCACCAATAGCGTTCGTATCCATATACTTGGTCTTTGTTTCAATTTTAATAAGCCCCATTCTCTCTTTGAAGGTCGAGAACGGCATCCCTCATCGCTCCAAAAGTCCTTCCAATCACATAGATCTCGTCAGCAAAGCCTAGAATCATAGCAGATCTGTTGAATATTGTCCCTCTGATCTGGATGTTGGATCTCCAAACCGCTCACTCCAGGCTGAAGTTAAAAAGAAGACATGCCAGGCAGTCTCCCTGTCTCGAGTCTCTTGTGTGGGAATGACTACACACTCTGTCTTACAGTTCAGCATATCTTGAAAACATATCTTGAAGTCATCATATCAGTCATATCATATCATATCATATATCATCATATCATATCATATCATATCATATCATATCATATCAGTCAGCATATCTTGAAGTCTTACAGTTCAGCATATCTCGAAAACATACCAATTCTGCAGACTTGGACTTGGCCACCCAACATATCTTATTACCCATATTACACCCAACATATCATATTATCCTCAATTTTAAAATTATATGAAATTTTACCTTTTCATGGCACAAATATGTGGTTTCCATTTTCAAGAAAACTATATATTGCCATGAAAAAATAACCTATTTGCTTTAGACACCGGTATTTTTCATGACAACTTTCCTCACCAGTTCATATAGGTCATTTCTTAAATACACTACTGGTGGCAATTAGTGAACCTAATCATTTGAAACAATTTTAATAGTTGCTGGTAGTGCCAATGAATAATATTGAGCCAAAATATAAAAACCATCAAAACGGCACAGAGGATATATTCTTCTGACAATAACAATATTTTAGACAATATTAACACAAAGGCTGCAAATAAACTGAATGAGATTTTTTCACAATTAAGAATTACTATTAAATTCAAGCTTGTAGGAGATGATGTTTCTTTCCCTAGTGCCTTTATTTTTTCTCATTCCAGATGCATTGATTTTTTGTGTTTAATTGACAGGTATAATTCATCAATGAAGTATAAAAAAACAGTGTTGCTCCAGATCACTAGTTTCTGATTAATTATATGAAATTTTACAAATTAAATTTAATTTTTGAAACTGTATTAAATTTTATTTATATTTCAAATTTATCAAATCTAAAATTGTTTGATTTTATGGACATTGCATTCATAGTCACGTAAATTAATCATTTTTTTATTGTAAATTTGCAAATAAAAACTTTATTATTATTATCATTAGCAAGTAATTGATACTGTTAATATTAATAATAATATCAGCTGTAAATTTATTTAGATCTTTTGATAATCTTACCTACCTTTTATCAGAGTAGAACTGTTCCTCAATACTAGTACTCACCAAAATAACATAATCTCCTCATAATGTTATCATTTGTAGATAGGGATTGTTTTCATTGAAAATAAAATGAATTTAGCTCTCTTATATGCCTAACCTGCACTGACCTGGGGGAAGGATCCTCTCTAAGCTCTTCACTAAATTCGCAGCTATGATTTACATGAACTGCATTATGTGGCTAATCTTTATTTGATCATTTTTATAGCTTTAGGTTAATCGAAACTGAAATTTTATTCAAGAGAGGGGAAATCAGAAGCTGGCATTATGAAGTAGTACAAAAACAATGTACATATCGCACCCCTGGAAGAAGAGTCACACAACTAAAAAATGCATTATTTGAGAAAATCAACTAAAAGAATACTATAACATTTATATTGAAACAGTATAAGCTTCTTATAAATTGTAGATAAGTATTTACCGCCATAAATACTTATCAGAAATTTAAAAGAAGCTTGTACTATTTCAACATAACTTTTAAAACATTCGTTAAGTTGATTAATAATGCATTTTTGAGAGGTGCAAGATTTCCTGCAAGGGTGCGATAGATATGCTATTTCTTAAAATACAAAAATCATATATTTCAAAGTTAAGAAACTAAGTATGTACAACTAATACCTCACAAACTAAAGAGTGTATATAGAAACCAATACAAAAACAAACTTATATGCATGTATATAGCAGTACAGCAGCTTCAGTAGCCGATTGTTTTAATAATATTACTGAGTTGCATTATAAATATTACCTATGAGTAGAAATTCGACTCCAGCTATATGGCCTTACTCTTTGTTCTAAAACCGCATTGTACAGATACTTCCACCAATCTGCCACATTACCACTCACTGATTTATTTGGATGATATTGTCTATACTTCCTGAAAACATCAAAAATTGTTTAATCAAATGGATATATAATTGAAAAAATATATGCACATACATCGCAATGTTTAAGAATTGCTATGTCATACCGATTAATATTTATCCGTTTAAATGAATCCATGAGATCTATAAGTACAAGATATTGCTGTCTAGAAAGTTGTGTAGCTGCATCTTGCAACACAAAATCGACCAAAAGTTTAGGCACCCTTGCTTCATTTGATTTATTCACAATCACTTTCATTTTTGCTGTTATTGGTTTTAAAACTGCAATAAGGCATTTTAAAGTGTGCTTCATATATTTTAGCATATAAAATTAAATATATCAAAAAGATGTCTTAAAAAAAAACAAAAAAAACATTTAATATAATTTAGAACTTACTGAATTCAAATTCCTCTCCTTTAACACTAAATGTTTCAAGACCTCTTTTCATATCTGACCTCCAAGTATAAGGAGCGGCAGAGTCTTGGCCAGGTGCTTTTCCGACTAGCTGTGAACATCCTGGATTACAATAAATTGAGAGTGATTCAACCTTAACCATTTGATAAACTGATGATAGTCCCTGCTGTGAGGTAGTTGGTTTCCATTTGCTGAAACAAATAGTACTTCATTAATAGAAAGAAAATATAATGGTACCAAAATATAATAATAAAAAAACTAACAATTTAGCTAACAATATAAATTATTTAATATAATTCATTTTTGAAGAATTTTAACAAACCAATATATATATGCTGTATATATATATATATATATATATATATATATATATATATATATATATATATATATATATATATATATATATATATATATATATATACATGCTGTAATCATATATATATATATATATATATATATATATATATATATATATATATATATATTATATATATATATATATATATATATATATATATATATATATATATACATGCTGTAATCATCGAATCAATGAACATGGCACCACAATACTGATACAGCCTATAATAGAATAATAGAATAGAATAATAATTTTTATAGATAATAGAATAATAAATACCTATTTGTGGTTTCTATAGAAAGACTCTGAAGGCACAATCCACATGCAAATAAAGAATCGCTATTTAACTTTGAATCCTCATAACGTACATGGATATTATGAATAAACACTTGCAAATTATTCATGATGGTTGTGATCAAGTTTTCTACAAAACTAGGTGATTCTGGAGCATCTGAAAATTTATCTAAACTATAATAAAAGGCTACAAATAAACGAAAAAAGTATAATAAAAAAAGATATGTTTCCACCTGTTCCTAAAAAGTGGCCAATTTCTAAAAGTTCTAATTTTCTTCGTTTTGAAGCTCTCATTAATCGTTTTTCTTTTTCAGGATCGTATTCTCGGTCTGTGATTGGAGCGACGATTACATAAACATCCTGAAAATCATTTATTAATCAATAAATATGCCTTCAAAATTTTATTACCAAGCAATTAATAATAATTAAGGACAAGATAATTATAATAATTAGGCCATTTGAAAAAATGGGCAAATGCTTTATTCCTAATTTTTTTATAATATATGCCATTTTTACTAGATACAACTAACTTCAACTTGATTTACTTTAAACATATATATTTTTAAGCAATTTACCTCCATTTCTATGGCCACTGACTGTTTGTTGAAACACCCCCATGGTATTTTTATGTTTATTCTGCCAATTGTTCCAACTTTCACTTCTATTGGCAGATCTAGTTCATACTAAAACACAGATTAATAAATAAAGTAGGTTAGTATCATTCTAATAGATCAGTAACAGATAGAGAGCTATTTTTCTGAGTCAGAAAGATGCCATGACATTTATCTTAGCAAAGAATATTGAAAATTTTTGGGTGAATTTACTGCTTCTACCTTCAAATCAAAATCCTCTTAAGAGTCATGGTCATTTAACTAACCTCATAGATCAAGTATAGAACTTAGTAATGTGATTTCAGTATTATGGTTTGTAATTAAAAAAATAATAAATCGTTAAAAACCGATTATAAAAAATAATTAAACCTCCCTTTTATGTCACCAAACAGGAATGGCAGCAAGGAGGATGAGACAGTTCAAGAAGTTGTCCTAAAATTTCCATTAAAAAATCATATTCTGAATCCATTCGCCATTTATATATTTATACTCTGTACTTATATATTTACTATTTATAATCATTATGTATTAATTAGTTTATTATTTCATACTTTGTAGATACAACAGTATAAGTGATACAACTCGATTGATTTGCTGCTTTTTCTTCCTGAATCGATTTCGTTGGCCGAATAAAAAATGCAATATTTTATCTTTTGAAAATATTAATTTTTTTTAATTTTATGCCAGGCAGTATTTTTTAAAGAAGTACGCAGATTTTATTTTCGGAGGGGAGGGAAGGGATTTGATAAGAAGATGGCAAGTAATCACTGAAGCATCTTTGATAGTAATTTAGTGATTTACTAGTAAGTTTTAGAAATAAGCATGAATATTGGATCATAAATTGTTATTAAAAGTACAAAAAATATTACTCAAAATAGTAGCTTTATGTTGCTCAATATGAAAATCATATGTTTCCATAAATTGTAGGGGGAGAAGGATATATCTCCCTGGATTCGTCTGGGAGGATATATTCCTTGCGTACGCCACTGGCTTTTTTTTTAATAGTCGATGCACACTTTTTTTATGCATCAACTAATTGATCTTATTTTTTCTTTCCTCATTTAACCGTTATTTTATAAATTCAAGGCAATAAGACACAATTAGTTACAACTATTTTAAAAAACTAAAATAAGATACAATTAGTTGATACATAAAACGCCTCTAAAAGTTGGAAAAATAAAGAAATATAAAGATCAATGAATGTGAAAGAGAAAATATCTATATTGTCTCAGACGGCAAGGTGGCAGCTGTGTCACGGCCTCGACCCTGGGCTTTTATAACAATAAAATATAATATTAAATTACATTACATATAGTAATAAAATTAATAACTATCATTGTACTATTATATATAACACATTGCCACATTTATAAATTTTGAGTAAGAAGCTTAAGCCTCGTACACTCCTATCGACAAATGTTTAGGACATGTATATTACATGTCACAGGCTTTCTATTGAAACGGGATACAAGATACATGTCGCAGAATAGGGTGGTGATAGGTGGCTGTACTTCAAAGAGTGTTGGCATATGTTATTTCTCTTTGTATAAAAATTCGGCGCTGAATAAAGATAGAAATTTAACATTTATATTGTTTTAAGTACTACTTTGTTATATTGATCATGTTATCTATTACTTAATCGAGGAATCGATTAATGATGAAGACATCTGTCACCGAAGTTAGTTGTACTCTAGATTCTGAATGGAATGTGTTGTGTCGCTGTCGTATCCTAAGTCTGTGTTTGTTGACTCCTTACAATTTAACATAACAGCAAGGTCTGAGGAATAAGAATTTTACAGGTTATGGGCCCAGGTTTGTCTATTTTCATTTGAATTTATTCTTTCAGTGTGAAACTGAAAATGTTCAGTGTAACTACCGGAAAATTACTGAGAGACCAAACAATATGGCGGATGACGAGAGACCAAGGTAAAATGAAGAAAGGTACCATATTCCTCTCTTTGAGGGAAATAATTATGATAACCGGAGATTCCTGCTTGAGGTTCTACTGGACGAGAAGAAACTTCTAAATCATGTCACTGAGGAAGTTAAATATGCTAAACCTGTTGGTGAAAATGCACTAGCTCAAATAACGCGGGAAGCCGCCAACGATGGTCTCAAACAAAGAGATAAGTTTTGCATTCGCCTTATTGAAAAATGCAATCGCGGACAGTAATTTAGAATATTGTAGAGGAAAAAGTACTGCATATGTAGTTTGGAAAACTTTAGAAAATACAAATGTATTTTCTGAATGTATATGTGTATTTTCTAAATGTATAAATGTACGTATAATTCTACAATACAATTATTTAGTAATTCATAATGTATGTATGTATTATGAAATCATAAGTAAGGAATTGCCAACCAACTCCGTTCCAGGAAGGCATTTTTGTCAATGTGCCACAACCCGAATTCAAAAGCCTTGGATGACCACTTAGATTTGATAAGGAAATTCGTAACTTAAAGTTGGCTGGGGGTGACACAGATGAAGTGGGTGTCATTTGTCATCTGCTGTTGACACTTCCTTCAGAGTATAGTATGGTGGTAACAGCATTTGAAATCTTGTATGCTAATGGTGAAAATCTAACTCTATCTTTTGTTAAAAATGGACTGCTCGATGAAGAATAAAAGAGGAAACTTCAAGGAAAAATTAAATCAGGAAACAATGAGTCAACTAACAAGCAAGGGAACCAAAAGAAATATTACAAAGGTAAAATCAATCATAACCAGCAGCAGCAAAACAAGCAAGGGTCATAAGCTCCAATAAACAAGGTATCTAGCAATAGTAGTATTAACAATGCTAGCGGAAATTCTGGTTTCAAATGCCATAATTGTGGAGGATATGGTCATTTTTGAAAGGAGTGCCCCAGTCCTCGGAAAACTCAGAAGAACACCGGTTAGTAGTGCACATACTGCTATAGAAGAGGAAATCAATTTCTTGTTCTCAGCAATAGCTAATTCATCATAGGCTGATCGACAAGTAGCAGACGGTGAAGTGATTTGGTGTCTTGATTCTGGAGTTTCGGAACATATGACTAATCAAGATAAATTTTTTGAGGAAAGTGAGAAAATAAATTTTCTGAAAATAAAAAAGAAAATAGAAAGAAGAAAAAAAAAAAAATAAAGTTCTGTAAGGATACAGATGGCAAAATCTGGAGAATCACTAACATCTATTCAACAGAGTACTTTTTGGACCTGTCGATGGAAAATTGAATTCAATCACAATTCCTAATATTTTGTTTGTTCTTCTTTTTTCGCTACCTCTCTTGTGCCATTTAGCGTAGAGGGGCCTCAATCCATCGGAGCCATTCTTCCCGGTCCTGACAACTCCTCTTCATTTGAGCCAGGGTTTTTCCTCTTTTACCTTCTATTCTTTGGATATAATCCTCATAGAGGATTCTCGGGCGACCAAGGGGTCTTCTGCCTATCGGGCGGGCTTCCATAACCTTTCTAGGAAGTCATTCTTCGTCCACGCGACAGACATGGCCGAACCACTTCAGCTGTCTTTTTTCAATGGACGTCTTCGGTTCTGTCACATGCAGCTGATCCTGTATGTTTATATTCCGCACTCGGTCCCTCCTTGTTTTACCGACCACTGCGAAGATATTTCATTTCAGCTCCTGTTGAACGATGTCATCAGCATATAGAAGGCTCTGGACGACGACAGGACGCATATTCCATCGACCGATTAGAGTTGGTGATGTTCTCCTCTTACATATTTTATGTTATTTATTTATTTTATGTACATATCTCATCCATAAATCATAGAAATAGTTGCATTTTTATAAATTGCTTTATAGCATTGTTTGTTCCAGGTTTAGAATTAAATTTATTCTCAATCAGAAGGTTGGAAATGAACGGATTCACTATTGTTTTTGAAAATAGTCAAGCAACAATTATGAAAGGTAAATTTATAATAGCAGTTGCTTATCGGGTGAACAAATTGAAATTTCAGATTAGCAAGGAAAAGGCCTACTTGACAGCTGAAATTGAAAGTTTGTGGTATGAAAAGTATGGTCAAAGAAATAAACCCGGACTGCTAAAAGTACGGACCATGGTGGATGGAATGAACGAAAAAAAAGCAAAAGAACTTTTGTGGAAGAGAAATCAAACTACCACACAATCAATCCAGGAAAAGGTCAACTAGACCACTGGAACTCATTTACAGTGACTTATTTGGCCCAATAACTCCAGAGTCACATGATGGAAAAAGGTATGGTGTAACATTTATTGATGGCAATACTCATTTCTCAGCCGTTTATTCTCTAGAGGAGAAAAATGATGTTTTCAGATATTTTAAAATATTTGAAGCGATGGCTACAGCACATTTAAAAAAAAAAAAAATAAGTCAGTTCAGATCTGATCGAGGAGGTGAATATATTTCATATGACATGAAGCAATAGAGGAGCAAGGGATACAATGTGAGTACACAATCAGTTATAGTCCTGAACAAAATGGAGTAGCTGAATGTATGAATTGTGCAATACCTGATAAAGCTAGATGCATGTCTTTCGCTCAGGGCTACCGAAGAAATTATGGCTTGAAGCTGTAAAGACAGCTGTATATCTGATCAACAGAAGTCCAACTGCAGCTCTTCCAGATTGTGTTCCAGCAACAGTATGATATGGACACAAACCAGATGTAAGTAAGCTTAGAGTATTTGGATATCTTTCATATCTACATACTCCAAATAAACTAAATGGCGGGAAATTTGAAAGCCGTTTAATGAAGCTGTACTTCGTTGGTTATTGCCATAATGGCAATAACATGAAGAAAAGATGTCATTTTTGATAAAAAATGTAAAAAAACCAAGGAAGTTATTAGTGTAGAAATTCTAGGTAATGAGCCTGATGAAAATTTTGTTCCAGAAAATGGTATAAGTTCAAGGGGAGACTTGGATTTGGAACTTGAAAATAATGCACCTGAACACGAATTGAGGCATAGAAATCGGGTAAGGAAATTGCCAGCATATCTAGACTACTATGATTTGTCATTCAGTGAACTTTCCATGAATATTGTTTCATTTTTGGATGTTCCAGAAACCATTGTGGATGTAAAGGGCAGTCAGAAATAGAACATAGCAGTTCAAGAGGAGCCAACGGCTCTAGAGGAAAATAAAAAAGATGGACACTAACAGCTTTACCATCTGATAAGAAAGCATTAAGCAGCAAATGGGTTTTTCGTGTAAAAGAAGATGCATTTGGAAACATAGAGAAGCGGAAGGCCAGGTTGGTCATCAAGGGGTGTAGTCAGAGAAAGGGCTTTAATTATGCAGAAGCATATGCATCAGTGGGACGGCTAGTTATCATAATAATTCGTCAGTCAATTATAACTCAATATAACTTACTGGCAGAGCAGTTAGATGTGAAGAACGCCTTTCTGCATGGAACAGTCAAAGAGGAAATATATATGAAGCACCCGGATGGACTTGATAAGGAACCAGCTACCGAAAACTTAGTATGTAAACTAAATAAAACTCTTTATGGTCTAAAGCATGCACCAAAAGAAAGAATTCTGAATATGATAGTTATGTTCAATTACATAGGCTCAAGCAATATCCATATGATAAATGTCTTTATCACAATGACTCATATGGAATATTTTTACTGTTTGATGTTGATGACATAATTATTGCTGGAAAATCAAGTAATGCATTGCAGGAATGTAAGAAAATTTTAAAGTCTGAGTTCTAGATGTCTGAAATGGTCAACTCAATTTTTTCTTGGGAATGAAGATTGATCTCACTAATCATGGAATGTTTTTGAGTCATTCCAAATACATTCATAACCTATTGAAGCTCGTAAAAATGTTATGCACCATCAACTACAATGGAAATAAACCCCTTAAAGGAACTTGAAGGTAAGAGTATTATACATAAGAAGCCGTATTGAGAAATGATTGGGTGCCTGATGTATCTCATGCTGACTACATGTCCTGACATCAGTGTGGCTTTATTTCTACAGCAGATTTCAGACCAATACTAAACATTCTCAATGGCTTGGTTTAAAATGCATACTGAGATATCTACAAGGAACATCAGATAGGTCTTCACTTTCCTAAGGAAGCAAGGCAAAATATTATTATTAATGTTTTTCAGATGCTGAGTTTGCTGGGCATAATTCCAAAGATAAGAAATCCACCTCAGGATATCTTATTGAAGTATTTGGTAACAATGTACTGTGGGCAACAAAGAAGCAATCGGCAGTTGCTGTCTTCAACAGAGGTGGAGTATGTATCTTTGGGAAAAGCAGTCGTGGACCTAATATGGCTTAGAAACCTTCTTCTGGACCTGTGGATCAAAATTCATGAACCAATTGAAGTTTTTGAAGACAACCAATAAACTATTCATTGTCTGGACAAATGGGACGGAAACGGATTAAGACTTGTAGATGTGAAGTATAGCCTTGTTAAAGACATATACAGAAAGGGCTTTCCAAAAGTTCTTTATGTTCCTATAGGTGATCAGAAAGCTGACATCCTAACGAAATCAGTTCAAAAAGCTTCGAGAGAGTCTTGGAGTTGGTATTCCCCAGCATACTAGTCCTAGATCAATGGCCATGTATCCATTGTTTATTGTAATTTGTGTAATTGTAAGATTGTGCAAAACTAGGATTGGGACATCAAAAGAAAAATATCGATATTTTACGGTATCGCGAAATCATATCGATATATACTGATAATCGTTAGAAAAATACCGATATTTCGAAAGGAAATGGATGAAAAAGCAAAGAAAAGTGCATCAAATGAGTATATTGTTAAACTGTGAAAAAGGTTCTGAAGTAATATAATAATTTCATATATATAATCTCGATAATTCGTATGGTCAAGAGTCCGAGTTAAATATGAATTATCGAGATATTCAGATTATCGAAATTTTCAATAATGGTAGTAAAAAATGAAAAAGTACAAAACAACAAAATTGCATTGATATAAATGTACATGCAGACGATATACTTACATAAAAAAAATCTTAAAATATCACATTTGAAAAAATTTCAGTTATTTTCATTTGATGCAATCCTAGAAGATTGGTTTTGTCGGTGGCTTCGTTAAGCATGCTCAGAGCAGAAAATACGTTTGCAGCAACACTCAATTTTGCTAAGTAATGACGCACGTTGTAGATGTATTATTTCGCCATTTTAGAATTAATCGTCTCCACATCACTTTATCAATTTCTTCTTCATCTCCTATTCAAACGGAGTCAAAATTTCCTCGTCAGATAGGATACTAGCTACCGCTAAATCTTCCTCAAAATAGACGAATTCTCGGAAATTTAAGGGGATTTCTTCATTTGGATGTAGGTGATTCCTATCCTCTATGCTGTCGAAGAGTTGCATCACTACTTCCTTGCGTTAAATGTCTTAAATCGTTTAATTATGGCAAAATCTTGAGACTGCAGCTTGGAAGATGTGTTAGGAGGCAAAAAAAGAACATTAACATTTTTTTTATTTCCTCTACCTGGCCATTTCTGGCGTAAAAGGGGTTTCAGCAGCAGTGGGGTGATACGCATGGGATGTACGTATGCCACTACCGCCAATAAAACTAAATATTATTTATTTATTTGTTGTTTCTTTTAAAACTATTTATTAGTTTATATTCTCATACATAATTTAAGGATATCTTTAATTATGGGAACTATATTTGGGTATTCTATATAGGAAGTGACCTTGCTTTCAGGTTCGTGTAGTTAGGATTGGCTTGGGCTTGCCACCCTGAGCCTCCTCTCTGCACTGCCCAGAGCCACTACTAGACTTCAGCTTCTTCCTGCGGTTCCTTCTGAGGCTGTCTCAACGGCGACAGACTCCTCTGTTACGGTTGGGCTGCCTCCCCAAGAGTGAAATGTGTGGGGCCCACCACTTTTCTCCACCTTCCTACCTATTTATATTCCATGAAGAAGGGGTAACTCATCTCCCAACCTCGGGAAATCGGCCTCGTCAAAGGCGTACTGTCCGTTTTTCCTATATAGCCAGGCTCGATGTCCATCCATGGTGACACAGGATATTACTGCGTGCTCGGCTGCATCAGGCACAGGTGGGGCACCTGGAACCGACATTTTCCCGGAAACTCCCGTGGCACCAGAATCTGTGAGAACCAGTAATCGGGATGGACCCACTTTGCCGCTGGTCTGGAGTAGATAGTAGGCAAAAACTTCTTAAGGGTTGCTCTCTTTTCACACGTGACCCACCGTCTGTTCCTCTCATTCAATGAGTCCTCCCTCAACACCTTCCACGTCTTAGGCTCCATCTCTTCATCTATCCTCCTTGGCAGCGGTCATACTTAGCATTCGCCTTTCACACCATTCCGCTAGCTTACTGGCACAGCTGAACATTAACATCGTTGAGTGATGGGGTACCGTTGTGGGCCGTACATCACTAAAAATTTGAAAATTTTCACTGGTTTTTATTCCATATCGGATTGTACCTATTTGTTGATATTTCACTTGTAGTCCATGCAATTGTTTTTCCACAATAGGCTATTGGTAGCGTTTTTGTTTTTAAACCACCTTGTTTTCGCGGACTTGTCAATCATTAGCGAACTTAATTTTTCCAATCAATCCGTGTTGGCGGCTAACAATATGGTTACAGGTTTTTTAAACAATTTTATTTAAAGAGAGATTAATAGAAAAAAATTTATAAACCGACCGAAATTTATAGAAACGATTCCCCTCTCACTCGCTCTCCTCTCCTCTTAAAAAGATTAAAAGTTGACCAGATTTTTTATTTGGAAAATCGAATTATAAGAATTTTACATTACTCGGAAGACGAAAATAAATGCGAATTATCGAGGGTACCGGATTTCCTTGTTTTTATACTTATTTAATAGACCAGAGAATATATACGAATTAACGGGATATGAATTATCGTGATTCCACTTTAATGTAGTTTAAAATATCGATATATCGTTGTAAAATATCGATATTTCAAACGTTAAGTTATCGATAGAAAATATAGGTTTCGGTATCCCAACCCTACGCAAGACTGCGCGTTCACCGTTCAAACCGCTCGCGCTGCTCCGCTTGTTTCGTTCGACGACGCAGTTCTACGAGCCCAGTATGAATGGGGCTTGATGGTAGTGAATTTCTAGGGTTAATTGATATTCAGATTTATTTTAATGTTGACATTATAAACTTTTTGTTAAAATTGTGCTCTGGTCTCAAACAAGTCGACTTTATACACATATTCAAATGGAATGTGCAATTCCATCAGTGAAACACGTCTGAATTCTCTCCTGTATTAATAAGTATTGTATTTTTAAGAATGAGCTGTCCGTTACGGCCGATTGAGATTTTTACAAACCACATTCTTTAGCACATAAATCTGAAAAAAAGTACAGGTAGTGTCGGAAGCTACAACACTTGATTTGGTGAAAAGGTAAACCATGTCTATTACATTCTATATATGTACAATATATAATAATATACTTGAAATTAAATATAATTTTGTTGAAGTAGTTGGCACTGGTTTAACTTTGATTTGGTTCACAACTAATGCACTTTAATCTTAAAACCGATCTAGGGCAGTGTATAGTTTTGTAGAGCGGTTCTTTTTCACTTTATTATATATAAACACATACGCAATATCCATAGCGAAGATAGAAGAACATTAATCTAGTATAACTATGTTTTAAGTAAATATAAAAATAATTTTAATAATTACTACTTACCAGAGCGTCTGGCTTGATTTTAAGATCCGAAAGTTGAACATCTCCGCCGAAGATGCCGACATTGAGGTTTTCCGTGTCCAAGTCCTGGATATATTTCCCCAAGTAACGGTGCAGTAGAGTAGCGACTACCCTTTCGAACATTTTTGTTATCTGTAAAATAAACATTGTAGAAGTTTTTATGGTTCATGTCGATTAAATCTTTATATTTACAAAAATGATTGATGAATGCAATAAAAAAAAATATAAATATAAAAATAAAAAAAAATGAATGTGACAAGATGACGTTAAGGGATTATTCCCGGACACTACAGTCGATTGTTGAGGATCGAATCCACTTTCATGACGATCGTTTCCTTATAAACGAAGTATTAAATTGATTTTTGGCATTTATTATGGCTGAAAGTGCACTTTGCTGTTCACACATTAAGACTAAGATGCGACTAAAACATCGTATCGATAATTTTTAAATATATCAAAATAGAAGTTCGATATATCGAAAAATAATATCGATATTTCGATATATCGGGCTTCGATATTTTTATAGGGTTACAGGTTTTTTTTAACAATTTTATTTAAAGAGAGATTTAGAAAAAAAATTATAAACCGACCGAAATTTATAGAAACGATTCCCCTCCCACTTGCTCTTCTCTCCTCTTAAAAAGATTAAAAGTTGACCAGATTTTTTATTTGCGAAATCAAATTATAAGAAGTTTACATTACTCGGAAGACGAAAATAAATGCGAATTATCGAGGGTACCGGATTTCCTTGTTTTTATACTTATTTGATAGACCAGAGAATCCATACGAATTATCAGGATATATGAATTACTGGGATATGAATTGCCGAGATTCTACTTTAATATAGTTTAGCATTTGGTATGATCGAAATATCGTTGTGAAATATCGTTATCATCGATATATATCTATATCGCGTGTCGATATTCCAACCCTAGTTTAGGGTCATATGAATTACACGAAATGGAACAAGCCCGACCTCCGTAAACAAATCAGAACCAGAGATATTAAATAAATCGTTTGAAGATTTTTTGTTTGGATCACACTACTTTTTATCTCTTAAAAAGGTATAAAATCTAAAAGTTATTGGTATGGGCCAGACATCAGAAATTCAGCTTTTCAACGGTCGCCACGTTGAATTTAGGTAAAATCTTGAGAATCCTCCAGAAAAATCAAGTAAAAAAATTTCTATTTTTTGATTCCTATGAAAATTCATATTTAAGTTTTTTAAGACATGCTAAGAGCGAATTTGACTTGCTTTTTCCTAAAATATTGTTGTTTTTACTTCCTTGTACGAAGTAAAGGAAGTATTGTAATCGCTTAAATTTTCGGTTTTCAGATTTCAACGGAAATATCCATTTTGACCATCCCTGAATCCATTTTGACTAGTTTCGTCGTGGCATCTGTACGTATGTACGTTCGTAACGGTTAGTGTACGTTAAAACGGTTAGCCGTAGAAAGTTGAAATTTTGTATTTAGGATTGCTGTAAAATCTAGTTGTGAACCTCCCATTTTGGTTACTACTTAATCACCGGAAGTGGTACTTTACTTGAAGGTCATAACTGATTTCCATCAAAAATTATATTAAAATACTTTGAAAAACTTCTCAAATTTGGTATTTATAACTTATATATAGATTTAAATAACTTAAAATTTAAAATTAAACTTAAAATACTAAATTTTGGTCTAAATTGGAAAACCAGAAGCGGTACTTTACTTGAAGGTCATATTAGACACATAAAAAATTATATTAAAATCTAATGTAAAACATCTCAAATTTGGTAAATAGGACTTTTATATTGATGTGAATGTATTTATTATATTTTGGTTAAAATTGGTGAGCCAAAAACGGTACTTTACTTGAAGGTCCATAATTAGCTTACATCAAAATTATATTTAAACTAGTATAACTCTCGCATTAGATATCAATCCTTTTTCTAATCCCAAATGCATTAGAAGTATGAGCGATATTAAGGAAACATATTTATTCGTGTAAACAATATAATATTACCACAAAAGTTTATTTGACTCATACAATTGATGAAGCTACATAGTTTGTAATTACTATGTTGAAATTACAGTTCATACTTAATAAGTAATTAGCTAACCCCACTGGAAAACACCTCTTCAATTTAGCCGTTAGGCAATTAGATTCAGCTATACCATTTTTTATGTGTAGTATTCATGTTTAACAGTAAGGGTTGATCATGGGAAACAGTATATAATTTCCCACTCATTAAAAGTTTACCCAAATTGATTTGGGTAAACACCCAAATTGATATAAAGTTGCCATGACTACGGCACATACGCAGGATGGCTTAGCGCCTGTGCGGACCTATATCGTACATTATCTCAAAAACGGCAGATACGAGAGCTTTAAAACGCTTGACCAATACGTTCTATAGGAACGTAAATGGTCTTGATGCCCGCGTCGAAATCTTTAAAACTGAACTCATCCCGTCTCGATCCGCCGACCCTCAATCGTCAAAGCTTTGAAACCTTCCAGTTTTTTCATCACTTTTATTTAAGCCCTAGTAAGAATTTAACTATTGAAATTAGATTCGTCACTTCTCCGTGAAATTCCCTTGAGAGCCGGAAAAGGGATCTATACTACCGTAATAATATATAGTAGTGATAGTGATTAAAAGAGAAATCATATGTTTCGATAATAAAGGTTACAAACGCAATTTGGTTTCCAATCCAATTAAACATTTTTATTACTTGTTTTAAGTGTTAAAATTGAGTATAAAATATTGGTTTTCCTCCCCATTTGTGAGATCAACAAGTCTGCAGCATGCGAATAAGATATTATTTAAGTGGGTTTTTCCGCTTAAAATGTCGAAACTGTCGATTTCCAACGCTTTATCCAGTGATATTACAGTTTTATTATTGTCACGTAACATGGAGAAATGTCTTGGAAACTAGTTACCTACTGAAGGAAAACGACATATAATAACGGAATGAGACCTCCAGTAACAAGAGCGTGTGTGTGTGTGTTTTAATAGATGGATGTCGGGTAGGGTTGGAATATCGGAACGCGATATATCGATATATCGGATTTGAAAAACGGATATATTATATCGTTATCCTAACACCCGATATATCGAGATATCGATATTTTGCACCGATATATCGGTGATATTGATATTTTAAATTTTATTATTTTATTTTAATTAGAAATTTCCTTTATTCTTTATCATATTTTTAATTTTATCCGTGAGTTGTACTTAACATTACAGCTTAATTATTTAATCACCAATATGAAATTAAGCTTAAGAAAAACACCAATATGAAAACTTATTTTTTTGTGTGCCAATCAGGTTTAAGTTTTGCAGGTGAAGCAAAGAATATTAACTCATATTATTGAATGAAATAAGGTTAAAACAATTGAAAAGCAGAAGCAAATATTCTTTGCTTCACCTAAAAGTAAAATTTTGATCTAAATTCCTGCTGCCCGGGGTAAGTGTCCCCCATACTTCCCTTAGATCCGGCCCTGCTGACTTGTTGGTGAAAACTAAAAATAAAGATTACAAGTTTACAAAGATTATTTAAAAATATAATGGAAAATTTAATTAATAAAGCTGTTAAACTGACACAAAGAACATGTGAAATAAGTAAAAAAAATATTGATTAATAACTTTTATCAAAAAGAACTATAAATACAATATGGTATGCTAGTATGAATATAGTTGAAAAATCTACTAAAATATATTGTATGAGAAACTTGGTTGGGAGGTGCAATCAATGCAGAAACACAATTATCATAATTATCTGGATATACTTTTCATACAACTAAATCTTTATTGTAATTATACTACTAGTAAATAGTTATTGTAATTAATAGTTTTCATATATTTTATTGGTTTATTATTTTCAATAATAGACCTTTGGAATCGACCAAAGAAATTTTTTTTGTAACCCCCCCTCAAAATTTGAGGTTTTACGTTTCAAGATACGTAGAATCCAAATATCGAATAAAAAAAAAAATCCGTCCGTCCGCCGTCCGCCGTACGCCGTACGCCGTCCGCGGCTTTTCTCCGAGACCACTGGACCGATTTTCTTGAGATTCGGTACCAAAGTCACAGGTCACCCCGGGATGATCCTCGGAACTCGACATTATAATTCGTCTGTATGTTTCAAAATGGCGGCCGATTAGAGATCTCATAAGTCCATAACTCGGTCATTTATAAAGATAGAGAGAAAATGTAAGGTGTTTTGGAATCAGCATAACGAGAAATGAAAAAAAAAAAAAAAAAAAATTGAAAAAAAAAATCTGTATAATTACCGATTAAATATCTAATAAGCCCATAACTCGGTCATTTATAAAGATAGAGAGAAAATGTAAGGTGTTTTGGAATCAGCATAACAAGGCATTAAAATAACAAAAAAGAAAAAAAAACGAAAAATAAAAAAATCTCTATCTGTAAATGCTTTTGGTTTATTATTTTCAATAATAGACCTTTGGAATCGACCAAAGAAATTTTTTTTGTAATCCCCCCTCAAAATTTGAGGTTTTACGTTTCAAGATACGTAGAATCCAAATATCGAATAAAAAAAAATCCGTCCGTCCGCCGTCAGCCGTACGCCGTACGCCGTACGCCGTCCGCGGCTTTTCTCCGAGACTACTGGACCGATTTTCTTGAGATTCGGTACCAAAGTCACAGGTCACCCCGGGTTTTGTTTGGTGCTTTCATTGTATTTAAACGAAAGCTAACGAAATTCCCTACAATACGAACTAGAAATCACCTAAATCGGACCATTATTAGCTGAGATATAGCTTAATGAACTTCGTTTTTATTTTTTCCTAGTGAAGTGCACATCAAATATTTTCTCTGTATCATTTTACATCACAGCCTACTTGCATTGACGCAGATTTTTTAATTAACACAGTTCGGCACTCTCACAAGCTTCAAATTTCTTTTCCTTTGGTACCTACTGCTTCATATTTTTTACTTTGACAGAATAGATATTTTTGTGGAATAATAAACAAGTGGAAGACATAAGTGGAAATAATAAACCATTGTGTAATAATTTGCAGCGTTTTTTATCTTTCATATAATTCATAATCTGTTACATTATAAATTAACACCTTTTTTTTTCTATAAACTTCATTTTTTTCATTGCATTAGTCATTTCTGTTTGTTACGATATTCTTTTATTGTTATTGGTACTGCCACTGCTGTTATCTTGTTTTTCTTAGCACTGATGCTGGCCTAAAACGTAAACCTGATTGGCACGCAAAAAAATAAGTTTTAATATTGGTATTTTTCTTCATTGACCTCAACGAAGCTTCTCCCACATTTATTTTTATTTCTACAGTCAACCATACTTCCACCATCGATAACAATACAGAATTACAAGAAAGAATTATAATAGAAAATAAAAATAAATACTACAATAAAAAAAATAACTAAAAAACAAAACCGATCGATGATTTAAAAAAAATTAAGATTGAAAGGGACAAAAAAGAAGAAGTTAGAATGGATATAATAATCTGCATAATTATCAAAGATTATAATTCATTCCTAGACTTATGTATAAAATTAAAAAAAGTTTTTAAGAATGATGAACATAGTCATTCGAAATTGTTGTAATACAACAACAATAAGCTAGGAAAAAATAGAACAAAAACTAAGGAGAAAATCAAAACCATAAATAAATAGACAGAATGTAATTTACAAAATAAAATGGAAATAATACAATGAGAAGTATTATAGAGGAGAAATGTCGCAAAATTTGAAAACAAGATTAAAGCAGCATAAGACAAATTCCAAATATCCTAATAGTAATAAAGAAGTGCTGAATTTCAAAATCGATATGAAATTGAAAATAATTACATAGACATAATAAATAAAATAGATATATAATGAAAGAACTAATAATTGTAATGAAAATAGTAAATTTAAAATAAAAATAAGATCTAGAAGAATTATTAAAAGGAAAGAGAACTCTACCATAAGTATTGCTAGATAGTGAAGACAGGCCAGAATATTCAAGAATAGGAAGCGAGGCACATTAGGTAGATGCTAACAACTAGTTTTAAATTGTATTGTGTTTCAACATTTCACAGTGTGTCATATGCATAGTAAATCATAGGTCTACTCGTAATTGTACTTTCATACTTTATTATGAAATAGGGTCGTCCAGGTTTTAACTCCTTATCCTTCAAATAAACTTAAGAGTTTAAGATTATCAAAACAAAAAATAATCTGGATCAATCATCCACCAAATTGAAATAAAATAGACAATATTATAAATGTAAATAAATTGTTGCTTATAATCATTGCTTATAATATAGCACATGTTAATTTATAAATATAATGGGGTAAATATGAGAATAAACAATATTTAGTTGCCAAACAATAATTAGTAGATGAGATTGCAACACAATGTAACAATATAAAGACAAACAGTAACAATGTAAAGACTAACAGGTAATAATATAAATGCTGATTGTACTGAAATATATATCAGATGAATTACATGTTTTTAGATAAATGTTTTGAGAATGCTCAATGCATGCATGGAAACTTTATAAAATACAATTTTTTTTTTAGAAAAAATAAAATAGAATTATATAATATATGAAATATGGCAAAACGCCTTCAAGATAAAAATGTATTATATACTTATTTTTTTAACCAAAATATTATTCTTTTCTATCTTTTTTTATAATGATTCATGAATAATTAAAAATATTGTTCTATAAATAATATTTATATTATTTCATAACCTTCTCATAAATTTCATAACGTTATACTCATTTCCTTTCGATATATAGATATATCGATATTTTTTTACCGATTATCGGTGGATATCGATATTTGGTTTTGTGATATATCAAATATCGATATTTTTCTTTCGATATTCCAACCCTAATGTCGGGACGCCGAATGTCAATCTTCGGAAACTAGTAACCAAATTCATCATCACTTTTTGAGCCACGGATTTATAATTTAATAGGCGTAAAAGTCATGTGTTGCCCACATCAGATATTTTTTGCTATGTTGAAAAATAGGTATTTTCACATTCGTTAGTTTACCATGTGAACGACGATATTAAAAATTAACTGAACATATGATTTGTAGTAATCCACGCTCTAATCTTTTCTTCCTGCATTTCTTACTGATATTGAGACTTTTTATTCAATTATTCAGGTATCGGGGCTATTAATGGATTTAAATTGTATTTTAAGAAAATAATAAAAGTGATTATAATAAAATAACAGTTAGTTCCACATTTTAGTTTGCCGAAATGTCTGAAACTCCACAAAAGCTGCCCAAACCCAGGATGAGAGGTCTTCTACAAAGACAAATTATGGTTAATGTTGGAACTGCCCTTACTCTTGCTGCAGTAACTGGGATCCTATTTAAAATTTTCGTTTGTGATGTTCGGAAAAAGAAATATGAAGATTTTTACAGGTATTTTATGTTTATGTTAATAAGTTTATGAATGATTTAAACAGATGCTGAAATTGGTTTTAATTATTTTATTATACTGATTTGTTTTATACGCCATAGCTGTTGATCTCGCAGAAATTTATTATCTAGATATTTTACGAATTTTTTAGCGATTCTATCCACTGACATGTTAACTAAAGTTAAAACTAAATATAATAACTAAAACTAAAACAATGAACATAAGTTTATTGGGTTTTTTTACATTCGTATTTGATAAACAGTAGGATGTCTATTTTCGATTTAAAAAATCTGTTCATTTAACTCATTCTGCCCTAATCCAATATATATAATATATATATTATATATATATATATATATATATATATATATATATTATATATATATATATATATATAATATATATATATAATATGAATCCTTAATCAATAGATATTTGTCCAACAAACCCTCTACACTCAATGCTCTGTACGTTGATTGGGAATGTGAGGTGCTGGAAGAGGAGGAATTTGAATGAGGATAGAAAAGAAACATGTCGGAAATAAGGAGGAAGGAAATTGCAGAGGGTAATGGAGCGGCAAGAAAGGAATACTTGAATGCATTCTTTATTATAATTTCCTCATAAATTTATTCCGATAAGAATTTATAAAATTAGAATAGTAGATGGATATAATTGACTCTCCATCTATAGATTTTGCAAATTGGAAGATAAAAATTAACGTAATGTACATATATTTTTCTCACTTACGCTCTATGCTTGTCATCTTCACCTTCATCAATATTTTTTTATTTTTCATTCTTTCTTCTTATATGTTAATTTTTGAATTATGTTTAATTATTATTATGTTTTACGTTATTTTCTATATTTTTTTTGCCTGATCTGTGCTGTAGCCATACAGATGGCCAATATGGTTGGACCAATGCGTCGGCTTTAAATGCAGTATAAAAACTTAAGGTTATGTTTCTTAGTCACAGTGGCTGATATTCTGACTAAAATGTAATCCTTAAGAAATACTGAAGAAAATTATTATATTGATGATGTGGCCAATCAGGAAATTATTATTAATGATAAATTTTATTTGTCGAGAAACAAATTTAATTCTTTGATCATTGCATAATACAACTACGTCTAACCCAATGAAAAATTGTAGATAACTTTAACATTTGATTGTAAATTTGAAGTAGAATGGTCATCATTAAAATGTGCCTCCGTATAATGTTTCTGCTAATGCATGAGGAAAATACTATTAATTTCTGTAAGTAGTTTTTATGCGGGTAACCTGCTACAACAGTAACAGGGAAGAAGGTACCTAACTATCCGAGGTATGATAAGCCTTCATATGAGGCACTAAACAAATTGAAAAGCAACTGTTTGATAAATTTGTTGATCCTCCATCTTTCGGTTGTACAAACTGAATTATAAAGACGAAATTTCGTACTTCACATGATTCTCCACTTTGATTGCTACGATATGTGATTCCAATTAGTACAAATGGATTAACCCACAAAAGTTATAGAAGTTCTCAGAGATTATTGACTGCTCCGTTAGAGGATGGTGGTTGCATACCATAAATGTAACATAAAAAAATATTATAGTTATAATTAAAATCAGTTTTAAGGTATTGAAATATATTTCTAATTTTCAAAAAGGTTTACTTTAATGTTTCAGGGATTACAATCCTGAACACGAAATGACGCGAATGTTGAGAATGGGTGCTGACTTCCAAAGTAAAACTGATTTCCAGTAACCTATTGAAGTCTACATCAGTAATGCCTTTCAGTAGTCCAATAATTATGTATGCAGTTAATATAGTAAAAAGTTTACAATTGTAGTTACGGATGAGTAGAATTGTAGTAGAACTATTTGTATAGATTATTTATTTGATTTGTTATAATTAATATACTCTGTTATATAAAATTTTACTTTATATAACCTCTCATTAACATAACCCCAACAATAGAAACAAAGTTCGTTTTCTCCTTACTTGATTCTAAATATTAAATGCTTAGGTTGTTATGATAACGCCTACAAATATCTGACAAATGACAAATTTCTTATATGCTAAATTTGAGATGTTTTGCATTATATTTTAATATAATTATTGATGAAAGTTTATTATGACGTTCAAGTAAAGTCCGGTTTGCCAAATTTAACAACACAGATCAAAAGTATTTGAGACTAATTGTCAAAATAAGATTTTGTAAATAATACATTGGTGTCGTAAAGAACGAAAATAAACTACAAAACGAATAAGAAAATATATATACTTATATACACTCATCCTAGTCGATTAAATTTAATTAACAGTATGTCCTTAATAAAGCATTTCTTGTTAATGAACTTTGATATAATTATTATATTCACATAATAAATATTAAATTAAACAAATAATGAAAAATCAGCTTCTAGGAATTTTTTATGAAAAATAAATTTCGAAGAACAATTTTAAGCACTTCAGGCATATTCTCATTCAGGAAGGTTTATTAATACAATATTGTATTTTAACGTCTGTCAAATAAAATTTAAATTATCTCCACTTTTGAGCAATATTTATTTGATTGGATCACTAAACATTAATTGCTTATAAAGAGTTACAAATTCATTGATATATTTCAAGAATTAGAATCCAATTAACCTGAAAACATTATTTCACTTTAAAAAAATTAAAAGTAAACTAGAATTCTAGTTAAAAGTTTTAATTTTATTTATAAATAATAAAATAAAAAATAAAATAAATTTATACATAATGTGAAAAATTGTAGTAATTTTGAGGAGATTTCAGAGCCAATTGTGATTCAGTAAGACTGAATCCTTTGGCCCCATCCTCTGGGTTGCGGTTGGCCTTGTATGAGAGGAAAAACAAAAAAATAAAACGTTATAGAATACATATAAGGTGTGAAATGCAAAACTCTTTACTTCCATTTTTACTTCCTTGTACGAAGTAAAGGAAGTATTGTAATCGCGAAAATTTTCGGTTTTCAGATTTGAACGGAAATATCCATTTTGAACATCCTTGAATCCATTTTGACTAGTTTCGTCGTGACGAATGTATGCGTGCGTATCTCGCATAACTCAAAAACGGTTAGCCGTAGAAAGTTGTATTTAGGATTGGTGAAAAATCTAGTTGTGAAACTCCCTTTTTGGTCTCTACATAATTACCGGAAGTGATACTTTACTTGAAGGTCAATATTGATTTCCTTCAAAAATTATATTAAAATGTAATGCAAAACTTCTCAAATTAGGTATATAAGATTTACATATTAATATAAATAATATAATAAATTTTGGTTAACATTGGCAGACCGGAAGTGGTACTTTACTTGAAGTTACTTACATCAAAAATTATATTAAAATTAAATACAGAAATCATATGTTTCTGTAATAAAGGTTACTAACGCAATTTGGTTTCCAATCCAATTAAACATTTTTATTACTTGTTTTAAGTGTTAAATTTATTGTAAAATCCTGGTTTTCTTCCCCATATGTGAGGCGAACAAGTTTTGCAGCAGGAGAATAAGATATAAGTTAAGTTGGTTTTCCGCTTAAAATGTCGAAACTGTCAATTTCCAATGCTTTCTCTTGTGATATTGACAGTTTTAATGTTGTCACGGAATACGAAGAAATCTCTTGGAAATTTCAGTTATCATGAGACCTCCTGAAACAAGAGTATGTCTGTGTGTGTGTGTGTGTGTGTGTGTGTGTGTGTGTGTGCCAATAGATGGATGTCGCGACACCGAGTATTGTTTTTGAGATTCTGCAATCTTCGGAAACTAGTGACCAAATTGAGGATCACTTTTTGAGCCAGCGATTTATAGTTTAATAGGCTTACAAGGAAGTCATGTCTTATCCACTTCAGATATTTTCTGATAGCGAAGACAATTATTTGGGTTAAAAAAATTGGATAGTAAGTATGTCATTTTTTATATGAATATTATTTCATAAAACGGTATAGTAGGTATAGTTGGCCTCCTTCTAATGATTATTGCCTTACTGATATTGATATTTTAGCATGGCGAATGCATCACACAACCGCCTGACAAGACCTTTATCTTCTACCTTCGATTATTGGATGTTATTCGACGTGACCGGAAGTAGTGAATTAAACATTAAACCGGTTAACTTCCGTACCTTTTGCATGTCTAGTACCCTTGGATGCAGCAAAATACCTAGCCACAAATTATTTAATAATATGAAAGACTTGAGGCAAGAATATTCAAGCAACAATTTAAAAGTTGACTATTTTGTGCAAAACTACTTTGTTTCTCTATATAGCTCTTTAGTTTGGGTACATACCATGAGATAGTCCTATTATCTCATGGAATGTAACCAAACTAACATAATAAAGAGCTATTTAGAGAAACAAAGTAGCGTTTTACAGCAGTATGGATTAATGAACCAAACATAATCCTGGTAATATGATATAACTTCTTTGTCAATTAACTTTTATATGAGTTTTAGATTATTTTTTATTTTAAACTAAATGGTCACTCGTACTTCGTACAGGAATAATGCTGAGCCCGGTGAGATTATATATGTTAGGTCAACAGAAAAACACCACCCACTGTTTTTTCATTTTTATGAACATTGTTTTTATTTTATGATTAATATTTTATATTTAGTGTAATATTGATTTTTTGTTGTAATACCTCCTAATAAATAATATTAATTATTTTCAATTTTTGACCTTCCATATGATATGTTTATCTTCAATCAATTTGCCTTGAGGTCAATTAAAAGCTCAATATTTTTTTCTATTTATTTTTAGACGTTTCGGGGATACTCTAGGCATCTAAATAACATCCCAAAATGTTGGGTGTGCAACTTAACTTCTAGTACTTTAAATGAGACTTGGTCAGTTATTTAGATGCTAAAGAGGGCAACAGAATTTCCACGAAACGTCTAAAAATAAATAGAAAAAATATTGAGTTTTTAATAGACCTCAAGGCAAATTGATGGAAGATAAACAATAAATAATATAGTAATCATATTATACTTTAAAGAGCAGTGATAAAAAGGTTTTTAAGTGTTGCTTTATTGTACTTTATACCGGAGAGCCTACTCATGAACTATATTGGGTATCCATTCCCTTAGAGCACTGAGAATAATCTGCTGACCATGGACTTGGCAAAGTACAGCTAGCCAAGTGAGAAGCGTCCTTTTCTGCACGAAACTTAAACACTAAGTAAAATTAGGGATTGATAAATTATTTGCAAATTCTATAATTTTGTTTTTATTAAAAACTAGTTTCGAATGTTATACATCCATCTTCCGTTCTAAAAACACACAAGCATTCAAAATTCGAAATTCGAAAGCAAAATGAATTGTTGATATTTGAATTTTTGAGTGCTTTTAGTAATGAAGATGAATTATAACATTCTGAACTAGTTTTCAATAAAAACAAAGTTATAATTAGAAGTGGCATATAATGTATCAATCCCTAATTAGATTGATCCTTCTATACCACGATGCGGACGTAAACTGATTAAGTAAAATTATTCGATTCTAAACCTACAAAGCCTTTGCATGTGTGGTAGCTAGTTTCCCCCATGAACTCTTAAGTTCATCCTTCGCCCGGTTTTGGCAGACGTATGAAGGTTGTCACTATTTAATGACAAACCATTGGATTTTGGGACTATTTATCTGATTTTTTGATTAATAAAATAAAATTTAATTACGTATGCCTTTTCGTCTCAAGATAGAGGATAGCAGTTTAATGTTGCTTAAAATATTTTTACGGTTCTAAATAACAACAATAATAATTTTTGTCTAAATTAGGTTTACCGTTTTTGTCAGGGCCGTCGCGTTGGTGGGGCGCTACTGACCACGGGCAAAAATTTTATTAAAAGTGGTTAATCAATTAATAAAAAAATTAAGCCAGTGAACTGCAAGAAACAAATTTCGATAAAAAAAAAAACTAAGCAAAACAATATTCATAAAAGTTGTGTTGATTGTGATATTTTTAATGATTAAAATGAGACAATTAATATTTCTATTCGTATCGCTCATTAATATGAGGCAACGTCAAATCATGGAGATTTTATGAAACAGTTATTTAGATATGATGTATCTCAAATTTCTAACCACAGTTCTAACTGTAGTTGCTAGAAAAATTAAAACAAGCAGGCTAGACATTCGAAATTTATTGGCTATTGGTGGAAGCGCAAGCAGGGCCAACCTAACCACTGGGCTAAATAGGCTCGGTTATTATTATTAGTTAGGCTAATTAATTAATTAGGCTAATATATTATTATATTAGGATAATTATTATTAGTTATTTTTATTCAAAATCTTTTCATGACAAAACTAACCAAATCACCTGTTTTAAATTAAATAGAAAATAGGTATGCATATCTTAAGAAGAGGGGCCCATTTATTTTTAGTAGCCCACGAATATCTTAGTACGGCCTTGAGTGCAAGAGTATAAAACTCGTGAATATAAGAAAATATGGTTCGATTTGGTGGGAAGGAGGCGGTGGGAGGGATCGCCTGGTAAAATCCCACCCCGGTCCGGGTGCCTTCAACCCATGCGATGACCCTGGAGTGGGTAATAATGATCCCACCTTTGCCTCAGACAATAGTGTTCCCAAAGATCTAAAGAAAATAAGCAGAAGGAAATAACAAAAACATAATTTTCCTTTCACTTCTATACCAATTACTTAAATTAACTTTAAAAAACATTTCGTAACAGTCCGTACCATTTACAAATAACTATTATTCAAAAGATTGATTTTCATAGAAAATTTGCCCCATCGTAACAGATGCACGAACGCTCAACGGAGCCGACTAGGGGCTATTGTAAAAGGCCCAGATTCGATGACGGATATATTTTTGTGGGACATTTATTGTAAAATTTGACCTCCCCTTCCATCTCCGCCATATCCAAAACTAGGTTAAGTCTTCAAATAAGTTTCAGGTCTCAAATGAAAGATTAGGATGGATAATTTTCAAAATAACCGGCCATTTTTAAAAAT
The DNA here is from genome assembly GCA_948150685.1 of Rhaphigaster nebulosa. NCBI lineage: Eukaryota > Metazoa > Arthropoda > Insecta > Hemiptera > Pentatomidae > Rhaphigaster > Rhaphigaster nebulosa. Next base: position 141,361,827 of record OX411306.1, on the reverse strand, counting down.
CCAATGTCTAGCCTTAAATGGCATATCATTGCAAATAGCAAATCGAGTTCAGATTTTTGAAATGATTAATGTCAGATTGAGTTGGATGCAATCACGATTTATTTTGATAAAAAAATCTGAATAACCGAAAACCAGAAGGGATAGTGCCACTTTATTCAATTCAAACTGGAAATATGTCCTTTACAATTAGAGATTAATAGGTTCCATTTTACAGAATATTAATATTTAAAGTTGTTTAAATTTAAAAATAATTTGAAGATTTTAGGATGTTCAGTTTGGCGTCGAGCAGTTTTTTAAACTGAAGGGTTAAAATTACCCTAGGAGCCCTTCATCGTTAATAGACACTCGATAAGTGATCTACCAGCCTAATGAAGGTAAGGTATAATGTACAGTTTTGAAAAGGGATCCAGTGGTAGAAGCATAGCATTACAAAAGCGGAGAAGCCGGGAATCGAGTCGTCTACTCCGGGAATAAAAGCTCTTTGTCCGTTTGCGCTCACAATAGCAGGCGTATCGACTTCTCCACCGTCCCGTATTTACATTATCAAATCCATAAAATATCAATTAAAACATTTCAGATATAAGTTCAAAATAAATTAATTTTGTTTTTCATAGAAATTCTCGAACGTAGTGTATAAAATATATTGCAGCAATTGCGAGATGACGTACATAGGAGAAACATTTAAAAAATGATATATCAGAACTAAGCAGCACATCAGTAATTGTAAAAACAGTAAAAATAAAAACATCGCTGCTTTGGTCCATCACAGTATACTAAGTAACCATAAATTTGACTTTGATAATCCCAAAATTTTAGAAAGTGAGAAAAATACAAAAAGTGGAAAAACAATACGTATACATTACAACAAACATAAATAATGCAGTTAATTTATGACAGATTATACAATTAAGACTGCTTCAGTTAATTTAAAAAGCCGTTATGCAGACATAATAAATCAACTAAATATAAAATAATTTATAATTTAAATTTTAACAAATAGTACATTGATTTAAATATATAAAAATCTAGAATAGTTACAAACATTTTAAAAACAAACTTAATAATAGTAAGTGTAAAGTAAGTAGGTTGGTAGGCATATGATAAGAAATAAATGGATTAGCAATAAGTTCATTTCAGAGTAAGTAGAGTGTGACATTGATATGCGAGTAGGGTCACTCACCAGAATATTATAGAATGTAACAAATTGAGAAAATAAAATTGTATGGATGTGGGGACATGGGGAGAGCGTTTTATATTTCTGAAGGTAATGTAAAATTTTAATATGCAATGAAACATGGGGCAAAATATGTTGTGAATATTTATTGGTTGTAATTGCTTTATGTTGTATTGTAGAAAACAAGCATCCTGAAGACGAAGAAGGACTTCGAAACGTCGATGACAGTATTATAGAAATTTTTTTGTAATAACAAATGCACTTGTTACGGAAAGTTGTTTTTCACATTAATCACAGTAATAATAAGTAAGATTTTGATTTAATTGTTTTTGATTATTCTATATAAATTAAAAATAAATCGATTAAAAAGAATATCAATCAAATATATGAATGAAATAAATTAAAAAGAGTGGATGGAAGGTTCGGATGGATGGAAAAGGGAAATGTTAACTGCGCACTTTCCTATCGAGACTACTAAATTATGAATATAAAATTATATTTACTAACATATTTACTACCTATAGTCGCTATGACTTCATTACATGTTATACCTTCTTGCATCTTACCTTTCACTAGTCTTATGATATATTCCCTTTGTATTTCTTAAGTGGGAGAAAGCATAATCTTTTAAAAAAATGTATGTTGATCATTATACTTCATTGCGGATTAGTAATGTCTGTCACCAGTAAATGATTATAAAACCAAAATTGCTTTTCAGACTATTTGTCTGACCCTGTTGTTTCAACAAATATATTCTATCTAAACGTCTGTCTATTGCCCAACGACACGAGTAATTAAATTGAGTTCAAAGGTCATTTAACTCCAAGTTCTAAGCTTCAAAGTTTTAGGGCATAGCAAATGTAATTGGTGAACTTACCGAAGTAATTGTTACAGAAGGACTTTGCAAACACTAAACGACATGGAGTTATTTAACTAATTTAACTAAGAGATATTTGATTACATGATTGCCATTAGAATTGGTATTTGGAAAAGAGAATTTTCAGGAAGATATTGATAATTAGATCCTTTTATTTTAAAAACAAGATACATACAAATGAGGTGGTATTCATCCTTAATGAAAGATGTTTACAACCCAATACGATCTTCGAATCATAACATCAAACCTCTGTTTGATATTATGATTTTATTTTCTGTGTTGAATTTATTGCTAATGAACAACTACCGCAATAAGTAAAAGCATTGACACGTATTTTAAGACTTAATATCTTTGATATCGTTCCTGATCTTTTTAGGTAGGAATGGTACACTCGATATATATTTACTCTAGGCAATAAATTTACTTGCACAGACATTTCTAGTCAGTTTAATGATTATACTCTTAACTATGAAAATAGAAACTGTTGATCGATTTAGTCAGCCTAGTCTATAGAGGTCAAAATTTGGTAAAATATTAAGAAGATATTAAAATTAAGAAATACTATATACTGAATAAAAACTGTGATTTCGTTCCACAGACTTGATATTCCCACCAAAAACACAATTTTTTGAATCGCAGGCCAATTCCTTCCTGAACTCCTTAGGCCATCGATTCCTTATGGGCGCAAACTTGAATGCCAAGCATCAGCAGTGGGGAGCCAGAACCACTAACTCCCGAGGGCTAGCATTGCTGTCTGCACTTATTTCCCATTCCTGTAATATCTTTTCTCCCGATACTACTACAAACTGGCCAACCGAAACCACTAAATTGTTCCGTCCAACGGCTAGATGACCTTTCCTCAGACCATAGCTCTTTAATTCTAACCGTTTTCTTATCACCTATTCCAAAATCATCTCCGCCTTCATTCAACAGAGGCCCAGTTAACTGAAACCGCTTCCGTCAAATCAAAAACCATATAATAGGTCTCAGAGTCTTCCTGAAAACCCTTCAAGACTTAGATGAAGCTATAAATTCCTATACCACCCTGATCCAACAAGCAGTTTGGTCCGCATCCCAACCTCTTTCTTCCACTAAAGACCGCAAGAATCCTTTACCCCAAGAACTCCGAGAACTTATCCAAATCAAAAGACGTTCTAGGACCCTTTGGAAAAGAACCAGGCATCCTGACGATCGTAAATCATATAATTATTATTCCAGGCTGGTTAAAAAGAAACTAACAACTCGTAGATCCCAATCCTACATTTCCTATCTTTCCTCATTATATGCTACTGATAACTCCCTCTGGAAAGTAACCAAAAAAATCCGTAAATACCACTATATTTCCTATGATGATGTCTCCTGGGCTTCGTCAGATGAGAATAGAACAGAGGAATTTGCCAGACATCTATCCAACATATATTAACCATCCTGAACACCACCTCACCCATACAGCTGATCTAAAAGAATTCCTCTTCTCCGGTGAGGATCGGTATCCCACTCCCTCCACCTCCTAAAGTTGTTAACCCCTCTGAGGTCAAATTCCTTGTAAATAGATGAAAATCCTCTGGTCAAGATCTCCTCACATACCAAATCTTGCGCCAGCTTCCAAAAAAAGCAATTATATTTCTAACCTACCTATACAACTGCATCTTTCGCACAACCCACTTTCTCCTAATATGGAAACATTCAACAATTATTTTTTTTCATTTTTTTTTTTTTTTTTTCTTAAACCAGGCAAACCTGTCGATAATATCTCATCTTATTGACCAATAAGCCTGCTAACAATCCTTTCAAAAGTATTTGAAAAAATAATTCTCAAACGCATCCTACTCTTCCTTGAATCCGAAAAAATCCCTTCGCACCAGTTCGGATTCCGCCCTAGACATTCCATTGTCCAACAAGGTCTTCGCGTCGATATATGTGGACCATATATCCTTTGTACTTGAAAGTAAGCAATATTGCACTAGTGCCTTTCGGGACGTAGAGCAAGCTTTCGACCAAGTGTGGCATGATGGCTCAAAATCCATCTACCCCAATCTTTATACTTAATCCACCGATCGTACCTCTCTAACCGAACCTTTAGACTTCGCTGTGGCACTGAATATTCCGATTTTTACTCAATCAAAGCCGGAGTTCCACAAGACAGCGTCTTAGGTCCTATCCTCTATTTCCTATACACCGCGGACATTAACACAAATCGCGATACCTTTTCTGATGATACAGCCATCTTATCTTCTCACCCAGACCCTGAATAGTATCCTTTAACCTCCAAAAATACCTCTCCTCTATTGAACAGTGCTGCAACCATTGGCGCATCAAGGCCAACGAATCCAAATGTAAAAACGTCACCTTCGCACTCCGTCGCAGACCCTGTCCTCCAGTCCATTTCAATTCCATTCCACTTCCCATCTCCGACACAGCTAGAAATCTTGGTTTCTCTTAGACAAACGACTGGCATGGAACCCACATACCAGGCTTAAGAGACAAGAACTCAACCGAAGATATGGCCAGTTATATAGACTATTGAACAGAACATAACATCTTTCAATAGACAACAAACTATTAATCTACAAGACCATACTAAAACCCATTTGGACCTACGGACTTGAACTGTGGGGGACAGCAAAATCTTCGAACATCAAACGTATCCAATCCTTCCAGTCCAAAGTCCTTCGAACAATAGTCAACGCTCTTTATTATGTTTCAAACAAGACCTCATATCATGACCTAAACATGCCATTTGTACTTGATCTTATTCCATCCAAATTTTCAAACTTTCACCAGAACCTCATCTGCCATCCTAATCCCTTGGCACAATCCCTATCCAACTTAAGCCATCCCTATAATCCTCCTCGTAGGTTGAAGCGGCAGTGGCCACAAGGTCTTCTGTAAATATGCTATTAGAGTCTTGGTAATGACTAGATCCTCCATTCAAGTCCTGAGCGACTGTGGCCCTAGTGCTCTCACTCAGTCTCCACTGGCTTTAATCCAGTGATGCGGCTCAGAGAGAAGCGCTGGAACCTCTTTGAGTCTTGCCTTGTCATCCTCAAGTGGAGAGCAAGGCATATCTCGGAATTTCTCGGGCAGAATGCAATCTGAATGAATGAATCTCAATGTAATCTGAATGTAATTTATTTTATTTTATTTATTTATTTTGTTTTATTTATTTATTTTTTTATTTTTATTTTATTTTTTTATTTATTTAATTTAATTTAATTCTTTCTTCTTTTGTTAACATTGTACATTTATTTATCTCCAGTGTCCTTTTATTTTGTCAATTTATTTTTCTTTATATTTATTTTATTGTGTATATAGTTTGTACATACAGCTAGTACTTACTGAAGTACTAACTAATACTCATTGCTCTTGAGCGTGGTAGCTTGTATTATGTTCAGTTAAGAAAAAAAAAAAAAAAATATTATACATCTGTAAAAGTAAAAGCAAAGAAAGAAGGCGTTTGAGGACACGACAGGTCGTATCAAAGGTAAGTAGCTTTATAAATAATGAAGAAGTGAATCTTACAAATTTGCAGAGCACAGCACGAAGGGAAACCACTTATGCTGTATTGACCACTTTTTAAGTTTGAATCAAGATCTCATTTACAATCCGAATAAGAGCTGTTGTAAGTTCACAGCGGTACTGAATCATTTTTTTTTATGATACCAAAGTCACAAATCATGCGGCATTTTGTTGATATAATTTGGATGGACAATTCTGCTCTGATGCAGAGGATAATTAATTAATCATATTAGCTGATAAGCTTAAATTAAAAATTTTTTAAGACGACTCTATTTTTTTTTGTTTTATATGGTGAAGTTAAGTTATTTAGATGAAACAGACATGACGAGCGGAAAAGCACAAGCAAGCTGATTAAGTCTTTTCTATCAGTTTGGCTGCATACCAAGTGCTCAAACAGGATATCAACAAGTGGTTTCTTCTAACGTTTTACCTAGTAGCCTGATTAACGATACCAAACTTGTGCTTTTGACTAATCAGATCAACCGATAACATGCGAACTGAATTATTATTAATCATTTATTATCTAATTTTGATAGCAATAAGTTATTTATTTTATATGATATTGTCTATAGTAAACTTCTGAAGCCTTATTTCATTTTAAAATTAATATCAACAAAGTTAAAAAATTGTTTAATTCGTTTAACTAACCTTTTTTATCTTTTCTATGTTATTCCCGTAAATTAAATATAAATACCACTTAAAAAAATTGAAACGGAAATAAATATCACGGCCGAATTACAGTAAGTAGCTAAACATTTTTGGTATTACTCATGGTTAGATTTTTTTCTTTTTTAGCTTTATTTAACTTGATTTATAACGACTAAATCTACCGTTAGGATTTCCATGTCAGCACCCACACAAACTAACAGTTAAAAGTTGCTTAGATGTTAATTAATGTGTTTTTAATTCGAATTTGGAAAGAAGTAGCCTGTTATTTATTTAACTTAACAGCTAAAAACTGTTAAAATGCAATAAAAAATAACATATTGCTAATTAACTTTGGAAAAAAATAAAATAATGCGTTATAATTTCTTCCAAACAATAATTAACAAATCGTCTAAGTCATCGATAATTAATAATGATAAGAAGGTCATTCCACACCAAATCAAATAATAAAAAAATTATTTTAGGCTCGAGATTTTTTAAAATGAGAGAAACTTGGTATTTATGTTCTATGCATAAAAAAGTAAAAAATTTAAAATTTCAGATTTATCGCATTTTTATTTTTTGTTATTAATTTTTAAAAATCAACAATCGACTGTTATTTAACTCGTTTTGAATCATTGAAAAGCTTATAACACCAAAACTGTTACCCTAAAAAGCTCAAAATAGTGTCATCTCGTAGGCACAATTCATATGGTCAAGGGTTCGAAAGGTAAATATGAACTATCGAGATATTCGAATTATCGAGATATCCAAATTATCGAGATTTCCAATAATCGGCGGTAAAAAATAGAAAATAACAAAATTAATACAAAATTATATTAATATAAATCGAAATACAAACCATATAGTTTGATCAACAAAAAAATTCGGTTATTTTCTTATGGTGCAACCCTTGAAGACGGATCTCATCGATGGCTTCGTTAAGCATGTTCAGAGCAGAAAATACGTTTACCTAAACATCCGATTTTGCTAAGAAATGACACACGTTGTAAGATGCATTATTTCGCCATCTTAGAACTAATCGTCGGCACATAAATTTCTTCTTCATCTCCTTTTTTTACGGAGTCAAAATTTCCTCGTCAGTTAGGATCCAAGGTATTACTAAACCTTCTTCAAAATAGGCGAAATCTCAAAAAGCCATGGGAGTTCTTAATTTTGAGGTAGGTGATTCCTACCCTTGATGCTTTCTAAGAGTTGCATCACTACTTCCTTGCGTTAAATACCTAAAATCGTTTAATTATGACCAAGTTTAGGGATTGCAGCTTAGAAGTTGTGCTGGGAGGCAAAAACAGAAGATAAATATCGCTGAGTAATGTAGTACTGTTGTGGACCGTACAATTATCGTAATAAGGCGTTTACATTACTTGGAAGACGAAAATAAATACGAATTATCGGGAGAACCGGATTGCAGTGTATTTATAGGAAATAAAGGGATACTTACAAGAGACCAGAAAATCTATACGAATTACTGGGGTATGAATTGCCGAGATTTTACTGTGATGTAGTTTAGCATATGGTATGATCGATATATCGTTGTAAAATATCGATATCATAGATACATCGGATTTTCAGATATCGATATAATATCGGTTTTTCAACTCCGATATATTGTCGATATATCGGATGTTAAGATATCGATATGATATATCGATTTTTCAACTCCGATATATTGATATATCGTTATATCGCGTGTCGATATTCCAACCCTTAAGGTACACTGTATATGTCATCTTTAAAAAATTAAATTTACTTTGCTAAATGACATAATACAAACTAGATTTTTGAGTTATTTGTCATATCCTACATTATTCGTGAGCAGTTAATTGGTGAATGATCTTCCACAAAATGTTTTTTTTTTTTACACGATCCTACTGAGATATAAAAAGTTATGATGAAAAGAATATTTTATTTGCGCATAGCATAAAAATTATGCATTTTACGGTAAATTATGTATATAATTGTATGAAAGGTAATTAAATTACCTAAAAAACAATAAAAGAATCATCAAAATCGGAACAGTATTAGCAAAGACACAGCGCATCGGACCAATCGGAAATAGCTATTATATCATGGATTTTACACTTTTTTTTACAATTTTCTCGAAAACAGCTATAACGATTTTGATGAAACTTGGCTAAATTATTCTTCATAAAGCCCTTTAACTTTTCATTTATGTAGTAAATCACCGAGGAATTGCAGGGAAAGAAGTTATGATGAAAAGAATATTTTATTTGCCCATAGCTTAAAAAGCATGCATTTTACGGTAAATTATGTATAATGTAAAACCGGAATTAGCTATTATATCATGGATTTTACACTTTTTTACATTTTTCAACTCCGATATATTGATATATCGATATATCGCGTGTCGATATTCCAACCGTTAAGGTGCACTGTATATGTCATATTTATTTATTTATTTGTCATATCCGACATTATTCGTGAGCAGTTAATTGGTGAATGATCTTCCACAAAATTTTTTTTTTTTTTTTACACTGAGATATAATAATAAAATTTGGTATCGGAATTCTTATATTAGCATTAAACATATATTTTTTAATTAAACATATATTTTAGATTGTACAAATTAATCACACAAACACTTAAAATGTATATATTTTTAAAAAATTCTTAAGTTCGCTTTTGAGTTTAAAAAAAATACCTCCTCGGTTTTTTAAAGAATATATACGCTTAATGTTTATGTAAGAATGCACATAACAAACATGATAAAGGTATTTCAATGGTATCATCTAAAAAAAAGTTTTGTGGAAGCTCATTCACCAATTGATGGATCACGAATAATGTTCGTACGGTAAACAACTTAAAAACCCAGTACGTATAATGACTTAGCGAAGTAAATTTTTATTTTTAAATTTGACACATACAGTGTATCTTTATTTCAGTTTGAAAAACAAAACAAAAACTTTGCATAAAAATATAAGGTTTTATTTTATTTTTTTATAACAGAACCCTCAAAAACTCCATCTTGAAATTTTTCACATAGATCCTAATAATATGTATATGTAATGTTTTGTTTTTTTTAATAAGAAATTTCATTTTTGAGGTTTTGAAAAAATAAATTTTTGGAAATTTTAAGGTTAAGTTGTTTAAGTCAAGCTATTTATCAAATTAAAGCTCATGTAATTCTGAAACGAATGGCACTATTTTGAACGTTCTAGTGCAAATAGTTTTGGAATTATAAGCTTTTCAATGATTCAAAACGTGTCAAAATAAAGTCCATTTTGGATTATTTAAAAATTAGTAAGTCAAAAAATGAAAATGGGATAAATCTGAATTTTTTAATTTTTTAAACCTAACTAATAGTACTACAAAAGCACAAAAAATCATTGAATTCTGAGACATCAAGTTCTAGATCATTGTTTGATTTGACTATGGAATGATCCTAAGCTCTTAATTGAATCTTCTTCGCCAATGAATTGCAGCATTTCAGGTTACTAATAATTTTTTATCATATTGTTTGTAACATCTAAATCAATAGTTTAAAAAAATCATTAAAAAGATTTCGGTGAGCTGTGTTTCAGGATAGTTGTTTGATTTACTAATAGTAATAAGCTATTAGTTTATACTAATAAAGTGTAAGGCTTGTTTAATTAAAGGTGTGTTGCTTAATTAACATTTCTCGGCACCCACGAGGTCAAGGAGAGCCGCATTACAGTTTTTCGTATATTATTAAAACCACAACATTGTTACATAATATTCGGAACCTATATAAATTAAATCTTAATTAAATGAGTGTAATCACATATTCATATTCTAAGCAATGATGAAGTGATATGCAAAGTAACATAAAAGGAAATATGTGTAATTAATAGTAAGTTGCTGGCTGAGGAATAAGGCATATCCATCAGTTTTGGAATAAACTGATCTCGAGCCTATCTCGAGATCAGTTTATTCCAAAACTAATATCCTAATTGACCCATGATTAAAACTCTAAACTATTTCCATTTGATAAAGATAAAATACCATACACAGTCTCAATTGATTAATATTATATTTCATTGAGAAGCTTTCGGTATCCAGCACCATATTCAACACTATTTAAAACCATTAAAATTAAAACCAGCTTAATCATTCATCATGTATATACAGCATTTACATGGTAAGGTTTGCTCATCAGTAATCCACCTTTCTTATTAGATGTGTAGATGAATGATATTTTCATTTCCTATCTGCAGAAAATTTAACCACGTGGATCATTATTTTAAGAAAGTTGCGCAGAAACGGTACAATGCTCCGATGGCTTCTTTGACAACGTCAAACATCCCTTAAGGGCACTAGATACTCCGGGCTTTCAGCGGTGTTTGTTCTTTCTAGAGTTTCCTCAAGGGCGAGGTGGCAAAGCAAACAAACTGTCACCATCTACTTCGACGATGAGAACACAGAGTTTAATGACCACATCGTCGTCTAATTTAAGGCTATCGTTTAATTCAGCTTCGTCACTTTAATAATACGCCCATAATTAGGCTAAAAATATTAATAAAATTTTGTTATTAATAATATTAATACCCATTAATAGAATTCCAAAATTTCGTGGTTTGTTAATTCTCTCGGTGCGGACACGATTTTGTGGAAATATCCGCGGTCCGGATATTAATATTTAATATTCTCAAAAATAAAACATGAAATTAATAAAATAACTAGCAAAGATCAAGTTAGTCGATTTAAGGACGAACTACTCTGCTTGAAAGCTAGAAGTCTACTAGAGCCAACTGTTGCCAGTTGATAAAACAGATTGGGATACCAAGGAGCGTGCCTCACCTGACGACCACCCGTCTCTGGGGAAAGAGAGAGGGCCTCACCTGAGGACCATCCGTCCCTGGGGAAAGAGAAAGGGCCTCACCTGAAGACCACCCGCCCTTGGGAAAAAACAGAGATCCTCAGGCCCTTCCGCACCGAGTGTGTTAATTTCAACGATTTTCTTCCGATAGGTAAAAAGGAATTTTTAAATTTAAATAAGTTATGCATCACTCATTAGGCGCAGTAATATGTTTTTAAAATTATTCCCAGACCAATAATTTTTATTTTATGATACTACATACTCAAAATTAATTTAGATGATAGGCAATTGCATCCTAGTGGCAATTCTTTTTTATGATTTATTAGACTTATATTTACGTAGTAAGGTCCATAAGTTTCCGGCTTGAGGAAGACGGAAAGGCGAATGAAAACAACTGGTGTTCTTGTTTTCAATATATTCTCCTCTAAGTTCTACACACTCAATACTCAATACACACTCAATTAAGCAACATTTCTATACCAGGAAAAAAAAAATTTTATTCTTTGTTTGAAAAAAGTTCTTGCTGCTTGGACCTCTTTAATGATTTTAAATCTCCTCCCACGATGGTCAGATTTTAACTTTGAGAAAAGGTAGAATTCACTAGGGGCCAAGTCTGGGCTGTAGGGTAGATGGGAAGTTTCTTGGAATCCGTAGTCCTCAGCGGCTTTGGAAATCATTGCTGTGTGGACAGGACCATTGTCGTGAAGAAGCCGAACTTTCCCTCTGCTCAACTTTCCCCGCCTTTTCTTTTTGATTGCGTCTCATAAGTGGTGAAGTAGAGCTACATAATACTCGGCATTCATTTTGGTGTTCCTTTCCTTAAAATCAACCAGCAGTATTCCTCTACAATCCCAATAAAGGGTGGCCATTACCTTTTTTGACGACTGCGTTATTTTTGCCTTTAGCGGAAGTGCTTCTCCTGGCTTTCTCGATTCTATGGACTCCCTTTTGCTGAGTGGATCATAGTATAGAACCATTGTCTCATCCCAAATTACAGTTGAGTACAAGAATTTTTTTGGGCCGGCATTATCGGACAACCAGGACGCGGTTCGTCTTCCAGACTTTCTCTCCCTCACTTATATAATTTTGCACATTCTTTTACAATGGAATACGAGGGAGAGGACTCCCCTTACACACCATCCAAGCGCTCTTTAATTTGCGCAGAAGTAAGGTCCACTATACACAAAAATTTAATAATCGCTCAGTATTCGATCTTGTATATTGTTCAACGCACAGAATCTTTCAAGGTTAAATACGGACTGAGGAAATGCGAGTGATGGGTATGGGGAGCAGGCATAGACATGCACTGCAGGCAAGTTTCAGCCTGCTTGAAGTAGGGGAACGAGGGCAGGCCGGAAACTTATGGGCCTTACTTCATTTGTGCTTTAAATGATTATTGAAGAAACAAAACAAAATAGATTATGAATTGAGAATACGTTGCTGTCAAAAATGAGATCTCAGTTTTATTTTAAACAGGAAACAATCCATTTAGTTGTTTCTTGGATGCGAAAATTTCGTATTCAAAACGTGATGAAAAGAAAAATCTTTGTACAGTTTATTCAGCAGTCTATTTTATTCCTAGTCATAATCTCCATTTTTTCAATGCAATTAAAATAATGCAAGTAAATTTTTTCAAGAATAGTCTTCTCAGAATTCTAGAATAGAATTCTCAGATAGTGCCAATCTATTACTTTAACGTTTAAAAATTACCTTTTTAACACAAATTACAGTGTAATGTTTAATAAGGCCTTAACTCAATTTTACATAATAAATAAATATTTAGGATTGTGATTTCAGCGTGAAAAAAAAATTATAACGATTAATAAAAATGATATTTGTTATTAATAATTTTTTTAATTAAAATTTATTTCTTATTTCCCTTAAGATGACAAAAGTTATTTCGCTTAAGTGGGATGGGAATGTCGCAATGCGTAAAATAGGCAAGTTTAAATCGCTGGATTCGCTGCTCTAATTAGCTATCAAACTAACTTCCAATCCGTTTAGTTATTAGAATATTTCTATATTAAAATAAGAAAAGCATCCTGATAGCTATTAACTCACTCATGATTACTTTAATTTTTCCTTGATAAATTAGCATTTACCTCTGTTTACTGGTATTTTCACTATATACTTTATATACTTTCGTTTCCAGAACAATGAATTCTGATATTTAAGTTAAGTACCATTCCAATTTTAATATTGCTTCTCAAACTATATTCATCTTTTTAGGTTTTTACAATATTATCCTTTTAGAAAAAAATAATTTTAAGAATAAACCTCAAAATACCTCTCATGCAAATCTCGATGAAGAATTTGTAAATTGTTCTATTTTAAATTTATTTTTATCTTCTAACATTCAATTCTTAATAATTATTCCCACCACTTTTAACTCCACTCATTCACTCCTAATAAAAGACTGATGTTTGAAATGCAAAAAGAATATAAATCAAATTGGAATATTAATGAAGATAGTTGTTGTAATAGTATAAACGGATAATCAGCGCAAGTCCATTCTAAACACTGTTTACAAATTATTATCCCCGATACTCCAATTTTCACAGTTAAATTTTACAAAATTATTAATGGAAACAGCTCAATGAATTTTTTCAAAATTTTATATTCTTATTGTTTTTCTTTTTCCTCTTTTTGTATTACAAATCTAATGTTAAACAAGACACTGGATCATCAAAAACTATCTCTGGTAATGTTAACTGTACCACAGCCTACGGCAACTCCTAAATCGAATTAGTTAACGTCCCAACTTTCAAATCAATTTATTTATCAAAATAAAACCGCAGGAAAAGTTTATTGAATTGCAATCCAATAATTGTATTTTAAAAGGTCAAAATATTTTTTTTGGTGTATATAAGCTTATAATCTCTATAAGATAACTATTTTTTCACATTTATTAAGAACGTTAAATGCATTCTTAATTTACTTATAAAATAATTATTTCATTATTTTAATTAATTAATTAATTTAAAATGTTATTTCCAATTAATGAATTATCATAACAGATCGTTTATTTTGCTTCTGCGATACATAACTTTGTCAAATTAAAATTGTAAATAATTAAATAATATCATTGGAATCTGGAGGCATGGCTTTCTCTCTAATTTTGGGTAATCCATGTAAAATTTCAGATAGTAAAATTTTGATAGATTACATTAGATAGATTACATTTTGAAATAATTTGGGAACTAAAAAAATGAAATCTGTTTTATTAAAATGATTCTACAAATTTTCAACGAATCCGATTCAGTAATCATGGATACAAATAAACAATACCTTATAAATAATTCGTTAAATAATCTTGTTGCAAAAAATACGTTTTATATAATTATTATAAAAATACCGCTCTTACGAATAGGATCTATTTTATCTTCATTATATTGCATGACATGGCTAACAAAACAATTGTTATTTTTTTTTAAATTCTTTCTTGACTGCCAATATTTTTGCAAATCCTAAAAATTCCATAGAAGTTATGCCAATAGTTTAGGTCTTTAAATTTTTCCCAGGTCTAACCCAAATAGATTATGAAAAACTATCACATACATTAGCAATCGCTTATCTCACCGTACCTCTCTTAACCTAATGAAAATATAATCATTGAGACTGTAAGAGCAAAAAAGCCACTCACTGAAAATTTCTATACAGCCCAAAAACACCTCGCGGAATTTCATGATGTCAAGCAGTTATTCCTAAACCAGTACTGATAATTTAAAAAATAAATAAATAAATAAAAAGAGGGCCATGTTATTAACATTTTATTGACTTTGCGTAGCACATTTATTTCTCTATTATAAAATATAGTAAAAATTCATGACCAATATTAGTTATATAGTTAGCAGTAATATTTAAAATAAAGCAAAATACTTTATTAAAGAAGCGATATCTAAGTCTCTGTTAAAAGAAAAGAAGGTTATTAAGGTTAAAAATAAATAAATATAAGCTTAAGTTGTATGTTACAATGTTACAATATAACTTTTTATCAAATAATGAAAGACTAGATGACGGAATATTACAAGATTTATACGGTAAAACTGTTTACAAATACTTACATACTTGCAAAAAAATATATTGTATATTTACAAATATCTAAGGATTTTTCTCCGCGGTTGATGCTACATTACATTACTCAACATGAATCTCATTATGTTCAGTGTAGTCTTTAAATAGTTCATGGTAGAACCTTCTGTTTCCTTTAGAAAATTAGGAAATAAGAGATTTTTACTTCAAATATCTTACTCTTCTTCAAAGGCATTGGTCATAAGGGACAGAGAATTAGATTAGGAGCGTTTTTTAGTTCAAATTTGAATAGCATCATCACTGGGTTATAACTTTTAGAAGCAAGCACATCCCCATTTTTCTTATATTTTAAAATTACATTTTTTTGAAGCCTAAAAGGTATGATTTTTTTTTTTTTTTAAGAATTTTGTCCCAATCAAGATGATACTTGGATCATAGATCAAATTTGAAGGCTCTTGTCGACAGGTTACGATGTCTTCCGTTTACGATGGTTTAGCTAGTTAGCCGTAACACGAATATTATCCTTATAAAACACTGATTCAGCCTGTAGAGACTTACGTCTGACTGTCTTGGACACTAAACAAGAACGATTCACAGTTGGTGGATAGATTTGAAAGACGCTTCCTCGGGCGCATCACATGGTCAGTCAAGGAAAACGGCGGAGAAGAAGATAGAATACAGAATTATACGCTATGGTGATATGAGCATATCTTCTTTAGCCAGAATACAGAGGTTGAAGTGGCTAGGTCACTTGCTTAGAATGGATGAAGGAAGAATGTCGAGAAGAGTGTAAGGAAACAGTCCCGATGAAGTTAGGCCTAGAAGAAGGCCGAAAGGCAGATGGCGGGATAACGTCCGTGAAGATCTCAGAAAACAGGGAATAAGTGTTACGCATGCGAAGGACCGGAATAGATGGGACATGGAGATTGAGCAGGCCAAGGATCGTTTAAGGCATCTGTTGCGCCATCAAAAGAAGAAGAAGGTGTCTATAACTGTTTTTTGTTTATTTTACTTTTCATTATGCCGAAGTTCGTCCGCAACTACTTACCGGAAATAAATATGTGACGTCGACCTGATATGATTTTGCAAGCCAAGAGGAGAACCTCCAGCTGCATCTGATAAAAATATGATTTCTTTTAGAGAAGGGAAATTACTGAGCACCTTCCTTATACAGTTCATCAGAAATGAGACAATAGAATTCAACCCTTCCTTCCCTTGTGATTCAAGGAAAGTGTAAAAGTATGGCGAATCATCATTGTGTACATGTATGCTAAAAACATACAGCCAAAGAAGTCTCTTGTAGAATTATTTACCAACGTAAATCTTAGGCAATGAAAGGTTTTGCCCTTAATCAAACTCTGAAACAAGTACTTCGTTGCATGATTTGGCTTCACAAAGCTATTGCCTTTTGATTTCTAGATACTTTTCAGCCTTTTTTTTTTTTTTTTTTGTGAAGCTTGTATTGTTTTTTTTTGTATTCCAAGAGGCAAACATCGGAAGGATTTATATTAATTCGTTTGTCTAAAAAATTTGAAATAGGTTTTAAACCTCATTGACAAAGGATTACCTGTCTGTTTCTTCAAAAATGTTTTAACGTTTTCAAAAATTGATTTAATGTTAAGTCTGGGTTTTAAAAGTATAACAGGTTTTTACTGGACCGATCATGACTTTTTGAGGGGAATTTTTTTCAATTGGGCCAAAGCAAGTTCCCATACATTTGACCCTAGTTCCGTTGGTATATTGGCGTTCCTCGTTCTTCTGAAATCTTATTATTATTATTTATTTATTTTTTGAACGACCCTTAAACTTCAGTGATTTAATTGGTATACTTTGTGGTAAAATTTCTTACGAATATTTACATTTGTGCTATTCTTTTTACAATGATATTTCCACGTCATTATTCTACGAATTTTTGGGTCCACAACTCGTTTGGGAAGGAATGTAATTAAAAGACTCATTGAATGAGCAATAAATGTGACTCGAGCTTTTTTGCTTTGTTTTGAATAGGAATGAACGAATAAATCAAGTTGTTGTTGTAATGTGAAATGATTAAAACTTTGCCAGAGGTCGAAACATATTCTTCTTTAGAACCTGCATTTTTTGTTTGGAGTCCCTTTTCAATTCGTCTTGTTTTCCTCTTGGCACCTTAAAGATATATTAATATTTCGTTTGTTCGATTTGTGAATATTTTAAAACTCACTTTACAAAAATAAAAATAAAAACATTTCACGGAAACAATATTGTTTAAGTTAGTTATTTGCTTGTTTTTTTGTAACAGGTATACAGGTTACTACTGCTTCATTTGTTTCTTGATTGGAGTAAAATATTGTTGGTATATTCTTTATATCATATTGAAGCTATTAAAGCACTCTCCGCAAAAAGAGCACATGGGCTTATAAATTCTTATTGCACCTAAAACCTCATTTTTAAATTGTTTCCATTATTGTTAATGTTCTACTATCAAGTGAATTAAGGAAGAGCGTTCTTTAATATGGTAGTTTGTCCTTCTACATCTGACTTTCCTATGTGTTATGCAAGGTGACCTCCAGGAATCGAAGCTATCGATCCAGAAACGCTTTCTTTTGAAATATTTATTGTATTCATGAAAATTTCCGAAGATATAAGAATCAAGAAGATTCTGTATGCATAAAATAAATATTGATTTTTTTTTCCTATTCTCAATAAATCTGTTATAAAGTTAAATTCTCGCAGAACACACAATAAAACTAATTTAAATGATTTCTTTTTAAGAGTGCTACATCATGTGCAGGTGGGTATTGACTTACCATTAGCATCGAGAACAGAAATGTGCATGAATAAAGTTTAATTAAATAAAAAATTAATAGGTACCTACGCCATGCATTGAATAAACTCTTCTTTACTCGAACTTCATTGTGACAATTCATTTCAGTTGCTTTTTATATGCATGTTGTCCAACTATAATTCTATGTAATGATGGTCAAAATAATTCTCAGTAAACTTAAAAATATTCATTAAGACAAACGAAATTCCGATTCCAATGTACATCTGTTCTTAGAAACACAGCGGTGCGATTTTGCTTACTGATGGTCCTAAAGTAATATTCTTATTATACCTGTTGTAATTTTATACTTACTATATTATACCAATATATCCATTACTTTTTTTCCTTCACCACAAGATCCTTCTCCAGGATTCTTTGTTAAATGGAAATACAGAAAATCGTTTTCTTTCATTCTGCTCTTCTTTGCTACTCAATTCTCTTCTACTTGCTTTCCACTCATTTATTTTAAGCTTTCTAAAGTTATTCAGAACTTACAGATATTTCAGCAGCATATTTATAATATAGATTTCTTATGCTTTTTCTAAAGGTGGATCTACACCGCAATGCTACATTAGTATTAGAAAAATATTAATAACATTTTTGTTATTAACATTTAGATGCCTACTTTTATCAACATTGCTGTTAACCATGTTCCTAACTAAAATGCTAATAACATTCTGTCGGGCAGTCTGAAAATGAAATTACAAAATGTTATTAACAGAGCTATTAACATTTTACAAACTTCAATACTTGTACAAAACAAGTTATAAGATGGTGAGTGTACTAACATTTTCTGATCCTGACCGCTCCTATAACAATGTTATAAGCATATAAATGTAAAAAATAACTGTTATTAAATGTTATTAACAAAGTTATAAACAAAAAAAAACGAATTGGTGCAAATGATATCAAATTTTATTAGCAAAATTGATTGACATATTACAGGAATATTTAAAAATGTTATTAACATATTAATTACTCGTGTAGTTACCAAATTATCTCCAGTGTACACTCACCTTAACACACTTTTAGATGTTTATCCTGTATTTGAAATACAGGAAATTCATCGTCGACTCCAAAAATGATGACAAAAGTTGAGGAATATTCAGTTACAGCAGAAATATTTTTAACTTTATTAGAAAAAAACGTGGTTTTCTTATAAATCAATTTAAAAAATCATATCTCGAAAAAGGAAGAAGAGCAGAAGGTGCGGTTGGTAGTAATGAAAATTTTTAGTAGACTTTTCCTCCCTCAATTTCTGACATTTCCTCCAGGGACACCCTGTATATAATAAGATTTGGAATTACTTTCATTTTTTTTTAATTAATGATTAAAAAAGATGTTTGACTCCATGTAGTTTTCTATATGCACTGAATCTCGGTAAGTCCGATGTGCGATATAGTATACCGGAAGCACCTTCCAGAGGCAAGCAAAATTATTAAGCAATGAAAAGTTTTTAGAAACATGAAGCTTCAACGCGAAATAGCATAGGTTTGACGTGAATACGTCCATGAATTTGCCACTGTAGTCATGGTCTATACTACAACAATTTTTGGGGGGAGCAGACAAAATTTTTCCCGCAATTTCCACCAGTCTTCCCAACTAAATTAGATATTTTAATTTACCCAACTATTTTGAATTTAAACTTTTCATTTACCTTTTGCGAATGTTGATATTGGACAATAGAGCTTTTCTTATCTATTCAAGCACAGCCTTCTTAATTCCTTGACTTAAATTGTATTGCATTTGCACAAAAGGAAAATGCACGATATGATGGAATGATGAGCTAAAAGAAATCAGTTAATAGAAGAAAAATACATGTAAGACAATCCGAAACATTGAGAACGCTGAAAACAAAATGTTATCTGAAGAGGAAGAGGTTCCGGAAATCTGGAGGTGATTCAACGAACACGAGTTTTCAGTTATTTCTAAATCTGGAAATCGCTTTGAAAAACAACATGGAGTAATAACATGATTGAAGGCGTAAGAGAGGATGATGAAGAGGGAGGAACTATCTTCGGGATGAGAACAGGAAAGGCTCCGGGATGGGACAAAATCGCTCCTGAATTAATAAAGTACTGTGGTATTAAGCCTTTTTCAAAAGGTATGGGATGAGAAAAAGATCCCAAAGCAGTGAGAATTCGACGTTATTGCACCAATCTTTAAAAAAGCTGCCAGTGCGAATGCTCCAGCTATTTATTTGTTTATCTCCTGTAGTATACAGTTCTATCCTAGAAAATCGTCTAGTAGAAAAACGTATCGGTGACAAACAAGGAGTATTAAGATCTGGAAGACAAACTCGAGAATATATATTCTCGCTAAAAGAATTATAAATATATTCTTGAAAAGAAATATTTCCTGCAACGGTGAAGAAGTTGTGTCAGACTTACCAACCTAGGATCGGTAATGCAAAGTTCGGGGAAAGTGGACAGCAAAATTTCACACAGTATTGGAAAGGCAAATGCTGTTTACTACCAATTATGTAACACAGTGATAGGAAAAAGAGAGGTGGGACTGTTGTAAAATTGTTAATTTTCAAGACGGTTTTCCTCTCTGTTCTCCTGAATGGTGCAGAGAGGGAATTAACTGGGTATTAACTGACCAACTCCGAAGTCGAAGCGGAAATGAAGTACCTAGGAAGGACGGCTGGAAAAACAAGAAAGGACCGCATTAGAAATGAACGTATTAGAGGGAAACTCAAGATGTGCTCTGTCATGGAAACGATCGAAAGGAAACAATTGAAATGATTTGGATACGTCTGTAGAATGGAAAGAGGTATCGTCCATTAGGCGACCGAGAGGACGTCTAATAACGACTGGAAAAAGTCAGAGGTGAGACATTGATAGGTATGAGGAGGCTAGTTCTTCGGGAGGATATGCAAACTTAATGCACCCCTGCGTTAAAAGGCACTAAGGGCGGAAGACAAAGAAGAAGAAGAAAAAGGTATTTGTTTTACATTTTAGTAAATCTTTGAGTAAAATGTTTCACCACAATTTTAGCAGTTTGAAGTAGGTTCTCTGATCATAAATTTTCCAACTTTTTAGGTTTTCGAATTATTGAGGGGTGCCACACCGATCCTACCCTCTCCCTAAATTAATGCTCCTTACTAGGTAGGTAATCCAAAACCCCAATGATAAGAAAATCAAGGGATTAACTATGGTATTGCAACTCCGAATGCATTGTCTACAGACAAAATTAAATTACACCCCTTGATAGGCAAAGGATCAAATAATTTGTTACGATAAGTGAAGACTACAAAAAAAGCGCGCTGTTGGGAGGGGGCGCAATTTCGTGGTCATTTTGCCAACTTTTATTATTCCAGCATCGTAAACCTTTGACATAGTGAAGCTACGATGCTCATTCAACTTTCAATTGAAAGCTCCCATCAAGATCTTTCAATTTCGGATATAAAACATTAGTATGAAGTTATAGTGAGTATAAATACGGACCTGGTTAAAAATTAGAAGAATTGAACATAATGTCGGCTCAATAAGCAAAGTGGAATATAAAAATATTTATACGGCTGAAAAGAGCGGTTTAAGAGGAATCCAATGGTATCCATCAAAGCCCATTTAAGGCGCAGTACTGGGAAGAAAAAAAAATTTTTTATTTGGAAACTTTTTTTTCAAAACACTTTTTTTTATTTATTTAAGCACGAAGGTTTATCATTATATACACTTTTCCTTGTCGTAAATAGTGTGAATCTTTAGAGAAATATTGTATTTAGTTAGTTACTATAAATTTTTTGAGTGGTGGTAAAAAAATTATTTATAAGGAGAGGATCCCACATGTGTCTCCTAGAAACTATTTTAGGTTAACCTAAGCTTTAAAATGTTGGATATTATTACATATATTGGATATTACATACTATTTTATTGTAAGATCTATTTTTTATTTATTATTTTTTATTTTTTTTTAGCATGCAATACCTTTTTCTAAACTATTTATTTGATGGCAATCGCTGAAAAAGTTCATGATATTTATTGTTAATACGGGATGTTCTTTTATTTATAATAGTCTGTGATAACAACGATTATAAACACCGGTCGATTATAAAGAGTGAGTAGCATTTTATGACAAAATTAGTGTATA
Source organism: Rhaphigaster nebulosa (assembly GCA_948150685.1). NCBI lineage: Eukaryota > Metazoa > Arthropoda > Insecta > Hemiptera > Pentatomidae > Rhaphigaster > Rhaphigaster nebulosa. The sequence goes on along the minus strand of OX411306.1, from coordinate 141,339,866 downwards.
GGTATAATTTCTGATTAAACCGACTGATTTTAAAGATTAAACACAGGTTTAAAAAAGTACACTAACGAATAAAACAAGTAAATAAAATATATTTGCTACATTATATTGAAAAACCGGTTAAAAAAAAAAGTTTGCTCTCGAAAACGTATTTCTACTGATCCTAGAAAATGTTTTTTTTTTTTTTAAATACCTTAGATTATGTATATTATTATGCAAAGTTTCATGCTCCTGCACTTTATATGTGAAGAAGGAGAACGATGTAAAACTATTTCGAAAAAAACTCAAAGGGCTACTGTATGGTTTGTCACAATTTTCGAATGATGAGGTTGTTTAAAATATAAAGAATTATATGTAATATATTAAGGAAGAATTTATGTCCGATGAATAAAGTAAAACTATAAATATTTTTTAAATCAATAAGAGAAAAACCTTAGGAAGGTAGGATGAAGGCTGAGAGTATTTACCAGGATAGAGTAAAAAAGGTAGAGAAAAAGCTAAAAGTAATATAGGATCCTTCTTTATCAAACAGTAATTGAATTATCCACCACCGGGAGTTTTTCTCTTTATTTTTCTCTCTTTTTTAATCCGGGAACCTTTCTTTATAAGTTGTTTAGTTCTGTAAAGGATGAAACTAATATTTTTGATTTTATTGATATATCGATGGTCAACCTCACTGGTGTTGTAAGTTAAATACATTTCATGTATTTGAATGCAACTTCAGAACGGTTCTGGTGGTTAACAAAGGAAATTACAAAAAATATCGGCAACAGACTTTTCAAATAGGAATCAGCCTTATTTATTATTATTATTACTAATATTATTTTATTTTAGCAACTGGTACGGCAATGGTAAGTCCAAAATGTAAATTCTATAATTGTTCTTTTGGCTGCTAGCTAATTAATGATAATCATTTGATTTCCGAGGAGCATCCTGCATGGTAGTCATAATCAGAAAATGTCAAAGCAGAAATCTGTAAGTGAAAAAGAAATATTTAGCATTGATTGGAGATGAGTTTTTCAAGCCCCTATCCGCAATAGGAATAGCAATTTTTCACAGAATTTTCATCTATGATATTTCTTTTTGTTAAAACTATTATATTACTAAATACTTACAGATTCTTCTTTATTAATAGATTCATCCGAAAGTGTTATTATTATGATAGATAACCGAAAACTGCCGGTCTACAAGTAGAGGCTTTTGGCTAGCATATGCCTAACTTAAAAATTTGGAGGAAGAAGAAAGGCAAATAACAATTTTTTCTCTTTAATTGATTCAATGATCAAATCCTCATAGTTTTTTTTTTATTTGTCTTAGCTTGGTCAAAGCTTGCAGTAAATGAAAAAAACAAAATCATTGTTATGACAGTAAATTTACTTTCATAAATTGTGACGAACGAAAACAAGGTTTTAAGATTTTTCCCGAGATAATAATATGTTTCATACAGCAACAGATTTAGCGAGTAAGTTTCGGATTTTTTATTGGTACTTTATTTTATTTTTGTACTTTAAGGGGTAGCTCATTGGGTGAGGCTCGGGTTCGAGTCAGGCTATATTTGTTATATTAAAATAGCCTTGGATCCGAATCTAGGGTCGGGAGACCCTCTTCGGGCATGCCCAGCCTCTATAAAGCGGGTAACTGATCTTTCGTCGGTTTGTGGGAAAAGTAATTTCCTTTATATGTGTTGGGCACGAAAGAATAAGTTTTACCAAGTACTTAATCCGAGACCCTTCATGGGTCGTAGTAGTGCTGTTCATTTGTTTTTTTCAGGTACCTACTTTATTTTTTCCAAACAATTATCTAAAAATAGTATATATAGCTACGAACGGGCTTGTCATAAACTAAGATTTTCAAATTGATATCAGATTAAACTTATGTACAACTTTATTAATTTGTTATATTTTATTATTATTTATACAACTTATTTATTTTTGATAAATTTATACAATTTATATTTGTACAACTTTTATTTTTTATATTTTGTATTGCAGTGTCATTTCTTTTATAAATGAAAAGTACATATACTATATATACCATGACAGCTGTAGGTAATTACCTACAGATTATTATCTACGAAGAGTTATAATACATTTTGGTAATGCCAAAAAGAGTGCTTCAGTTCGGTAGATCTTTTTCCATTACTAGAGATTTACGCAGATAACAGTTATTTCTTTCCGCTTGTTGCACTCTCTCCAAAAGGTATTATACCCTCACGGGCCCTTGAGCAACGCGGTCTGCATCTGCCAAACAGGTCTTTAACAGTTCATTTTAAAGATATATTTGGAAATCCTATATGCAATATTTTTTTTTGCCTCTACAGGTTGGGGTGGGCCTTGCCCTCTCCTCCCCCCCCTTCCTCCCTCCCACTCTTTCGCCATTCAGTTTTATCCATCGCCTTTCGTCTCCAGTCTCTAGAACCCAGCCTTCGAAGGTCGTCCTCCACGTTCTAGATCCAACGTGTCTTTCTTGCCGCACTCCAGAGGATACTGCGAATTCCCTGGTAAATTCTCCATTCATGAGCACTTTTCCACGACTTCCTCTTAAGGTCATGTAGACGAGTTTCCTAATTTAAATAGAAATTCCAAACTCTCGAAATGCTACCATCAATTCAGGCCGATTCACACGGTTAAAGGCCTGTCGGAAATCAATGAACAAAATGTGAAGGCCTATGCTGTGTTCCCAGCATTTCTCCGTCGTCTGCCTCTAGGTAAAGATCTGATCAAAAGTCTCACGTCCTCGCCTGAAACAATAATGCGTTCGGCGTTTACAATTAATATTTTCCGTCAGGGTGTTTGAGATGATTTTATAGGCAACACCTAGGAACGAAATTCCTAGATACCTTTCACATTGCAGTTTGTCCACATTCTTAAAAATTGGCCAGGTTAAACTCGACCTCTAAACAGTGCTAAAGCAATTTCGTTTCTAAAACCACCAGAATGTGCTAAAATTGCATTCAAATATATGACTTCTTTACAAACAACGATCAGCTTCGAACTTCAAGCTTCAAGCCAGCTAGTTTCAAAAACGGCCATGTCCAGAGGAACCAATCTCAGCAGAGTATTCGGATCACGTGACCACACTAGACAGCTTGTTTGTAATATCATTTGACATGAAGAAAATCTGTCTCTACCTAAATTATTATAAAAGGTTATTGGATGCTCCTGATAAATTATGCAAAGTGAACGTGGCTGTTTGTAACTTAGCTACTCATATTAAGTGTATTCGATTTTATCGTAAAATATTTATGATTAAAGTGATACGTATAAATCAAAATTATAGCCTCTTCGCCATTATTTGATGATATACCTAAATAACGAAATCAATATTAATGATGTCAAACCCCTGCGGAACTATATAATACTTGTACCTCAAAGACGGTTTATTATGATTCACAGATTACGATGAAATTAAATTAAACATGTAATCTAAATACCTATACCCTAAGTACGTAACATATGTTACGTCTTCTTCATTCCTACACTAATTTTGTAAATGCGCTAAGTCGAATGAGCTGTTCTAGTATTTAACGATATTTATCCCTTCCTTGGGAGAACGATCTCAGTGGATCTGTTCATAGGTGAGCCTAGTGACGTAACTTGCGTAACCACCTCACCCGCCAACTTCTGCCGCTAAACTGATTACCGTCGTGGCGTATTGATTTGTGGCGGCATCAATTTGTAGTATCTATTTATATCTTAAGCTGTTAAATATTATAATAAACATTGGCGCGAGGGATCGTATTATTTAACATGAGATACGAAACTAAGTAGCAAAATACTAACTCCATGTAATGAAACCTCCTAATTATCAATTTAAAATTCTGAAAGAGTATTTTTTACTTTGGACTCTAAAATTATTATATTACGTCAAATGTTGAGAATAAAATAAAAAATAGGCTTAGAAAATTTTTGATGTTGCTGAACTGGAACCCATCATAATTAATTCTTTGCTAACATGGTAGTTATATCGTCATATTTAATTAATATTACATAATTGCAATAATTAATAACATCATTAATTTTCTAGTGTAGGTATATTAAGCTACAGAAAAATACTGAAGACTAAAAAAAAGTGTAGAAAAATGAGTTCATTCATAAACAATTAAATTGAAACAACGAATCTGATACATATTAGTAACATATCTGATTCAGCTTCATCCATTGAATCAAACAGCTGTTTTATGTTACAGAAGTCACTGTGTACTTAAAGACATGGGGAGGAAGAAGGGATTATCCATTATGTATCGTTGATTTCCTTTTCCACTTCTTGATATTATATGAAGTAAGAAATGGATTACAAGAATAAAAATAAAATTGCTAAAAAAACAAAAACAAGTTGGTAGGTAAAATAAGATGGTTGTTGTTAGAGCGTCAAGGATATTGATTTGTTTTATTAATTTGCTTCTAAAATGTGACGTTTACTATTAACTATCATTCAGTAATTTCATAAATTGATGATAAATTATGAAGAATAGATGCTGTATGATTCTATATGTTTTAATTACTTTTTGTATGAGCGGCTTCTTATGAATATATATATATATATATATATATATAAAATCGAAGTTCTTTGTGTTGGACGATCCTAAAGTAAATCCTTGGATGATTTATTATAAAACATTCATACCATCCTTTACCGTGCCATTAGAGTTGCAGTGCAGGAAGACACACTAGCTGTTATCGTAATGACATGGGAAGCTCACCTTTAGCGGAGAGCGGCTCTTGTCATCCTCTGGAGAGTTCCAGCTGAAAACTGGGTCCGGAGCGAGCCCGGCCCAGCCGCCATGATGATATGTATTGATCCGACGTAGGCGACCTTGCGCCAACCCGACCATTGATACTCCTCTCCTTTCATCTTCCTCTTCGCTGCCCGCTTCCCTCATGCCCGAGGGTCCGAGATTATATATAGTTCTCAGGCCGCGGAACCGGCTTTCAGAAAAACCGAAATAGATATGTATCTTATTAAATGTTTCGAATCAAATAAACAGAACAATACCAATTTGAATTTCCTCAAAATTCATACCAAGATCGGTTTATTGGACAGGGTCTAATTCAATCGGACGTTCACACGAATTCACACGAAAGAATCACGATTTACTTGGAGTCGGTCGATTCAGATGAGCCAAAGAGGAGGAGAGGGACAAGAGGAAAGGGGACAGCGAAATGCGCTGATTCGAATGTGAAGGGACTCTAGAGGAGAGAGCGAGGAAGTGTGTGTTGATGACATTATTCGACATATCCTTTCCCTTCGACAGTCTCAGGTGGCCTTTCGTATTCCAGTGGCTACAGGAGTTTGATGTCCTCAGCAACTTGTATTCACCCGTAAGCAGATACCTCAGTGATAGGAGGGTTATAGTGTGTGGTAGCTTCTACGAGGTTGAGAGAAGTATTAAGAGGGATGTCCACTGGCCACGGGCCGGTCCTATTGAATCTGGTGTTTGATCAGTTGTTGGACGCGGAGGAGTTTCTAGAGATGACTTGGCAGTCATAGAGGCCACGAACAGTAGAGCCATGCTCATTGCGAATGTGGAGAGGTTTACAAGCAGAATAGCGGAATGGTTTGAGAGGCGAAAGCTATGCATCGCCGCAGCCGAACTCAAGCCATTATGTGGAGAGGTTCGACATATAGGGCTCATGATATCAGTTTGGACATTGGAGGAGAAAGTGTGAGCCTTGGTGACGAGGTTGTATGCCTCGCAATAATATTCAAGAGGAAGTTCGACATTACTCCACATCTTGGACAACTCCAAAAATAGTGTGGCCTGCCCTCTGAATGGCTGTCGATAGTAGGGTATTAGAATAGAGCTAGAATAAATCTGCAAACTCTAATTCTGTGGCTTTTCCACCATCTATTCACCGTTTTATGCCACGAGTGGAAGTTCCTTCACCTATTGATGACTGACCTTAGATAATTTAAACTCCTTAACAATTTCTTGACAATGTCAAAATCATGTTCAATGTTCACAATCTCAACAGTTCTCATATGCTTTAACCGCTTTCTTAAGCATGAAATTTATATAATATCTATCGAGTTTATATAATATAAAGGATTGCCCATCCTCGTGCCTTGCATTCCATTTTGTTGGCTAGTTGATTGCTTTATCCCATCTACTGATTGTCAGTTACGTGTTACGGGCGGGTTTAATACTAAAAAAAAAAAAGACTTTGCTAGAAACAATCACTACGAACTTTCACGTTTCTTAAGAATACACAACACTATCGTATTTCGGGTATGTTATCTTTGCAAATACTCCCTTTAATATTTTTCATGGTTCTCCATCTATCATTTTTGACACAATTGGCTCTCTTTCCTATCTCTCTTTTGAATATGTTTTTGTTAACTCATTTATTTTTTAAAATAGCTACAAGTTGTCATGTACAATTGTCATCACATTTATACAATAAATAAATCAGTTTTTTTAATGGTCTATCCTCTATACAAATGTAAGCTGTCATGAGCATATTGATATATTTTCATTTTACCTATTTGAACAAGTTTGGTTAATGTAAATAAAGAGGCGTGTATTACAAAAACTTTGTTCCGAAACAATCTCTTTTAGTACAGTATTTTGATTGAGCAATGCACTTGGCGATAATATTTGTACAAGCCATTACCACCATTATTTAGCAATCATCGTGGTGCTGGACAATGAAGATGTAAGATACTGGAAGCAACAAGGCACTCCAAGCACGAAGTCGGTGGACCTCTAACGAGTCATCCATTAAAGCACTTAGTAGAGCTGCTGATGCTTATCATAAAGCAGGTGCTTATAACAGAGTGGATAGTCTTATCGTCTTTTATATCCAGCAATTCGCTTTGCACTCTTATTGTTTGAATAATATTCCTTCAATTCGTCCAATGCTGTGGGATCGTTTCATAACTTTGCAACAGGAAAAGAGTCATTTGAGATATAAATATCTTTTAACTTTATTATGGATTCTGACTTTGATATTACAGCTGAGAACAATTTTTTTTATTCAGTCCTTCCAATATATTTAAGTATACAATATAATACATTAAGTAAACAATATACAATACATTTAAGTATACAAACATAAAAAATTTGTATACAATAAGTATATAAGTATAAGTATACAATATATTTATGTATAATATATTTACTTCCAAAAGTATAAATATTATACATTCCTTGAACTTAAACACTATATTATAACAAAATTTAGTTTAATTTAATTTAAGATATAAATTAAATAGAAAATTAGAAAATATAGATAACTATTTAGTGAATTAGGCTTCCAAAGATGAGATGCGTCAATGATGAGAATCATATAAATAGATCGAAAGAAAACATGTAAAAGACTTAATAAACACAAAAGGTAAGAGTAATGCAAAATAAATTATCAATTTTCTACTTCTAACTTGCTGGTTAGATCTGAATATTGAAAATAAAATCACACCTATAAAAAAATATTATAAACTGAATGAGTAGATTATTGTTTTCTACTTTATATAGTTACATTATATGTCCATATTTGTGTGATTTATTTTCAACTAACTATTATCCGGGGCGTTGCTGTCGTAGAAGAAATTAAGAAATAATGATAAAATAATAGATTGAAAAGGAAATAGAAAAAATGAATGATATTTATCTGCATACATTCATTGAAATAGAACTTTATATAAAGAAGAGGTTTTAATGATATTCATTTCAAATTTTTAACTTTATTCTTCAAATGTTTCAGATTAGACAATATTTTTGGTTTTCCCGTCTTCAGCGAAGACAAATAAATGCGTTGGCTGTCCGACTCGCGAGCATGCAACTTACAACTGGCCATGTGAAAAACATGGATTTTATAAATTTAATCCGCACACTTGATTTATGGGTTTATAAGATCTCTAATCGGCCTCCATTTTGAAACAAACAGACAGATGGTAATATCGAGTTCCGAGGATCATCCTGGGGTGACCTGTGGCATTGGTGCCGAATCTCAAGAAAATCTGTCCACTAGTCTCGGAGAAAAGCACTGTAGACGGTAGATGGACGATTTTTTTTGTATTCGATATTTGTATTCTACGTATCTTAAAACGTATAACCTCAAATTTTGAGGAGGGCTTACAAAAATGTTTGTCTAGATCGATTACAAAGGTCTATTATTGAAAATAATAAACCAAAAGTATTTATAGATATCGATTTTTTTTTAATGCCTTGTCTTGCTGATTCCACGTTTTGGAGACGATTTTATTTCTGTGAGATAAAGTACGAATAACATGTGCCGTTTGCCGCTATCTATATTAACGTTTTAGCTTCTAAACATAGCAGTTGCATACCGTCATAACACATTTGCTATATCAATGCGATTTTTGAAGCCTTTCTCCTGTAAAAAGTAAAATAGGTTTTAGAAATAAGTTTATTTGAGTTTAAGATTTTTTTTTTAATCACTTAGAACTCAATGTTTTCAAATAACGACTAATTGCACATACAACATTAGGAGATCAACCATTAAAAATTTGAGCTTTTTAGGCATTATCGTTTTTGAGATGCTGTGATAACTAAATCAGTCAGGAAAAGAGTGGCATATTTCTATTATACTGATAATTGAATTATCTTTCTTTTAAATGACAACCTGTGTGTGTGTGTGTGTGTGTGCATGAAATGTATAATTTTCAAATTATTTAAAAAAATGGATACAATGTCCAATATGCTTTTATACATTGTTTTTATATTTCTAGAATTTTTGCTAATACTGGCCCTGTATGATTAGATGATTTCGTTTTGTATAGGATTTAATTATCTTTCAAATGAGTACCTGTAGCTTTCCAGAAGATGTATAGTATTTGAGTTATTCTAAAAACTAACTTCTTCTTAGGCTTTAGACATTTTTTATATAACCACTTAGATTTATGAATTTTTTCAAACCCAGCCTGCCTATTTCCTTCGTGCAAGTGCAAGCAATGAATTGACGAAGTTTCATTGCAATCGGATGAATGGTATGGCAATTCATACAATTCGAACAAACCCACATTAATTTCTATATATAAGATACTGGCTAAATACTGGCCCAGCTTAGATGATTTTTTTTTTTGTTTTGTATAGAATTTTATTATCTTTTAAATAGTTTTCCAGAAGATGTATAGTTTTATAATACTGTTTATCCGATTTTGATGAAATTTTCCGGAATTTTGTGAGTTGGTACATTATAATTTTTAGAATTCCATCCACTACTTTCGTTTATAAATTTTCCTTAGCACACCTATATTTCGAAAACTGATCTACCAATTTGGCGCAAAATTGAAAGATAGTTGAGGGTTAGTATCAGTGTATAAAAAACGGTCTAGTATCATTTTTACTAAATTACATTCCCTACTTTCGCTTACGAATGCGCAAATGTTTTTTCCTTGGCAAACCTATATTTCAAAAACGGCTTGTCCATTTGGGCAAAAGTAGGAGAAAATTTAGGGATTAGTGTGGAAGTGGCTCAGTATCAATTTTATTCAATGTCCATCAACTACTTTTGCTAATGCATTCGTGAATGTATTTTCCTTGACGCTTATATTTCGAAAACGGCTCGTCCGGTATTTTTTATTCTGGTATTGATTATGTACCTAGTAGATATGGTGAGAAAGCTATACTGACATGATTGACAGATATTTTTTTTAATGTGCATTTTACTTTTTAGAGTGCCCGACTCGGAACGTTGTGGGTCCGATTCCCACCAAGATCAGTTAATATTTATTTCGTGGCGACCTCGCTAAACCTATTTTGAAACTCCCACGCTGGTTAGTATCCGGCGGTGACGTAAAGGTAGCCGTCAGGTGTTCGCTAAAAGGAACACAAGGTCCAGTCTACTTTCCCCCACCAATACCAGTACCAGTATGCTTGTTACTACAAATCTCTGTTTTATTGCGAACATAATGAGAGTTGGAACTAAATGACCTTGTTTGGATGTAATGGATTAGCATAGCAAAGCTAACCAACAGCCAGCAACATACTGTACTAAACTCAATGAGAAACTTGACTGGAATCTCTGTGTTATGCATGTAGTTAATTTAACCTTGTAGAATTACATTGTCACTTGTGCTTATATTATTCAAATACCTTCAAATTTAAAACTTTTATTTGTCAAGTAATGTTTATCTATAAACCTTCCGGGATCATACAATTAGGATTCACTTAAAGAAAGTAAGGTCGCATGAATCCGATCAAGTTCTATTGACGAAAATAGCATCACATAATATAATATCGAGTGTAATTTTTATGATGAATTTAATGACACTCAGTTGATAAAGTAAACTATAATCATTAAGAACATATTAATACGAACTTCTTTAAGGCCGACCGAGAGATTGTAGCACCCTAATACGTATGCTTTTCTTGGTCTCATATCTCCTTGCGCTCAATAGTACAAGAATCGATTAATGTCATACTTCGGATATATGTTAAATTTCTGATATATTTACCAGCTCAATACTAGTTCAAAAGCATTTTAGATGCTCGACGTTGCAGGTTTTCTCTATTGTCAATAGGAAACTCCTCTTCAACGTTACTATGTTTCCAGAATTGGCCTGATTCGATGGATTCCCAATTTCAAACATTTTAATACAGATACCTAATTTCTAAGTGGACTGATTAGTTGAGCATTAATGCTAAAAAAATAGAAGCAGTACTGATTGCCAAGAAAGTTAGAGAACCCTTTGGAGAAAAAAATTTGTGGATTGTTGCAGAAAAAAGAACCACGGAATAGGTGTGCCCTACTCTAACAAAGTTCATGTGCTAATTATTCATGTATTGCAGGAAGTCCTCACTATCTTCCACGAAAAATGTAGGGAAGAATGTGGTGAGAGGATATTCTCTGTTAATGGGTTCAGGTTCAGAACTAAAGAAACCATCCCATCCACAAGAACATTTTTTTAGAATCTGGGTGTTGAACAGAATCAATTTCTAGAATATGGTGGTAACCATAATGCTAGAATCAATGGGTATCCTTAATAAGCACCAATATTAAATCCAGTTATCCCTGTCCATGGCAAATATTTCTTAATTTTTTTGTTTCTTTTTTTAATGTTTAAATAATATATATGGATATAAATGGAAGATTCCACGTACGAAGCCTTGAGTCTCTAAAATTGATTTATTTAGTTTTTCCGCCTATCATTCCTTTTTTTATACTATCATCCTTTTTGGGCTGCTGAGTATGCTGTTATGTCAGTCCCCCAAATTTTCTTCATTTGTCTTTTTCTATTGATAGGTACGTTGTCTATGTTTATTTTAGTTATTACGCATTTGTTAATCCAAGTACTAAGTAATATTATTAGGTAATTAAGAAAAAAAAAATTATTTAATTATAATTCCTCGGATATGTAGAATTGAAAAATAATTGTGTAAAATTTAAAAATACATTGACATCTGATGTTATTGATGTGTGTGTGTTTATTAATGAATGGTCATGTTTCAAGGATGCAGCATTATGTTTTTTAAAAAAATATCGAACAACAGGCAATTTTCTGGAACGGGGTACACATGTTTTTCATTTACTGACTATAAATATTTCTTGAGCGAACCAGCCTCATCATTTAGATGGGATCCTTGAATAACCACTTGGAATATTTTAATAAAACTTCTTACGTATTTATTAAATAATAACTGAAGAGCAATACATTTATGTTTAAAACAAAATGCACGGTAATATATCGAAAAAAAGAAGAAAATTTATTTAAAAGTATTATATTTTTCTAAAATGTTTAATGTTTAGAATAAAAAAAAATTAGAATTCTACTATCAATAAAATTAAAATTTTATGCATTTTATTTAGGTATTTGTCTAAGGTAAAATAAATAACTTTATTTTTCGGCTATCACCCTATCTTTAAATTATTTTTATTAGATTTAAAGGGAGAAGTTGGTCGGAGGGTGCGGTCAAAGAATTAGACTACTATAAGCGAACTTATATATTTTGTGCCGACGATTCGGCCTAAGTTTTAGGCCTAAAACTTGGGCCGAAACGTCTGCACAAAATATATAAGTTCGCTTATAGTAGTCTAATTCTTTTACCGCACCCCCCGACCAACTTCTCCCTTTAAATATAAATATACGGTCAACAATAACTCCCTCTATTTTTATTATATATGATTTAACAATATAATTGTGGCTCTTAAGCTGCGAGAATTTCTCGAGTGTTTGACTAATTAGTGAAGAAATTAAACTTTAGAGACTTATACAGAACTATTATCAGTCTTAGAGTATCTCTGATTCTGTCAAGTGTAGAGTATCTCTGATCCTGTCAAGGCTCAGTTGCGTGTCTTTATCCTATTATTTTATTTCGTAGTTATTTACCTACACTCCGATTGAAAATTCACATAGTAATTGCTTATTATCATTATATAACACATCAGTGAATTATTAATGCTCTATTTTGGTGATCATTATTAGAAATAGTGATTAACCTTTAAGAAAATTGAAATGGATTACTTCGTCAGTGAAGCAGTGGGGGACAGTTTGTTTGGCAAGCATAATTCCCTTAGTCGCAGTATAAACACACAGGTTTATATTATTATTATTATTTTCTTTCGCCGTTTAAAGTTTTAATATCACCTATTTATAAAATAGTTAATTCCAAAATTTGCACTAAATCAGCTGGCCGAGATGACAAAGCTAGATTAGCTTGCGTCATCTGTCAAAATTTTTTTCACATAACATGTGTTAAAGCCGAATCTACGGACTTCGACATCTCGAAAAACTGGACATGTACCGATTGTGAAGTTACATTGCTACCAGCCAAAGAAAGCAGTTCAATGATTGACCTATTGAGAGCTCTCACGGAGGAGGTCAAGGAAATGAAGAGGAAGCTTCTATCAGAAGCTGAAAGAGAAAAAACAAACCCTTCAGAAGCAATCGGAGCTTTCCTATGAAAATGTGGAAAGATTGCAAAAAATAGAAACTCTCTTAGAGGAGCAAAAATGCAAAGTGGATAAATTGACACTATAAAGTAAGCTTGGTAATACAATAGAAATAAGAGGTATCGCACAATACTCAGCGTCGGTGCAGGTCTGGGCGTTAGTTGAGCCCGTACGATTTGGACCACGTCGTAAGGCCCTATAATCGCATGATTTGTGAGACAGAGCATAAGAGAAGAGCTCGTGCGACAGAGAAAAACCAAAAGGGACTTCTCTACATGTCACCTGGGCTGGACAGATAACGAGTCGCACCGCGTCTACGTCAGTGAAGCGATGACCCTCATTAATAAGCACCTCTACTGGCTGGCAAGACAGAAAAAGGTCATATCGAAAATTAAATATGTATGGTTCAGTGGAGGCAGAGTCAGGTGCAGGCAATCCGATGGGCAACCCGGCGGTAATTAAAGGTAACCCTGGCGATTTGGACGCCTTCAACTGAGCCTGGTATGCACGTCATCTCAATGATGCAAATATTTTATTTTACAATATTGAAATTATTCTATTATTTTTATTGAAGACATTCAATTGGTTTACTTTGAAGATATATTATTTTTTATATCGACTATATATTCTTTTTTATTTTAAAGACGCTATATTTCTTTATATAGAGGATATTTTACTTTTTCATATTGAAGAACTTTTATTTATTTTTATTTGCTACCTGTATTGGTATTTTATTGACACAGATAAGATGCTATTTTTTGTTTACTCATAGCCTTGTTCTATTTACTTTTTCTTATACTAATCAATGTTATTCATATTTTTTCATTTTATATATTTTATTTTTGTTGAAAATCTATTTTTATATTCTTTTCATACTAGAAATCCATCAATAATCTTGTTTCTATTATATCTTAAAATTGAATATTGTATAAAAATTTGTTATATCCTATTCCTCAACCTCGATCCTTCTCCTGCTATCATCCTACTTCCTCACATCACAGTTATGACTCCTGTCACGTTAATGCAAAATTCCTTATTGACAACTATGATGAATTTCAACAATATTTCCTTGATAATTTTTATCACATAATAGCTGTATCGGAAACCTGGCTAAAACCTTTTATCCCTTCCTAATTACTCTTTCCTACGACATGATAGACCTGATCGCACGGGAGGTGGTGTCGGGCTATATGTTCATGACAGTCTAAAGACCAAAATCCTACTTCAATCCCTTTTCCCTCCTATCCTCACATAGAATACATGTTTATTGAAATTTCAACTATCTCTTCTCCTCTGTTATATGTCATTGTCTACCGGCCTCCTCATGTCCCATTCGACAACACCTTCGAATCCTCTCTTGTCCAACTGGTTTCTACCTATTCCAATATCATTATCTCTGGTAATTTTAACATTAATATGCTATCTGAATCCAGTGATAAATCCTTTCTTACCGATCTAGAGTTTTCTCTGAATCTTTACCTCGTTCCCTATTCTCCTACCCATCACACACAATATTCTGATACCTGGTTAGACCTTCACATTTCTGATTCAGCCATGAAAATCCTCTCTTTTTCCCAGCATCCTGTTCCTTTTCTTTCATCACACGACCTGATCCAGATTTCATATGACCTACTCGTCAAATCCTTTACTTCAAAAGTTCTTTCATGTCGTAGTTTGGACCTCCTTTCATATGAATCCCTTCAACCAGACCTGGATACTTTCCGACACCGGAATATCATTTTTTCCTATAATTCTATAGATCCCATGGTTTCCACCCTTCCCTCAAACCTACAATCCGTATTAGACATTGATTCTCCCCTTACGCCGTCCCACTGCTCCTTGGCTAACCCCTGAAAAAAAAAAACGAAAAAGAGAAGCAGCAAGGCGCAAATTTCGTCGTACTCGTTTTTCAGGTGATTTTGCGTCTTTCAAACAACAGCGCAATAAAACAGAATCCGCAGTCCGACGTGCCAAATCCCTCCACATCCATTCTGCCATTTCCAATGCTCCTGATCCCAAATCCAGATGGAAAATCCTTCGAAAACTATCCGCACCAGAATCCAAAAACCATATCTCAATGACTATTTCTTATCCTCTGCTTCTAGTCCTTCATTTACTGCTGATATTGAAAATCATACATTTAACCCATAAAACTTCTTTTTATCCCACGTATCATATGACGAATTATTTTCCACTATCCTAAAATCCCACACCAACGATTTTGGTCCTGACAATATTCCAGTAAAGCTAATAAAATCCTGTCTCCCAACCCTTCAGCCCCTTCTCTATCATATTTACAACTTTTCTTTACAAAATTCCACATTCCCCTCTTCATAGAAAACTGCCCTAGTCCGTCCATTAAATAAAATTACAAATCCTTCCTCACACCATGACTTCCGTCCTATTTCTCTCCTCTCTAACCTCTTAAAACCACTGGAACGCCATGTACAAATTCAACTTTCAAACATCCTAAAAGAGCGTTCCCTCACTAACCCTCTCCAATCTGGCTTTCGTCGTGCTATTCAACACAATCCGCTCTACTGAAAATAGCCCACGACCTCCAAACCGCCATTGAACACCAAAACCTGACCATCCTCATCCTTTTAGATTTCTCCAAAGCTTTTGACACAGTTGACCATAACATCCTCCTTAAGAAACTACAAAGTCTTCTTTTATCCAACAGTGTTATGCGCTGGTTCCAATCCTTCCTCTCAGATCGGGCGCAGTATGTAGTCGTTCCAGGTCAACCTCCTTCCAAGACACTATCCCTCTCCTCTGGTGTCCCTCAGTGTTCCTCTTTGTCTCCTACTCTATTTACTATTTATATTAATGACCTTCCACTTCTTATCCATCACTCCCAATACCATATATCTATACTAACGATTTCCAAATATACCTGTCCTTCCCGCCCTCTGACCTATTAGTAGCCACAAAAAGACTCCGGAAGGATTTGAATCGAATAAGTCACTGGGCTGTTGCTAACAAGCTGAAGTTGAATGCAGAGAAGACAAAGGCAATTGTAATAGGTTCCCATCACCTCCTTAAAACTGTTCCTCATATCCCAACCTTGTTCCTAAATAATAATCCCATTAAATTCTATCCAACCATAAAAAACCTTGGACTTTCCTGGAAAAACCATGTCTCTGATATTTCTCGTCGTACCTTCCACCTTAATGCGACTAAATTACCTTCGTCGCTTATTTCCATTTGAAACCCGAAAACTTCTAGTTATCTCCTTAATATTCCCCCACTTTGATTACTGTTGTACCGTGTACGGGGACGTCTCTGGGGACCTCGAGGCAAAAATTAAACGATTGATAAACTGCTTTGTAAGATTTATCTTGAGGGTCCCGAGGGACGCCTCTGTCTCCCGATTCTATGAAGAGTTGAAGTACTTCCTGGCATCCTTCCTCAACCAAGTCATCCAATCACACCGTCCATCATATATCTTCGACCTCCTTCAATTCAAATCCTCTGTTCATTCCCGCCATACCCGTTCTCGGTTTTCAGATTTATATACAATGGCCCACCGATCCGCAGGTTTTGGCAGATATTTTCTTATTCGATCCTCATCCTTATGGAATTCCATTCCTTCTTCCATCCGTTGCTCCGATACTCTTCCCACTTTTAAATCCCGTCTATTCACTCACTTCATGTCCATGCAGTTCCAAAAGATTTGTAAATAGATACTCTTTATTTTTAAATAAAATTTGCACCCATTTATTTATTAATGCATTATTTTTTACTTTTATTAAAAATACAAATTCATTCTCTTTCACTGTATTTTTTTTTTGGCTTTACCTTTTAATGTAGTAATATTGCAAATTTATTTTTCCTTAAAGGTTTAAAAGTTATGTCATTATTATTTATTATTTACTTCATTTTTTTTTCTTATTTGTTTATTTATGCTATTATTTATTCAATATCATATTCTTTTTTGTTCTACTCTAAGGCTCTAAACCTCTACTGATTTTACATGTAATATTATTCTAAAGGGAAATGTCCCGGAATAAATAAAGAATTTATTATCATTATTACTCTTTTTTAAATTTTTATTAAAGACAATTGAATCTCTTAATTGTATCGACCTCTTAATTTGATTCTGTCCCCCGCAAAAAGATTGGAAAGTACTGAATAGAAAGAAGGTCCCTCCAAATCTAATGGAGACAATAAAGTCCGGTTTCTTGCTAAGAACCCAAAATAGTTTTCGGTCTCAATGAGCAAGAGTCCATGTCAAACAAGGTGCTAGCCTAAGCCCCCTCCTCTTTATAGCATTCGTTGATAAGAACTTTATATGCAAGATAAGAACACCTCGGACTATTATAGAATACAGGAACGTTATCCCAAGTTTGGTACAAGCATTTGTCTTTGCAGACGATATCGTTCTCAATACAAATTCAAAGGAAAATTTACAGAATGGAATTGTACAATAGAACTTCTTCGAAAGGGGATGGAGATCAATGCAGCAAAGAGCGAATTGATGCAGATTGGAAGAAATGACGAAGAACTGAACATCATCTGCAATGGGGTTAGCATGGAATGTTTAGATTCCTATCAATACTTGGGCACTCTTATAAGCAGAGACGGACGCATTGACCAGGAATTCTCAAATAGGTTTAATAAAACAAATGGTATCTTCGATCAGATTAGTAACACAATATTGGCAAAAAAGAGGTCAGCAGAGACAGCAAGTTAGTGATCCATAAAACGGTATTTTTAGCTGTGTTACTATATGGAGCAGAGCATTGAACGGCCGTGGAGAGGCATTTCTCATGAATAGCGGCTAAAGAGATGATGTTCCTCTGAAGAATTGTAGATAAAACCAAGAGAGACTGCATTCGAAACGAAACCATTCGGATGAACTGGGTATGCCCCAGTCAAGGCAAAAATAGAGGAACGCCAACATAGATGGTTTGGACATGTGTGCAGAATGCCTGACATCTGGAAAACCAGTGGTTCACGAAGTCCAGAAGAGGGGTGAAAACCGGTAGGACGACCTACGATAACATACAGGGAGTACGTGAAAGGACTGGAGAGGAGAGGAAATACGAGGTCCCAGATAAGCAAAATGACCGGAGATAGCAATAAGTGGCTCGGTGCTTTTTTTTTTTCCCCTTTTCCAACTAAAAACCTGATCGGTAAAGGAAATTGCAACGATTTCTTCTCACAGACCTCTGTGCATAGCAAGAAGTGCCTGATCCCACTAAATTTAAATCTAGGACAATTGAAACAAATGAAGACTCCGATTGCAGCGAGCCGTTTTCATTCGAAACAGTTAGATTCTGTGAGTCTTTGACTTCCCCATCGATGTGAAAACAATTAGTCCCTGAAAGAATGATTTGTTTACCGAGAAGGGCGGGCCTCCACCATGCCCTTTATCCAGCAGAAATGCCACTTAAGGTTAATCAGAAGTTATCACCGGCCTGCCAGAGCCCAATGCCCATAAATTTCTGATGTGAGCAAAGATGATTTAGACCTCGCAAACTCCTCCAAAACTTCCCACTGTTTTAAGTCTAAATAATGAAAGCATGTTTTGAGCTTAACATCGTCGTGAGAAAGTAATAAATGTGAAAAACAAAAATGCATTTTTCATTTTCGTAATTATTATAATTGCTAGATTATGGCAATTATAATAATAATCAGAATGTGTGATTCGTTGAGAAATATGCCTTTCTGAGCTGATCATACTATCGGTATTCAGCCATCGCTGATATATATGCAAGCAAATTTGATCGCCTTAATCCGTAATATTTAGGCATAATGGTCTCAAAATGAAGGATTTTTCAAATTATACTTAAATATTAAAACGTACAATAATATATTAATAAATATATTAATTTATATGTAAAAAACAAACAGACATAAAATTTGATAAGTTTTTAAATTTTACTTGAGAATGATTTAAGTGAGGTTGTATCCTTGGGATAAAAATGTTTGTGACAATAGTTTATAAAGTTTTTATACTATTTGATCAAGGATTTTTTTTTGCAAAAAACAATGGTTGCGTGGCTATCAAAGAGATAAAAGTTATGGAATTTCCACGTTCAGTAAACATTTCTCCAAACACCATTCGTACAGAAAAATAAACCCAAATGGATCAAGCAAACAACATAATTTGTAAACATTCATGAAACTTTGTCTTGATAGTAGGAATCAAGATCTGCCGAGTGCGCCCAAATTTCGGAGAGGCAACCCCCTCTGTTGAGGTCGAAATGGTGGGCGGGATATTCGTAATATAATTTTCTCAAATTAAATTGAGTAATTTTTTTTTTAAATCACTCTATACTTGTGGATGCTATTCCCAGTCCAGTTGGGCTACCGATACTCCACTTCTAGGAAAATTTCTTTCATTAATTACTTTACTTATACTTTAATTACTTTCATTAAGCTTTAATTTTGTATAAAAGAAGTAAAGGTTTTTTTGGGGGATGCTATGCAATTGCCTTCTGATTTGCCAAAAAGTGTGGTGTAGAATTAGGTTTAATGTAGCACACCGAAATAGAAGTGTTTAGTAGAGCAACCTCAAAAGAAAACCCTAACTATTTTATACGAAATTAGAGCTTAATAAAAGAAGAAGTTTTCCTAGAAGTGGGGGATTAGTAGCCAAACTAGACTGGAAAAAGCATTCACAAGTACAGAATGATTTTTATAAAATAAATAAAACTTTTCGCTATTGGATTCCACCGAAAGTTTTCTTATTAAGAATTTAGTTAAGCCAAACTAATTTTTTTATAGAAAATTGTCTACTTTACTATGGTGCAATTGAAATTTAATTGTCTAGAATATAGTTTGAATGTTCGCTTCCTATTCCACAAAAAACGTAAGTTACTTAAAAAAATATAAAACTTAATTTTATTGCTTTTCTGTGTGGAATCGAACCGTGGGTACATACACAGGTTTACTTTCACCTCTTTAATATTTCCAATGACGTACGGGACACCCTGCGCGTAGTTCCGCCGCAAAATGTGATTTTTCTGGAGTTTTTACCTAAAATCAGTATTAATTTCTAAACTATTGACTGTATCGTAATGAGAGTGGTCTAATTCGATTCAGAAACAAAATTATTAGAAAAAATTATACCTCACTCGATTTAATTTGAGCAAATTATGTTGCGGATATCCCGTCTACCATTTCGATCTCAACAGAGGTGGTTGTCTCTCCAAAATGTGGGTGGACTTGATCTCTTGGGCAGATCTCAATAATGTTTGCACCAAATCTCATAGTTTTCTGGATATTTACAAAAAATGAAAATAAATCAGTTTTCTGTCCTTCTCCCTCTCTCACCATCAAACCCGACGCGGGAAACTCCGGGACTTTGTACCAGTTATTACAGGAGGGTCATTAACAATTTATGACCAGTTTCAGTTTTTTTTTTTTTGGATGTTCGGGCAATGCGTGTTTATTACCTAATTTTACTGTACTGTAAGGCATTAAAGGCAAATATTCTTTCCCCAACTACTATTGAATTCCAATTTGATACTTAATATTCCCTTTTTTATTTTAAAAAAAACGAGTGAAAAGACCAGTTCTAAGGGCTGATTCAATCACTGAGAAAAAGTACAAAGTATAATATTTATTTAGTCTTATTTATTTACTCTCCTCATTTTAAAGGAACAGGATCAAAAAGCCCAAGATGACAATAAGCTGCACGTTTAGGGTATGGCGCATGGTATACAGTGCTCGCAATACTGAACGGGTTTCGAGCCTATGGCACTGTTTTCCAACCTGGAAGACACGGCTCCTTGGAAAGTCGTGGAATACTTCCAGGAAAGGCGCCAAAATGTTTAATAAAAATTTAATATTCATACCATAATATCTACAAATAAATAAAATTCATATCACAACGTAATAGTACAAATTCAGTGAAGTAATGTTTATTTTTCTTCCTTTTTTATACATTCATTTATCAAATTCCTATAAAATAATTATCCGAACTGGAAAATTATAAAAATGGGACCTTTGCCAGCGCTCTTTTTTTGTTATGCACGATCACTAGTAGCATGAAACCAAAAGATCAAATTTGAAATGGAAACTGAAGCGTGTTTATTGGCGGGAGATTTAGTTTTTATCGCGATTTCTATCTGAAAATAATCGTTAGTTATTTTGTATTTTATATAATAAATAATAATATTTAACTATTGTTAATTATAAATAATATTAATAAAATATTTTTTTAGACGAATGGATGAATTTTTGAGTGATTGCAAGAGAAAAGTCGACAATAATTAAAATGCTGATGTTAGGTGATAACAAAAACAAAAAAGGTAAGGATCTCAAGAAAATACTATACAATTCATAGTATTTATTATTAGGATTTACAAGTGTTATTTATTATACATGGCTTGGAAAAACCAATGTGTTTGCAAGTGAAGTTGTAGAAAATCTATTCATCTTTGATCCAAGCACAAAACGATGCATACAGATCCAATGGTTGACTCATGATTAACAAACAACTAAACAATAAGAAAATTAGCTTTTTGGATTATTGAAATTGTAGACATTAATATTTTTCCAACCATTGGGTCTAAAGTCATCGTTTTGTGCTTAAATTAAAGCTAAACAGATTTTCTGCAACTTCACTCATAGCAATTTTTCTCATAAGATCAGAACTTTTTCCAATATTTGGCGAAAGCATAAGTGAATAAGCAAGAAAACAACGGTCAACTGTCGTATAAATGTGACTTTCTCTGACCCAGACCAATTGGCATTAAGTTGAAGGACCCTTAACAAATAAAACACTGGTATCAAAATAATTTAAATTGCACAATTTTAAAGTTCATTTATTCTAATTCACAAAATTAACTAAAACTGTCCCTAAAAAAACTACAAAAGCCATATTAATACTTTATTTTGTTTTGAAATTTAAAACATTAATATTTTGCCTAAAATGAACAGAAACCCAAAGCAAACTTAATGAAAGTCTAAAATTAAGAGAACTGTTAAACAATCCCTAATACCTCAACATCATATTGTAATGTATATAGTCTTATAGTTTAATATATTTTAATAGAACTATAGCAAAATTATATATTATAATGGGCCGAGGAAACTGTGGCTTCTTCTTCTTCTTCGATCTTGCCATTCAAATGGCCAAGTCAGGGAATGACAGAATAAGGCGGCGGTACTCCTGAGATCCTCCAGGTCGCTGTATAGCTTGGTCACCAAGTCAGTAGGTTGAGGCCACCTCTGCCTCCGTTGCTCCTTCATAATTATGCATGACTGTAGAATATGCTCTATAGTCTGTTCGCCTCTCCCACATTCACACAAAGGAGTTGGGCCAATTTTAAATTTTTGGTGGAGATGAGAGTTGAGCCGATTATGACCAGTTCTGAGACGGAAAATTAAAACCTTTTCTGGAAAGCAAGTAGTAAGGATCCTGTGGTTTAAAGTCTGGATGTTGATTGTTCCACCTCTGCCGAATTGATGCTTTACTTATAGTTTTAACTTTCTCCATTCGAGGTATGGAGGTGATTTGAGGAAGTTTTGAACCTTCCTTGGCAAGTTTATCAGCCAGCTCGTTTCCTTGTATTCCTCAGTGCCCAGGAATCCACTTATTTTTTAGGTGACTTTTTCATATACAGTTGTAAGGCGTTCCAACTCAGAGGCAAGCAATATCAGCCCCGCTTTCCATTTAGACTTCAGGTTCAAAAGAACTGCTGCTGCATCGGTCAGAAAAACAATTTTTGATTTCTGGCTTCTCTTGAGGTCTATTAGAATTCTCGTGGCCTCCAGTAACGAATGTTGCTCGGCTCTGTAGTTTGTAGAGCCGAACCTCGTAGGAATCGCCTTCTCAAGCACATGACCATTTGGAAATTCCATGTGAATGCCTCCGCCTCCATTTCTAGTAGCATTTTCGGCTGAACCATCCGTATAGATTCTGGTCCACAAGTTTTTTGGTTGGGTTGAGTTCACATATTCGAGTGCGCGAGCTCTAATTACCAATTGATCCTGGTCGCTTTTCTTTCTAATCCCTGGAATAGTTGGAAAAATTTAGGGTCTGCAAGGAGACGACCATGGTGGGGAGTCGTCTGTTGCCTTCTTTATTTCAGGTTGAATTTCTGCCAACTGAAGTTCTGCTTTTATTGAACGTGTTTTGTGTAGGAAGCTCTGTCTTTTTATACGGTTTCGTATCCTTTGACCTACACGATCCTTCAGTGGGTGGTTAGGAATGCATTTTGCTTTTGAGTCCAAATTAAGCATTTTTATATCCCTCCTGACCTCCAGTCTGGGCAGGCCCGTAATGGACTCCATTTTATTTATCGGAGTAGATTTTAGACCTCCAGTAATTATCCTAAGTCTCTGATTTTGGACTACAAAGGCCTTTTGGAAATTGGAGTTTGCTGCAACTCCCCAACTGGTTATCCCATATTCTAACGTGGGCCTGACATATCCGGTGTAAAGAGATTTCAGGGTCTTATGACAGATCATAAGCAGACTCCCCAATTTGAGCCACACAATATCTTCATAAGGTTGGTTCTTTTTGTTGCCTTTACAACACATTTATCAATATGGCCTTTCCATATTAATCTTGGGTCTAAGTTGATTCCGAGGTAGTTGGGTTTGTCTTCCTTCGTAATCAATCTTGCACCCAGCTTTAGATGTATGGATTCAGAGGCATTTTTGGATAGGCTGAAGATCATGTACTTTGTTTTCCCAGTGTTTATCTTCAGTCCCCATTTTTCAGTTCATAAGAAGATGCCATCAAATGCGTCTTGCATCCGATATTTAGCAGCTATAACTGATGAAGTCTTGCACCAAAGGGCTATATCATCAGCATACAGCGAGGCGCTAACATTATTTGGAAGATTATTTAATACATCATTAATAAATATGTTGAATAACGTTGGAGATAGAACTCCACCTTGGGGAACTCCATTTTTTATAAGTTCGACTTGGCACTTTATTCCCCTAGAATGTACAATAAGAACCTTGCCTTGCACGTTTTCAGGAAATTGTGAAGCCATATCAGTGCCTTGCCTGTTATTCCCATGTTTGCTATCTTAGTGACCAGACCTTCTATCCAAACTCGGTCAAATGCTTTTCCCATATCTATCCAAACAGCAAGGGTATGTTCCTGATTTTGGAATCCATCCTCAATTTCCTGAGTTATATATGCAACCTGATCTTCTGTGGACATGTAATTCCTGAATCCTGCTTGCTCAGGAGCCATCAGATTGTTCTTTTTCAGGAACCAAGTAAGTCGTTTATTGACAATTCTCTCCATAAGCTTGCTCAGGCAGCTTAATAGAGTAATAGGCCTGAAACTGGAGAGCTCATGCTTTGGTTTACCTGTTTTGAGAATGGGAATCACGGCTCCTTCCTTCCAGATCTGGGGGATTTCGCCCTCATTCCAGCTGGTGTTGAAAAGCCTTAGGAGTCTCTTTTTTGCTTTAACTCCTAGGTTTATTATCATTTCATTCATTATACCATCTATCCATGGAAAACGTTTAGTTTTCAGAGAGTTGATGGCATTATCAAGCTCGGATTGAGTAAAGGGAGTATCGAGATGATTCGGGGTCTTCTTAGAAAATTTAAGATGGCGTTTCAGCTGTCTGTGTACAGTTTTCTTTGTTTGTCGATCTATCTGAATCTCACAAGTCTTACTAATGTGTTTTATAAGCACGTCTGCAGCTGCTTTTTCTGTGAGAAGTTTCCCTCCGCTTTCAAGGGTAAGAGGGTCATACTTTGTATGCCATTTCGATCTAAATTCAGATCTTCTGTTTTTTCTTTCCAGGTTTTTCTTTTTGATCGATTTATCTCTCGTTTTAGCTTGGCTGTGACTTCTTTCAACTTAATGCAAGTGTCTTCTCCAGGGTTTGTTTCTGCATTGGTTCTTACATAAGCCAGTTCCTTCTCTATAGCCCCAATTTCTTCAGTCCAAAAGGGTTTGTAATCCTTCCGTGCTTCTCTTGGAATACTCTCTCTAGCCGCCCGAAGAAGTGCCACTGTGAATTGCTTTGCGGATTGGTTGACCTTTTTCGATTTTGCATTTATTGTTGCAGTGTATATGTCCGTTAATTTTCCATATTTGTCCCATTGGGCTTTTTTGAAATTCCACCTAGGGAGCGGTATTACTTCGTGTGGTGGGGCTGCAATATCCACTGCAATTCTGATCGGTCTATGGTCACTATCTCCTAGCTGATTCAAAACTTCCCTTTGAGCAACGGTTGCCAGATTGTTCGTGGCGAAGGCTAGGTCCGGTGTGGAGGTTATTTTCCATGTTCTGGAGTAGAATGTTGGGGGGTCGGAAGGTTGATTGAGCAGTATCAGCGAGCATTCAGTCTGCCATGCTTCAAGTTCCTCTCCTTTGGGGTCATAGTAATCATATCCCCATGAAGGTGAGTGGGAGTTAAAGTCGCCTATCACTAAGCAGTCACAATCAGGAACTCTCATATTATTAAGGGAGAGCAGGTTGTCATTAGGACAGTAGTAATTAAAAATGTCTATTTGTCTATTCCCAATTTGTAGGAGTATCCCTTCCATTTCTGCTTCATCGTTTATGTATATTCTTTGTGAAGAGATACATCTTGCTGGGATAGAGTTTCTAACCAATGTGATTATTCCGCATTTCGATCGATGAGCTCGGTCTTTTCTGAAGACCTGATAGCCGCGTATACTGAAGCGCAATTTGCGGTTCAAATGAGTCTCCTGAATACATGCTATATCAATGGATTCTTCATGCAGTCGTTTGGCAAACGGTATTTTTTTATTAATAATGCCTTCTGCATTCCATTGTAGTATTCGCAAGGGTTTTGTTGATGGTTTTGGATGGTCTAGTCCCAGCCCTGACTCCTCGACGGGGGAGGTTACCACCGGTAGCAAAAAGAAGTCCCTTCCGATTGGAGCCAGATGCTCCACTCGCCCGGCGGGATTCCGCAAGAGAGACACCTCGTTCACTGCGTCTATGTCCGTTTTGAGCCATATTGGGAAGGATTGCATGGCAAAATTGTTTTCCAAACCATCATGAAAGGTATTTGGTTACTATTTTGCGCCTTTCGGCCAGTTACCTCCGACTTCAGCGGCATTTTTAAGGGTTTGTTCCCTCGCAGTTCTTCAGCTTAGCCTTATGATGTCTGGACAGGGACCCATCCAGCTAATACCGCTTTCGGCTCCATGCCGGTACTGGTGGCTGCTGCTGCCCACCACCAGGAATGTTTATTGACTTTCCAGTCTAGATCCGCCGTGTTTAGTCAAGAGCAGGACCATCTCGAGCAGGATGCGGTTCTTCACTGCGCACGGACGGTCTTGGACTTAAAGCGTCCTCGAGAACTCAGCCTAACACGTATTGATAGTCAAAAGTTACTTTTTCTTTCATCACTATGAATATTTAAAAAGGAAACAAAAAGCAGTGTTAATCAATTCCAAACTCAGGAACGACAATAGAAATCGAATGAGGAACTGTATGATAGGTTTGAAGTCTGATTATTTTCTGCGAGCTGCCCATTCTGCTACTCTTGCCGCCTGTATTTTAATTCTCAAAAAAACAAAACAAGAAACAAATGAAATACCTGAAGTTATGTTTGACCTCTTTTCAGCGTTATAGCTATATTTTTTATTAATTAATTAATAATTAATAAGAAGCATATTCTTCGATGAAAAAATCTAGTGCGGTGCACATCACACAACTTTCCGTTACCGCCCTATAATAATTAGTTTTTTAATATAATTTTAAAGAGTTCACATAAACAATAATTGAAATAAACTCAGCAGCATTCACTTCTTCCGTCTCCTTTCGGATGCGCTCGGTTATCCATCTAGTGTCTTGTACTCCTCATAAGATATCTTTGCTCATAATAGTCCGATTTTGATGATTCTTTTATTGTTTTTTACACAATTTAATAACCTTTCATACAATTCTGTACAGAATTCACTATAAATTGCATGGTACTTAAGTTAAGCGCAAATAAAATATTCCTTTCATTAATACTTTTTTCTCTGCATTTTTTCGTTGATATACTGCATATATGAAAAGTTAAATTAGGCAAGTTTCATCAAAATTGTTAGAGCCGTTTACGAGAAAATTATAAACAATTGTATAATTTAATTTCCTTTCACACATTTCTATACATAATTTACCATAAAATGCATACTTTTTAAGTTATGCGCAAATAAAATATTCTTTTCATAATAACTTTGTTCTCTGCATTTTTTCGTTGATATACAAAATAAATAAAAAATTAAAGGCCTTTATAAAGAATAATTTAGGCAAGTTTCATTAAAATTGTTAGAGCCGTTTTCGAGAAAATTGTAAAAAGTGTAAAATCGATTATATAAAGTGGCACTTCAGGTTAGTCGATTTTGACGAAAACGTTGCTGTAACATAAGATGCATGTGGCTACCTTAAATACGTAATTTCAATATCGTACTACTTTATTTTTTTGAGCTAGGTTGTTCACGTACACACAGACACACAGACCATTATGCGATACTTGGTTATTTGGACTCAGGAAACCTTAAAACGTGTATTTCAGTTGAAAACTCGAGTTCGAAAATTTTCACAATCGCAATACTTCCTCTTACTATATACTTCGGATATAGATAAGGGAAAGTAAAAAGTGAGAAATATCCAGCCTTTACTAGAATAATATAAACTACCTCGACGATGTTGAACGTTCAGAAGCATTTAAATATATTGCAGTTGACAAACAGATAATTAAAAAACAATTAATAATGGAGCATAGCAATTTAGTTATATTGCGCAAATGTAAATTGCATGATTCTCGTTTACAGGATTAGCTAATAGTTACGCCTGAGTGTCCTGAGTAATGCGATAGTGTGACAGGCTTTCCGCTGTCAAATGCACCTTCAACTTAACTGTCATTAAGTAAATAGTAACTGAGGACTTTAGCGGTATATTTGACCAGTTAATTAACTTCCTCAATTTGTTGAAGGATGAATATTCAAGTAGCTGTCTGTAAATAGCTATTGTACGGCTATTACTCTATAGCCAAGGTAATAGCACAAAGAACTGTAAATAGAGGAAAGTCATTTGTTTACATAGGAACAAGAGAAACTCGTTATTATGAAATTATAATTACAGATCATTTTTATTTTCATTACTTTAGGTTTTTTCATTTATTACTTTCTGTAAACAGTGGAACCTCGCTTAAAGAGTACCATAACGAGTATATGATTTTCGCAAATGCTAGATTGTTTTTTGTTTTTTTAAGGGAAAGAGGGTAAATAATTGCAAAAGTTAATTTTATATATATATATATATATATATATATATTACATCTTTTCCTTACATAGTAACGCCGTTTATTATTATATACATGCTCCATGCCTTAGAGGCATACTACACGAATGATAAGAATAATAATATTTACATATTCAGTGAAGTTTAATGCAGTTCAAGTATTCGATTGATAATAAATAAGTAATAAATCAAAAAATATATGACGAAAACAAAATAAAAACAAAACTAAATCAAACAAACAAAAAAAATTAATACAAACTAAGTAAAGCCAACAAGAAATTACGTACGCTGCCCATCTTTGATCAGTAAGTCGAAGTCTATAAATTTAAGCAAGTCTGTCTTGAATTTAGAAAGCACATTTTGTTTTTGTTTGTGTTTCAGGCCGTTGTCCATTTCTGAGAATTATAGTTTTAATCAAATGAAAACGTTGCTTGTCAAATAATTTACAATCATAAAGTATGTGTCTACAATTTTGGATTTGTCCGTCTTCTTCGCATAAGTCTGTTTGTATAATGTTGAACCGTTTGAGATATTGTTTTGTGTTTCCATGTTCTGTCAGTAGTTTCGTTAGTTTGTAATCATTACCGTGTCTAATTCTGTAATATGGGGTATAAATCTGTGAAGCTAGGTGATTTGGATGAGGTCACCCATATTTGATCCCATCTTTTAACCAAATCAAATTGCAGATCCCTCTTTATGTATGAATGTATTATGCATGTACGTATGTATTTAATGTATATACAAAGTATATATTTATTTTATATATATATATATATATATATATATATATATATATATATATATATATATATATATATATATATACACATATATATAATATATATATATATTATATAAATATAATATATATATATACATCACCAAAAAAGAGCCATTTGGATTAAAAAAACATTGCAGGGCAAGTATTGCGCTCAGGAAAAGAAAATGTAAACAACCAAGGAAGGTTTCGCTTTGATGATTTCTTCTAATCTCACTCAGACAAGGAGCGTTGGAAAAATATGTGAATCTTTATCCATCACATCGCATGATAGCCAAAAGTATAAGATTACTAGGGTTGGATTTAAACTTTGGGCACTCCTAGACCCAAGAGTTTTTGCCGTCTTCTCTCCATGCCATCAAAGGGGGAGGATGCGGTCGGTCCGACGATGTTCTTCAAGATTATGAAGATTTTAATTTTATCGCATAATAACATCACTATAAAAATGAAGATCTTGACTTATCATTAACATTAGCTTTGCAATTGAAACAAATATTTGTTTAGCCTGCGTCCTCTAACCAGGGTCTTGGGGATCTAGTAAATCCGGCCATGTATCTTACCCACAACCATGTATTCAGATATAACTGGTATTGACGAGAAACTGATTAATAGGTTTAAAGTTATTCTTCAAATCTTAACATTCTATTTTGAATTAAAATATCCTGCTTTTGAATATTGTACTTTAAGCAAAGCAAAATTTTATACAACACTGGATAGAATACTGTGCTCTTTACCGTCCATAAAATTCTTATCCATAGTTAGGGCCAAAACTAGGATTTTATTCAGGAGGAGGCAAGCTTAATTTTGCCGTTCCTATTTCACAACATTTCACCCTCAATAAAATTCAACAACAGTATTTTAACGTAATATATTTCTAAAAAAATATCATAATTTCTTATTATTAATTCATTTTATTGGCTGGATTAAGATCAAAACAATCAAAAAGGGAAGCAAATATTTTTATTTTTGATATAAGAATAAAATTTCGATCGAAATTTTTCGCCCTCTAAATTCTGCCGGGGTGTCCCCTTTTCCTTTTCTCCCTAGATCCAACCCTATTCATAGACAAGCTGTTGCCGAAAAAAATCATATTTCTACAGCCCAACTGTCTGAGGAAGTCTGAGAAATTCGTCACAAGGAATTTATAAAATATCGGTTTTAGCTCGAAAAATATTTAGTAAAAACATAAAAATGTAGACATTTTACTCACTTTGTTAATATCCTCTGATCCAGTGATATCATATTATATTATATATGATATTATTTGCCAGTTATTATTACTACATTATTATTAACCAGATTATTATTAATTTTATATTACACAGGATGTCAACAGATTATTATTATTACACCCAAAACAATTTAGCTACTCTATGGAACTATATCTCGAACTAAATATTCCGATAAAACTATATCGGATTTGGAAATCTATGTCCAGTTTTACTACGGTGATTAATTACTTAGGTAAATTGTATGTATATAAATAATAAATAGTTTTTAGCAAATTTTGATATTTTTTTTTTCGGTTCTGGAATATTTTTTAATTTCCGTGGTAAGATATCTTGTAAAATTTAAAATACCTTTTAATGGGGTACAAAAGGTTTCTAAATTAATAGAACTTTTTCCAAGTAAAAATAATTCTGTGGTGTTTGGTCATATTTTTGCGACAATGTATTTAATTTATATTTTGTTGTTCATAATTAACTTAATCATAGAGAAAAAGGATAAAAGCCAATGAATTTTTACCTAAAAAAACACTTAATTTATTTATATCGACTTCTGTCCCGCTTAATTGTATAGACAGCCCACTGTGTGTCAACTAGATTTCAGTTACAACTAGAGGTT
Organism: Rhaphigaster nebulosa; assembly: GCA_948150685.1. Lineage (NCBI taxonomy): Eukaryota > Metazoa > Arthropoda > Insecta > Hemiptera > Pentatomidae > Rhaphigaster > Rhaphigaster nebulosa. Next base: position 141,309,193 of record OX411306.1, on the reverse strand, counting down.
GCTTGTTCTCTTGAGGGAGTGAAATCAGCAGAATTCGATGACTCCAGTCTACTTAATATTTCTATATTAAAATGAAATACCATTTTTGAACTCATTACAGTTTCCAAGATATTGTCTTCCGGTAAGAATTCTTACAGGACGACTTGCTGTCATTCTTCTGATCCCAGGCTGCTTTTACATAAAGAATTATTACAGTTTTAGGACATTTTTACAAGATGCATACATGTTAAGTTCTGTATTTTAGTCGTCTTACGTTATGGAATATAATCTAATATTTTAAAGTACTTATTACCATTAATTATAAACATCAGGTATAGTCGTTAGAACATACATTATTATGAAAAACAAAACTAAGAACAAGACAAGAGGGTTTTTTCCAGGACCGAAAACCCTAATTAAGGTAATAATTTTCAATATTTTCTTATGAGAAAAACATTTGTAAGTGAATGTCTTTTTTAAATGTGGCTTATGAGAGAAGCACTCAGGAAGTTTCGGAATTGTTCAATTAGTGGTTTCCATATTCATTACAACAGACTTGAGAAACGTTCTGCAACGTCTGTCAATGCTAATACTCTTTTCATACATATTCCTTTATTCACATTCTATTACTAGTACCTCTTATAGTAAATACTCTACCATTTTTACTCATCGGCCTTAATAATTAGATTTTAAAAAAACATAATTACGAATTATATTATGAATATATCTTATTTTTGCAACTACCTAAGTTGGAACAAATATTGTAGTAGTCTGAAAGCAAGTCATCGAAATCTCATTTAATTAAATGTTTTTATTATTTATGATATTATTTGCCAGTTATTATTACTACATTATTATTAACCAGATTATTATTAATATTATATCATATAGGATGTCAACAGATTATTATTATTACACCCAAAACAATTTAGCTACTCTATGGAACTATATCGTATATATGGAACTAAATATTCCATAAATAAATATTCGAATAAAGATCCGATATAAAACTATATCGGATCTGGAAATCTATGTCCAGTTTTACTAAGGTGATTAATTACTTAGGTAAATTGTATGAATATTGTAAATCTCCCAGGCCTTGGAGGTGGGGCGATGTCTCTGAATAGAGGATTGGCACAGGCCTTCAGCCCATCAAAGAATTTGATTAGCCTCCGGCTTATATATTCCGGCACTTAAGGTAGCTGGAGCTCCTCGTAGATGGTGGCGTTTCTCGCTCGTTGGAGTGAGGTCCCACGGACGATCCGCCGAAGAACGGAGTCCTTATACATGTGCCGGAGCAGCGGTGCACCGTAGAGAATGGTTGGCCTTATAATGGCTTTGTAAATTTGCAGCGTCAGCCGAAGTGAGAGCTGCGGCGACTTGAGCAGGTAGTAAAGCCTATGCGACTTCAGCCGATTCTCTCCCTGACGTGGCTGGAGAAGGTGAGGTGCCTAGTATTAAGCATTACAATCTGCCACATTTATGGATATATTATACACAATGGATATTAATGATTAATGGGAAGAAAGTATACACACATTGCATTCTTTATTTTTAATTATAAAAAAAAATGAATATAATGTGTGTGCATCATTAAGTGACGATTTCTGTACAGTGGAAACTATTCTATTTTGTTCATACAAATAATCTTTAATGTAACCAACTTAAAAATATGACAAGAAAAACCCCTCACCAGCAGAGACACCTTCAGTTTTTGTGGTTATACTAAACCGGCTAAGTATGTGTAGCTAAATCAGGCTGTTCCTAAAAAACTAGATGGCGTTATTAATAGGTTAAAAGTTTAATGTTAATGTATATAGTGCCATATTTATTTTGAAAATAAAGAGTAATTTTTTTTTAACAAGTTTATTGTTACAGTGAAAATAAATAGCATGCATGAAATCGAAATGAATTAACAATTGTCCGCTAAATTAGCTGTTGTATAAAATCCTTGCACCCGAGCGACAAGTATGTTCACAAGAAATCTGTGCTCAAGTTGCGAAGATTGGCAGACTCTACCTCCTACAACTGCTCAAGCGGTGCGGGTACTGTCGGTCAGAATAAAGGCGTTCCGTTTCTGTTGATTTACTCATCCTTAAAAAAATATTTTCAATTTTTTTTTACTACTATAAAATAATTGCATTTTTCTTTTGTAAAGTTAGGGAAATCAAGTGCTCATGTGCAGAAATGGAATAACCGCCACTGGTATCATTTCGAAGTGTTTACAAAATCTTTGCTGAAACATCCCAGGCATATACATAACTTAAATACCTAATTTCAGTTTCGTACAAATTTTCAATTTTCAATTCTGTAATAGGCTGTTCTCATTCACACAGAAAAGCTGTTGTAGTTTAATAAGCCATTTCTTTAATAATTCTGGTATGATTTGCATTTTTGTTTTTTAGAGAATTAATTACCTTTCAGAAGATCATTTAAATTTACATTGATATTTACCATTACATGCCTACTTTTTCAGTTATGCTCAAATAACATATTATTTTCGTCATAACTTTTTCCCTGCATTTTCCTGGTGATGTAATAAATTTATGAAAAGTTAAAGGGCTTCAAGCTCAGTTAAGTTTGGGCATGTTCATTAACATCGTTAGAGCCGCGTCGCGAATATTATAAAAAAGTGTAAAATCGATGATATAAAGTGGCACTTGCGATAAGTCTATTATAGCGAAGAAGTTGCTGTAACATTCCTATATCCTTAAATACGTGATTTCAGTTTCGTACAACTTTTCCTTTTTACTTCCTTTTACGAACTATTGTAATCGCAAAAATTTTCGGTTTTCAGATTTCATCGGAAATATCCATTTTGACTATCCCTGAATCCATCCTGAATAGTTTCGTCTGTACATACGTTCATACATGCATATCTCGCATATCTCAGAAACATTAGCCGTATAAAATTGAAATTTTGTATTTAGGATTTTTATAAAATCTAGTTGTGAACCTCTATTTTTGGATACAGCATGATCACTGGAAGTAGTACTTACCTTGATGGTGATAATTAATTTCCGTCAAAAATTATATTAAAATATTTAATTTAAATTTAGTATTTATAATTTATATATTAATTTAAATAACATACTCGGAAACGGTACTTTACTTATAGATCATAATAAACTTTCATCAAAAATTATATTAAAATATTATGTAAAACATCTCATGTTTGGTAAATAGGACTTTTATATCAATGTAAATAATGTACTAGATTTTTGTTAAAATTGGAGAGCCGAAAGGGGTACTTTACTTGAAGGTCATAATAAACTTGCATAAAAATTTATATTAAAATTAAATACAGAGATCATATGGTTCGGTAATAAAGGTTACAAATGCGATTTTTGGCACACTCTGATTAAACATTTTTATTACTCTGTTAGCCACAGTCACCCTGTGGTCCTATGTAGCCACAGTCACACCATCTAAGGCTATTACCTATTGGGACAATAGTAGAGGAGAAACAGGGGAGCTGGGCCACTTTTTTGAGCAGCCAATCAGAAGCCAGCATTTGGTCACGTGACCTATGGCGGGAAATTTGAATTTGAATTTTTGCCTCGACCTAACCTTAACTGCCACGTGGTCTTGCCTCGACCCTACCTTAACCACCACGTGGTCTCGCCTCGACCTAACCTTAACTATTGGGCCACGCCCCTTTTTAGTCACGTGACCCTTATGCCCCGCCCGCATATTTTAGTCACGTGATCCAGTCACGTGACCCTTTGAACCCTCCGGTATATGATCCGCCCACATGTTTTAGTCACGTGATCCAGTCACGTGACCCGAGGCACCTCCTGACCTATACTCCGCCCGCAAGATTTACCTCCCTCCACCCATTGAAGGGTCAGGTACCCACCTTATAGAGCATGAGTGTACCCGACCGCCATTTTGTTTTTCTTATGCCGCCATTTTGTTTTTCTTATGCCGCCATTTTGTTTTTCTTACACCACCATTTTGTTTTTCTACTTTTTGAGAGACTTGAGGTTTTGTTGAAGGGTTAGGTACCCACCTTATAGAGCATGAGTGTGCCCGACCTCCATTTTGTTTTTTATTCTCCGCCATTTTGTTTTTCTACTGTTTGAGAGACTTGAGGTTTTGCTGAAGGGTCAGATACCCACTTTATAGTACGTAACCTCCCCTATGGTTATATAATCATAACCTATACGATGAAGGGTCCGGTATCCACTTTATAGTATGTAACCTCCCCAACGGTTATATAATCATAACCTATACGACGAAGGGTCAGGTATCCGCTTTATTGTCTGTAACCTCCCCTACGATTATATAATCATAACCTATATGATGAAGGGTCAGGTATCCACTTTATAGTCTGTAACCTCCCCTACGGTTATATAATCATAACCTATACGATGAAGGGTCAGGTATCCACTTTATTGTCTGTAACCTTCCCAAAGGTTACATAACCTTTATCTTGTTTTCGTTTTTGTGCAACCTTCTTAATGTTTACGTAATCTTTACAATATTTAACTTTACCAACATGTAAACAGGTTGGATCATGTATAGACAAGTTGGATCATGTTCAGGTGAAATACAAATATGGACCTTGAACTGTTTATCTCTAAAACATAAATAAATGGTAGGGCTTCCTAATATTTGAATAGATTTTGAACTTTGAACTGATAATCCTTAAACCACAAATAAATAGTAGGGCCCCATATTCCTATAACAGCTTTTGGACTTTGAGCTCTTAATACTCTATCTTTACTTATCTCGCTGAAACATAAACAAAACAACTATACAGGTATTTTTAATATCTGATAGTATAAATAATGGTCTTAAAAGGATTAACTTTTAATCCCTAAAATATATCGACGAATCGAATCGACTGTGTCACGCTGGACAATTGATTTAATTATAATCAGCAAACCTGGCTCGTAAATAAATAAATAAATTAATCATTAATTCATACTCGAACTTTAAACAACTTTTCAATGTTCTACGTATTTTTAATCTCTGATTGTATAATCGATGGACTTACAAATTTATAAATATATCGATAAATCAAAACGACGGTATCACGCTGGCCAAAGAGGTTGCACCTTTTCATAGCTTTGAAATATTTTCAAAGTACACGAGTCGGTATTAATAAATTCGAATACGATGCAGTAAATTTTAATTGATTAATATTGAGGAATATTAATTAATCCTTAATTAACACTAATTCATAATTAGTACTAATTCTAATTTATATTTTATTGGTACTCTGTTCGACTTGCCTGAGTATTGCATGACTGGTCAGAGCAGGTCGACTCATGCTCGCTTCATAACGGATGGTAGGGGCACTATGATCGCTGGTGGGGCAACATGACAGCCAATCAGATTCGAGTATTCTCGTCCAGAAACCAGTGGCCCTCGTGGCCTCTGCCATTTCGACTCGAACCCCAGAGATAGAACAAAGTTTTGCTGCTAGTACTGCTAAAATTGTGATAATATTCTAATTTTTCGAGTGCAACCCAGGCTATGAGATATAATTAACGACAACGAAGTGAAAGAAGATACTGACTGACACGTCCGTTGAACAATTGAAGGAAGAATCAAGCGAAGAATCTTCAGAAGAAGAAATTCCGATCTTCTGTTCCAGCAAGCTTTGTAAGATGAAAGGAGAATACAAAGTGGTTTGTTTGAGCTGCGGAAAATTGTATCTCACTGGATTTATCGACTTGTCCGATTGCGACCATAGAACATTTTGGTGTTATGATTGCCGTCGTCCACCTATGAAAAATTCTATTTCTTATCTAGATATCTCTGCAATAGCATTCAAGATTAATGAATTATTTAGCAGAAATCTTAGCATGGAGGAAGAAATTTCAGGAAATAGTGTAGATACGATACCTAATGACCATGACTCGACACCTGATGACCATGAATCAAGACCTGATGGCCAGGATTCAAGATCTCTCGGCCCTGATGATGTAATGAATTATGACCCTTTTATTAATGACCCTGATCTAGTAAATTACGACCCTGTTTTGGCGGCTAATAGCTACAATCCGAGTCTCGGCCCACGTCCAACAACTGAAGAAGAAATAAGAGCTTGGAGGGAACGTGTAAGAGAAGCAGAGCTAGAGATTCAAAGACAAGAAATGAGGATGCAAAAGGCTAGGATCATCGATAGAGATTTTTTGGGGGCCTTTCAAGAGATCGTTGATCAGGACATGCGAGGACTCTACTATTCGACACCCTGCGATGCCGAGATTTGTTCATACCGGGGACGATACCGTGTGAGCTGTACGAAATGCTTACGTGTCTTCCACACAGCATGCGTCTTCTTGCCAGACCACGATTACGAAACAACAGTATGCTTCTACTGCCCTCTGTCGGATCCTGAAAGTGACATAGATGATGACGATAAGTCAGAAGAATTTGTTACAGATTAATATTTATAAATTTAATTCATATTAAATAAAAATTATCAGTAATTTTGTTTCTTATATTTAAACAATTTATGTAACTAAAAACATATTGTCTTATTATCTTATTATATTATAAATTATTTCTTTAATAAAAAAATTCTACTTGAACTGTTGTATTCTCTCCTCCTCCCCTTTGTTAATATCATATAATGCATTAAAATATATTTCGAAGAGCACAACTCCTAGTCTTCTCTTATATAGTTGCATTTCTTAGTGTTGGAATAAAAATAATATATTTGATTAAGCAATTCATTTTTACCAAATCATACTAATATCCGAGAGTGTTCCGAAATTATAACCTCCATTATGGAATCAGAATTTTCATGTAAGACGTATTGGTGTAATATAATATTCAAACGGCTAGATTGTTTTTTTTTTTGTTTTGTCGAAGGGTCAGGTATCCACTTTATAGTAGGTAACCTTCACAACGGTTACATAACCTTTACCATATTTAACTTTAATGATATCAGGATAGATAATGTCACACTTGAATAATTCTAAATCTCTTAATTCATTTGCTGAAAGTAAACGATGGACTTTGAACTGTTAATCTCTACAAAGTATACAAAGAGTAGAGCTTCTTAATCCAATAACAACAGTTGGACTTTGAACTGTTAATCCCTAAAACATAAATAAATTCTAGAGCTCCTTAATCCTATAACAACTTTTGGACTTTGTGCTGCTAATACCAAAATATAAAGAATGAAATAGGACTTGTCAGTCCTTCCGCTAAAAAGTAAACAAATTTAGATTTCGCAATAATGCGCTATCCCATAATCCTTCCTTTGAAAGTAAGAAATGGACTTTGAACTGCTAATCCTTAAAAAGTTTAACTTTTATACACAAACAAAGATATAGGGTATAGTTAATAAAAGAAAATACAACTTTATAAAATAAAAAAATTTATTTCATCATAAATCCCTGAAACAGGGGAGCTGGGCCACTTTTTTGAGCAGCCAATCAGAAGCCAGCATTTGGTCACGTGACCTATGGCGGGAAATTTGAATTTTTGCCTCGACCTAACCTTAACTGCCACGTGGTCTCACCTCGAAACTACCTTAACCACCACGTGGTCTCACCTCGACCCTATCTTATCCACCACGTGGTCTCACCTCGACCCTATCTTATCCACCACGTGGTCTCACCTCGACCCTATCTTATCCACCACGTGGTCTCACCTCGACTTAACCTCAAACAAACAATTTGAATTATAAAGTGAGTATGGATAAGCGTTAAGTATTGAGAAGATTATGATGGAGGGGGTAACGCATGCGCAACTAGCGTAGATTTACTCTCCACCAATACTCCGCAGCGAGCGACTACCTAAGGATTCATTTTTGTTCTAGCATCCGATCATAGCAGATCCTCCATTTTCAATCATCATGGATTCGTAAGTATATTTATTGCTTTAGCCATTTCTTATTTTTATCTAAACCTGCTCTCTTCTTATGTGAATCTGTTTTATTTTTAGTTCTATCAGAGATTTTAAAGCTCTCTTCAACCGATTAAACGATGGCGCTCGCTATGTGCATAAATTGAATTATATTCAGATCGGACGGCCATACATCATCGGAGAAATGGAACATGTTGAAACGAAAATGGGATTAGCGTTGGTCGCTACGTTAAAGGATCATGATAATTCTATCAGAGTGTATCTTCCTAAACGTTTTAAGATGTCGGTTGAAGACATCGAGGCTTTTAACAATAGCGATGAAAAATTTCTTTAGTGTATAATGGAAGAATTGATTATAAAGATGATGTTTCATTGATTTAAAAATTCTATTTCTTGTATCTAATATTATGATGAAATAAATTTTTTTATTTTATAAAGTTGTATTTTCTTTTATTAACTATACCCTATATCTTTGTTTGTGTATAAAAGTTAAACTTTTTAAGGATTAGCAGTTCAAAGTCCATTTCTTACTTTCAAAGGAAGGATTATGGGATAGCGCATTATTGCGAAATCTAAATTTGTTTACTTTTTAGCGGAAGGACTGACAAGTCCTATTTCATTCTTTATATTTTGGTATTAGCAGCACAAAGTCCAAAAGTTGTTATAGGATTAAGGAGCTCTAGAATTTATTTATGTTTTAGGGATTAACAGTTCAAAGTCCAACTGTTGTTATTGGATTAAGAAGCTCTACTCTTTGTATACTTTGTAGAGATTAACAGTTCAAAGTCCATCGTTTACTTTCAGCAAATGAATTAAGAGATTTAGAATTATTCAAGTGTGACATTATCTATCCTGATATCATTAAAGTTAAATATGGTAAAGGTTATGTAACCGTTGTGAAGGTTACCTACTATAAAGTGGATACCTGACCCTTCGACAAAACAAAAAAAAAACAATCTAGCCGTTTGAATATTATATTACACCAATACGTCTTACATGAAAATTCTGATTCCATAATGGAGGTTATAATTTCGGAACACTCTCGGATATTAGTATGATTTGGTAAAAATGAATTGCTTAATCAAATATATTATTTTTATTCCAACACTAAGAAATGCAACTATATAAGAGAAGACTAGGAGTTGTGCTCTTCGAAATATATTTTAATGCATTATATGATATTAACAAAGGGGAGGAGGAGAGAATACAACAGTTCAAGTAGAATTTTTTTATTAAAGAAATAATTTATAATATAATAAGATAATAAGACAATATGTTTTTAGTTACATAAATTGTTTAAATATAAGAAACAAAATTACTGATAATTTTTATTTAATATGAATTAAATTTATAAATATTAATCTGTAACAAATTCTTCTGACTTATCGTCATCATCTATGTCACTTTCAGGATCCGACAGAGGGCAGTAGAAGCATACTGTTGTTTCGTAATCGTGGTCTGGCAAGAAGACGCATGCTGTGTGGAAGACACGTAAGCATTTCGTACAGCTCACACGGTATCGTCCCCGGTATGAACAAATCTCGGCATCGCAGGGTGTCGAATAGTAGAGTCCTCGCATGTCCTGATCAACGATCTCTTGAAAGGCCCCCAAAAAATCTCTATCGATGATCCTAGCCTTTTGCATCCTCATTTCTTGTCTTTGAATCTCTAGCTCTGCTTCTCTTACACGTTCCCTCCAAGCTCTTATTTCTTCTTCAGTTGTTGGACGTGGGCCGAGACTCGGATTGTAGCTATTAGCCGCCAAAACAGGGTCGTAATTTACTAGATCAGGGTCATTAATAAAAGGGTCATAATTCATTACATCATCAGGGCCGAGAGATCTTGAATCCTGGCCATCAGGTCTTGATTCATGGTCATCAGGTGTCGAGTCATGGTCATTAGGTATCGTATCTACACTATTTCCTGAAATTTCTTCCTCCATGCTAAGATTTCTGCTAAATAATTCATTAATCTTGAATGCTATTGCAGAGATATCTAGATAAGAAATAGAATTTTTCATAGGTGGACGACGGCAATCATAACACCAAAATGTTCTATGGTCGCAATCGGACAAGTCGATAAATCCAGTGAGATACAATTTTCCGCAGCTCAAACAAACCACTTTGTATTCTCCTTTCATCTTACAAAGCTTGCTGGAACAGAAGATCGGAATTTCTTCTTCTGAAGATTCTTCGCTTGATTCTTCCTTCAATTGTTCAACGGACGTGTCAGTCAGTATCTTCTTTCACTTCGTTGTCGTTAATTATATCTCATAGCCTGGGTTGCACTCGAAAAATTAGAATATTATCACAATTTTAGCAGTACTAGCAGCAAAACTTTGTTCTATCTCTGGGGTTCGAGTCGAAATGGCAGAGGCCACGAGGGCCACTGGTTTCTGGACGAGAATACTCGAATCTGATTGGCTGTCATGTTGCCCCACCAGCGATCATAGTGCCCCTACCATCCGTTATGAAGCGAGCATGAGTCGACCTGCTCTGACCAGTCATGCAATACTCAGGCAAGTCGAACAGAGTACCAATAAAATATAAATTAGAATTAGTACTAATTATGAATTAGTGTTAATTAAGGATTAATTAATATTCCTCAATATTAATCAATTAAAATTTACTGCATCGTATTCGAATTTATTAATACCGACTCGTGTACTTTGAAAATATTTCAAAGCTATGAAAAGGTGCAACCTCTTTGGCCAGCGTGATACCGTCGTTTTGATTTATCGATATATTTATAAATTTGTAAGTCCATCGATTATACAATCAGAGATTAAAAATACGTAGAACATTGAAAAGTTGTTTAAAGTTCGAGTATGAATTAATGATTAATTTATTTATTTATTTACGAGCCAGGTTTGCTGATTATAATTAAATCAATTGTCCAGCGTGACACAGTCGATTCGATTCGTCGATATATTTTAGGGATTAAAAGTTAATCCTTTTAAGACCATTATTTATACTATCAGATATTAAAAATACCTGTATAGTTGTTTTGTTTATGTTTCAGCGAGATAAGTAAAGATAGAGTATTAAGAGCTCAAAGTCCAAAAGCTGTTATAGGAATATGGGGCCCTACTATTTATTTGTGGTTTAAGGATTATCAGTTCAAAGTTCAAAATCTATTCAAATATTAGGAAGCCCTACCATTTATTTATGTTTTAGAGATAAACAGTTCAAGGTCCATATTTGTATTTCACCTGAACATGATCCAACTTGTCTATACATGATCCAACCTGTTTACATGTTGGTAAAGTTAAATATTGTAAAGATTACGTAAACATTAAGAAGGTTGCACAAAAACGAAAACAAGATAAAGGTTATGTAACCTTTGGGAAGGTTACAGACAATAAAGTGGATACCTGACCCTTCATCGTATAGGTTATGATTATATAACCGTAGGGGAGGTTACAGACTATAAAGTGGATACCTGACCCTTCATCATATAGGTTATGATTATATAATCGTAGGGGAGGTTACAGACAATAAAGCGGATACCTGACCCTTCGTCGTATAGGTTATGATTATATAACCGTTGGGGAGGTTACATACTATAAAGTGGATACCGGACCCTTCATCGTATAGGTTATGATTATATAACCATAGGGGAGGTTACGTACTATAAAGTGGGTATCTGACCCTTCAGCAAAACCTCAAGTCTCTCAAACAGTAGAAAAACAAAATGGCGGAGAATAAAAAACAAAATGGAGGTCGGGCACACTCATGCTCTATAAGGTGGGTACCTAACCCTTCAACAAAACCTCAAGTCTCTCAAAAAGTAGAAAAACAAAATGGTGGTGTAAGAAAAACAAAATGGCGGCATAAGAAAAACAAAATGGCGTTCGGGTACACTCATGCTCTATAAGGTGGGTACCTGACCCTTCAATGGGTGGAGGGAGGTAAATCTTGCGGGCGGAGTATAGGTCAGGAGGTGCCTCGGGTCACGTGACTGGATCACGTGACTAAAACATGTGGGCGGATCATATACCGTTTATTATGACCTTCAAGTAAAGTACCCCTTTCGGCTCTCCAATTTTAACAAAAATCTAGTACATTATTTACATTGATATAAAAGTCCTATTTACCAAACATGAGATGTTTTACATAATATTTTAATATAATTTTTGATGAAAGTTTATTATGATCTATAAGTAAAGTACCGTTTCCGAGTATGTTATTTAAATTAATATATAAATTATAAATACTAAATTTAAATTAAATATTTTAATATAATTTTTGACGGAAATTAATTATCACCATCAAGGTAAGTACTACTTCCAGTGATCATGCTGTATCCAAAAATAGAGGTTCACAACTAGATTTTATAAAAATCCTAAATACAAAATTTCAATTTTATACGGCTAATGTTTCTGAGATATGCGAGATATGCATGTATGAACGTATGTACAGACGAAACTATTCAGGATGGATTCAGGGATAGTCAAAATGGATATTTCCGATGAAATCTGAAAACCGAAAATTTTTGCGATTACAATAGTTCGTAAAAGGAAGTAAAAAGGAAAAGTTGTACGAAACTGAAATCACGTATTTAAGGATATAGGAATGTTACAGCAACTTCTTCGCTATAATAGACTTATCGCAAGTGCCACTTTATATCATCGATTTTACACTTTTTTATAATATTCGCGACGCGGCTCTAACGATGTTAATGAACATGCCCAAACTTAACTGAGCTTGAAGCCCTTTAACTTTTCATAAATTTATTACATCACCAGGAAAATGCAGGGAAAAAGTTATGACGAAAATAATATGTTATTTGAGCATAACTGAAAAAGTAGGCATGTAATGGTAAATATCAATGTAAATTTAAATGATCTTCTGAAAGGTAATTAATTCTCTAAAAAACAAAAATGCAAATCATACCAGAATTATTAAAGAAATGGCTTATTAAACTACAACAGCTTTTCTGTGTGAATGAGAACAGCCTATTACAGAATTGAAAATTGAAAATTTGTACGAAACTGAAATTAGGTATTTAAGTTATGTATATGCCTGGGATGTTTCAGCAAAGATTTTGTAAACACTTCGAAATGATACCAGTGGCGGTTATTCCATTTCTGCACATGAGCACTTGATTTCCCTAACTTTACAAAAGAAAAATGCAATTATTTTATAGTAGTAAAAAAAAATTGAAAATATTTTTTTAAGGATGAGTAAATCAACAGAAACGGAACGCCTTTATTCTGACCGACAGTACCCGCACCGCTTGAGCAGTTGTAGGAGGTAGAGTCTGCCAATCTTCGCAACTTGAGCACAGATTTCTTGTGAACATACTTGTCGCTCGGGTGCAAGGATTTTATACAACAGCTAATTTAGCGGACAATTGTTAATTCATTTCGATTTCATGCATGCTATTTATTTTCACTGTAACAATAAACTTGTTAAAAAAAAATTACTCTTTATTTTCAAAATAAATATGGCACTATATACATTAACATTAAACTTTTAACCTATTAATAACGCCATCTAGTTTTTTAGGAACAGCCTGATTTAGCTACACATACTTAGCCGGTTTAGTATAACCACAAAAACTGAAGGTGTCTCTGCTGGTGAGGGGTTTTTCTTGTCATATTTTTAAGTTGGTTACATTAAAGATTATTTGTATGAACAAAATAGAATAGTTTCCACTGTACAGAAATCGTCACTTAATGATGCACACACATTATATTCATTTTTTTTTATAATTTAAAAAAAAAGAATGCAATGTGTGTATACTTTCTTCCCATTAATCATTAATATCCATTGTGTATAATATATCCATAAATGTGGCAGATTGTAATGCTTAATACTAGGCACCTCACCTTCTCCAGCCACGTCAGGGAGAGAATCGGCTGAAGTCGCATAGGCTTTACTACCTGCTCAAGTCGCCGCAGCTCTCACTTCGGCTGACGCTGCAAATTTACAAAGCCATTATAAGGCCAACCATTCTGTACGGTGCACCGCTGCTCCGGCACATGTATAAGGACTCCGTTCTTCGGCGGATCGTCCGTGGGACCTCACTCCAACGAGCGAGAAACGCCACCATCTACGAGGAGCTCCAGCTACCCTAAGTGCCGGAATATATAAGCCGGAGGCTAATCAAATTCTTTGATGGGCTGAAGGCCTGTGCCAATCCTCTATTCAGAGACATCGCCCCACCACCAAGGCCTGGAAGATGGCAGGGCTCTGTCCCCTTCGTCGACGTGCTCGCCGAGGGAAGGGCTCTGGACTCTGCACTCTAAACCCATTTCACCTTATTCCTTCAAAGTTATATGTTATAACTTATAACTTCAAGAGCACCTTAGACACGAATTAAACAAATAAAATCATTTATTCTATATTATATTTTAAAATTAAATAAAGGAGTCGGGGCCAACTCGTTTCAACGGGTATGAACTTGGAGATTGTTAGAAACAGTGGATTTTTATAGCGGGAAATCAAATAGATCAAAACAAAGGAGCATTATTTTTTTCTCTTAATTTGCGGCTGGTGTCGGTAGTTAATTGCAAGGCCTTAGTCTACGTTTATTCCAGCCAACTTCCCTCCAATTTTTCACAGCTCTAATTAATTATGGCATATAAAAAATTAAGACAATCATTAAACGACTGATGCTAAAATTCAGGTGTAAACTACATTATAAATAACTTAGAGTATTAGTATTTTTTTTAAATAATAACAAAATTTATGATGTTAAAAAATATATCAGGTTTTCAATTGTGAAGTTTACCTCACCTGTCCTTCGATTTTTTCTTCTTTTTTTTCCAGTCTTCCATAAGAAATAAAAAAATATTGGAATCTATATATATTACTAAAAACTATAAAATAACAGTCAACTTTAAAACAGATAAAAAAACACTTGGCATAATCAATAAGATAAAAATAAAACAAAAATAGTATGTCATAATAGTGAAATTAAATTAATAATGATAACTGGCTGGAATAGAGTGATTATATAGATTAATAGATTTAAAAAATATTTTAATATACTAATTAGTAAATTTGGACATAATGTGTGGTAGGTTATTGTTAATATGGTGTGTATTTGAATAGAACAGTGAGCTTATCGTGAGTTCATAGTCTATTAAAATCAGTTCATAACTGTTTTAACAAATATGAGCTAATTATCCTTTAGTAGCTCTTGGACTTATACAGTATTCCTGTAGACATAATAATGAAGACTAAAAGCTAAAATAATTATTAATGTAATATGAAGTATAGTATGTTTGTAGGTAAAAATGTGACTATTGGTGTTGATATAATAAGGTATTTTGTTTTATTAAATTTGTAGAAAGTAATTTATTCTGAAGATGGGGAATCCGAAACGTGGATACAGTTATAAAAATGAAATGTATGTAAGAAAAGAAGAAGAAAATGTATGGAATGTCACCATTGCTAAGTGATAATAAATATTATTATTTAATTGTATACAAATAAATCAATAAAATTAATTATAAAAATATTTTTTTTCTAAATACTCTTCATAATTTAAAGCAATTGAATAACAGCTCTAGAAAATAAATCATCATAAGAGCACTTTTTTAAAAATAAATAATTTAATTTCCTTTAAAAATAGCTTAAATAAATATAATTATTATAATACATCATTATTATAAAGTCATAATTAAAATCCAAAAAATTATCTTTTTACTATTGTAAATAGGCGCAAACTTTAATCTAACAAAATGAAATCACAATCGGTGTCGCAACTTCGAATAACAAGCACGACAGGATTTTTCACACCTTAATGGGAGAATTCATGACACTGCTACGTATAAAGGTGGTATAAAATATTTTTTTAGGGGAAAAAAAATTGATATTTGTTTCACTTCACAAAACCCTTAAATACGAATTTTCATGACAATCGAAAAATATATATATTTTTTAAAATTATTTTTAATCGAAAATCACAAAAATTGGGATAACATCAACACGACTCCACCGATCCGTACAAAACTTGTTGGGTATAGTTTAGGGATCTATAAACTACACGAAATGGCACAAAACCCATCTCCGTGAATAAATTAAAACTAGAGAAATAAAATAAAACGCTTGAGGATTTTTTCTTTAATTTACACAACTTTTTCTTCCTTATAAAGTCATAAGATCTACAAGTTACTGGTAAGGGTTAGAGGTCAGAAATTCAGCTTTCCAACGGTTGTAGTAACGTTAAATTTGGATAAAATCCTGAGGAGTTATGTATGGATGCATAAGTGAATACGAGATGTCCGCAGGAAAATAAAATTCTTCAGAAAAATTAAATCTAAAAATATCTATTTTTTGATAAGATGGACATTCTAATTTAAGAGGTTTTAAAGGACGCTAAAAACGAATAAGACTTTCTTTTTCTGAAGTATTTTATTTTTTGTTAATCATTATACTAATAAAACCGGCAATATACTTTTCTTATTATACACAAAAAACAAATCGATTAATATATAACTTTGAATTCCATGCAGAGCAAAGGCAAAAATCAATCATATAAAAAATGTTGAAATTACATTTAAAAAAAAAAAATTATCGGCTCCTAGGGCGCATTGGCAAGGACCCTGACACATATTTTGTATTTTAATATTTTTCTGCCTAGTATCACAAAAAAAAACTTTCATTGAAATCGCTGGTGCCACGTCTGTAGCCTCCCCTAGTTAGATAAATATCCGCTAAAAGTTTTAAGCCACCTAAGGCAATGGGAAAGCATGCCTTGCATATTAACTGCCCAAGAGTTTAAACGCTAAATAATGAGGATCTAAAAAAGCTGAAATAATTTCGACTTTGAGTAATGGTGCCCAAGGACGCAAGATACACTGTGCTAGGAATGCTAATATCGTTGAGCTTAGTCTTAACTTCTTAAAGTTTGGAAGTGAACAGGAAAAGGAATATATTAATGGTGTTGTGTTCTTCCTAGCGTCACTTGCTGAAACATAATGAATAGTAGCACTAACGAGCTACATAGAATGTTTCAGTAGTTATTATATGCCATTTAGTTTGGTAATTTTTGAGTTAGTGCAGAACTATGAAAGTTCATATACCCCTTTTGTTTTACTGGTAGATCTCTAATTCGATTATGACAATGAAAGCAATCGTGCTATATATATTGTTATTTTCGTAACCTGCTTCGGTACTATACGAAAAATATGAAAGAGTAATATAACACCAAAATATAACTAAAACATGCTTACGTTAACACCAGACGAAAAATGGCAAGGAGCAAATATAAATCTGTGCATATAATACGTTGTTAATATGTCTAGAACATGTTTGTTATGGAATTTATGCTGACTTAATCGTCCTGAAGGAGTCAGGATTTTCTGAATTTTAAGGGATCTGACAAATATTATTCTTATTCAAGCAAATATCATTATTAATTATTTGGTAGTATATACAATAAATATATTTTTAAAATAATAAAAATCGGTTGCTAAAACAATCTATTAAGCATCAACAAGATGAAAATGAAATATATTATTCTTGATATCGAAGTCGTTTTTTGAAAAAGACGTAAGCGCCATTTAGCAAACTTTACAGGAGATACATGAAACGGTTTTCCCCAAAATAAGAAATTTTTTAATAATTTTATTCTTAATTGTGTCCAGTAGGAGTTTATTATGGTTGTATAATTACATTCTATTTTTAAGGCTTTTAGCACTGGCCAAATCCTGAGTGACGAATGAGAGCCGTCAGTATTTGGTGCTTATGACATCAATAGTAGAGTTTTAGACAATTTCCAATTTTTTTCCTACATATCGTGAGCGGGAATCGATAGAGAATTGAAACCTAAATTTCGAATTTTAGGCGCTTAAGCCTTTTTCAAAAAACGACGTCGATGTATTTATTCCCTTACCTAAGTACTATCATTCTTTTTAAAACTTGAAATAAATAAATTAGATATTTTATAATATTGAAGTAAACAGCTAATATCCCCGCATTTTAGTTATTCTTCATTAGAGAATCCTTTATTAAGAGGGAAGGTTATGCTGTTCTGTATGAAAAAACGCTGCAAATTATTACACAATGGTTTATTATTTCCACTTAGTAATATTTCAAAAAAATAACAAACCAATATCTATTCTATCCAAGTAAAAAAAAATAAGCAGTAGACACCAAAGGAAAAGAAATTTGAAGCTTGTCACAAGATGATCGTCGTGAGAGTGCCGAACTGGGAGTGTTAATTTAAAAAACTGTGTCAATGCAAGTAGGCTGTGATGTAACCAGAGGGTAAAATGATACAGAGGAAATATTTGATGTGCACGTCAGTAGGAAAAAAAAAAAAAAAAAAAGGAAAGACTAAGGAAGCTAAAGGAAGTATAGAAATAATCCAAAGAGGGATAAAGCAGAGAGATAGGAGGAAGTCAGAAGCGCAAAAGAAAAGTAAAGAGGCCTAAGGCCACGATGACCAACCGCCCGAAGAATCAGTCTATGAAGTTCATTACGCTATATCTCAGCTAATACTGGTTCGATTTAAATGATTTTTTTCCCTTTTGTAGGCAATTTCAACAGCTTTCGTTTAAATACAACAAAAGCACCAAAAAAGGGGACGGATTTTTTACCTCGAATTTTGAGGGGGATTACAAAAATATTTTCCTTGGTCGATTCCAAAGGTATTATTGAAAATAATAAACCAAAATTTCCATGTTCAAGTACTGTGATCAATGGTATTTCTCAAAACTAATGCACTACTACACTTTAACTGAATGATCATTTATCAAGGTTTAAAGGGAATAAAGACAATTTCTTCCGTTGTACAATAGTCTACTAATCTCTAACAGTTTATGTAATGTATGATGTCTAAAAAAAAAGAATGGTCTATCTTGCTGAACACAAGTCATCAAGTATATCCATCAAGAGTGGTTAGATAGTGGGAAATTTAGGATCCCATCCTCATTAGCTAATAGATACGATTAAAACAAGACTTCTTTTCCTTTGGCCGGAAGTATTTCACTAAATTGGCGAAAGTAAAGTTGCAAGTTTGCATAACTGGAAACTATGTGCATTCGTTGTATAAATATCCTTGTTCATATGAAACTTTACGATACACAGCGCGCTGACCCCAATAATATTAAATTAAATTGGAATATTTGAAATGGTTAAATCGATACAAAAGGAACTACCATTATTATTGGCTCAATTCTGGAGTAAAGTCCACATTGAAGTAATTTTTTTTCGTTTTTTTTTTTATATGAATAATATAATCCGAAATCGAAATCGGTAGCTTTATTATGGTTTTAGCCAAACTTTAAAAAATATTATTTATTTCATTTTTCAGGAAATATACATTTTATAAAAAAAAATTCAAACAAATGTTGTTTTTCATACAATTATCTACAAAAAAGGTCCAGTTAAATTTAAAGCTGAAACAAACGATAACGGACCTACTGACCGTTAAACTTGTGACATTTTCAGTTTCACAAGAAAAAACCAGCTGCATGTGGGTTTAATTAGTTCTAGAAATATGCATTTTATAAAAAAAAGTTACAAATAAATTTGTTAAACTTAAGATTACCTATATAAAAGGTCTAGTTAAATTTTAAGCTAAAACTAGTGGCAACGGTCCAGCCTATGAAATTTTTGGAATTTCAAGAAAAACCTACCATCAGTGGGTTTCTTTTATTTGGAAATATGCATTTAATCAAAATAAGTTTCAAACAATAGTTGTTGAACATAAGTTTTCCCACAAAAAGGGAATGATCATTCCTTTCCCAACTAACGACAACCGCTGTATGGAGCGTCAAACTTGTTAAAATTTCGATTTATTCTGAAAATCCTGCTTATCGCGAACTGTACATTCTGCTAATTTAACTTGTTAAAATGAAAGAACTGCTAGAAGGAAACTAAGTGTGGGACAATTACAGACGTAGGGCAAGTATTGAAACATTTCGTACGCCTATCCTATCGGCTACGCAAAAACGCAAGCCAGGATTTGCCAGCCTATAGAAACTTCTAGTTCCTCTAGCATTATTCTTTCCTTATTTTATTTATTATTTTGATAAATTATTGACTCAAATTAGCTGTACTTATCGATTACTTTCCAGAAAGAATTAGTTGCCAGTGTCTTGGTGAAGTATTAATATTGTTGTTTATTGGGGATATGGAAAGGTAATATATATAGATGGAAAGCAATAATTAAATAGTTAATTAAATTTATTATGTAAATAAATATTGCCAACATAAAACATGGAATTTTCCCGAATTGGGGAAATCAGAGCTAATAGAAAATCTGCAAGGACCTAGTGACTCCAGGCAATAGGGTTAAAAGAACTGGCAAGATACCAGGTTAAGAAATAGGCTAATTCTACAGGTAAGGACTAAATTAGCTTAATAAATTTGCTGGCATCTGAAGCCAGTCTATGACAGTTGAAGCAGGGAGACAGGACGGGAGAGATCTGGAAGTTGAATTTTCCTGTTTGCGGAATGTATTTTTCTTCGATGAAAATTGAAATTTATTTAGGTTTAATTCAAACATAACGTTGCATGTAGATCTAAGGTTTGAATCAACAATAGAAAAAAAATTTAAAAAATGAGAAAATTGGATTTTGCCATGGTTCAATCAAGGCCCCTTGACTTTCAAACTTCTCTAAAATCTAAGCCTTCGTTTTGAATCGGTTCTTAGGCCTATTTTAGGGTAAAAATAAATATAGCCAACTTAAAAGGTGAAATTATTATGACTGGAGAAAACAGAGCATTAACTATTTCCTATTAAGAAAATTTGCAAAGGTTTTGGGAATAACCCATATGGAAGTTATGTGGGAATAACCAATGGAAACTTCCAGCTTTAGATTTCAAAGAGCCCTACATTATAATATATTATATTGTGATGAGGCATTATTATATGAGGCATTACTTAAAGGATTGGTTAAACAATTTTATTTTTAATTTTAGGCTTTGTTTAAATTGGTTTTGTGTTTTAATTTATTTTTGGAGAGATGTTAATGTTTAATATTTCGATACAAAATAAAATATTAAAATGGCTTTACAGATTTTTTCAGGAAGATCTTTGAAATGAACATTTAAACTGTGTAATTTTAATTATCTTTCAATTTAATAAATTAAATTAGCAGAGTGTAAAGTTCGCGATAAGCTGGTTTTTCTGGATAAATCGAAAATTTCACAGGTTTGACGCTCCGTAAAGCGGTTGTCGTTAGTTGAGAATGTAACTAGCCCATTTTTGTAGATGAACTTATGCTGAACAACTTTTATTTGTAACTTTTTTTGATAAAATGAATTTTCCCAGAATTAAGAAAGTCCACAGGCAGCAAGTTTTTTTCTTGAAATATCGAAAATTTCAAAAGATTGGCTCTCCCTGGGACCGTAATCGTTAGTTTTAGCTTAAAGTGTAACTTGACCTTTCTGTACGTGAACTTAAGTTGAAAAACTTTTATTTGTAACTTTTTTTGATAAAATGAATTTTTTGTTTTTTTTTGTAGGTGATCTAAAGCTGAAACTAATTTCGATTTCCGGATCATCATATTCGTATCCTACGCCAAAAACTGAATGCAAAGGTTGCGACAAGCAGGTTTTTCTTAAAATACCAAAAATTTCACTGGTTTGACGCTCCGTTGAGCCGTTACCATTAGTTTTAGCTTAAAATATAACTTGATCTTTTTTGTAGGTTACCTTAAGTTGAACAACTTTTATTTGTAACTTTTTTTGATAAAATGAATTTTTCCAGAACTAAGAAAGCCCACATGCAGCAGGTTTTTTCTTGAAATAGCGAATATGCCACATGTTTGACGTTCCGTAGATCTGTTATCGTTAGTTTTAGCTTTAAAGTTAACTGGACCTCTTTTGTAGGTAATTTTAAGAGAAACAACATTTGTTTGAAACTTTTTTCGATATATGCATTCGATAAATGTTTTTTTTTAAGTTTATTTTGGCTAAAATCATAATAATGCTACTGATTTCGATTTCCGGATTATTATATTATAATCTATGCAAAAAAAAAAAAAAAAAAAATGAAACCAATGCGGACTTTACAGCAGAAGTGACCCGATTGTACCCATTAATTGATAGACTATAATGAAATATGAACAAACCAATTTCGGTTTCGAACCCACATCGTTCCGTGCTCAAGAACTCTTGCCACAAAGATCTTGGCCATGTAGGCTTCTAAGTGTTAATCGATAGCTTTGGTACTATTATTATTATTATTATTATTATTATTATTATAGATTAAATACTCCAGTATATCTTGAGGCTATTCTGAATCCAAAATGCTAAATTTTGTTATGCAATAGGTATGTAATTTAAATGAAATAATAAAAATTTATAAAATAAATATTCAATATCCTTATTAGTAGATCCATTTACGAAGAAAGAAAAATATTGAAATTTGATTCAAAAATATTCATTTGACAATCAACGTGATAATGATTACGTCGTTGGTAAAATTAGTCTTCTCAAGGTATATGCCACATTCTGTTTTTAAGAAAACATGTTTTTTATCTTCTGTTACGTGGTCAAAGACATATTACATTACCATTGTCTGCTCTATAACAATGGAAGATTTATCATATTCTATCTACTTCATACTGGTGCTTGGTATAAGCTACTGAATACATCAGTAGCTTTTACCAAGCACCAGTAAAAGTTTATAAACAAGCCCTCTCGCTTTATATTTCAGTTTTATAGCCCTCCATGTTCCTCAAGTAGTTAGCATTCGAGAAAGACGTTAGAAGTCTGTGCAATAAATAAGGATGATATATTTGGATTGGAATAATACCTGATTTTGAAAAAATAATTCAATTCTGCAAGAGCCTATTGGAGCTTACACAGATAGAGGACACATTATTCTTGTAATTTTGGTATTGTTGGGAGTCTGTGGTAAGAATAGCGTTCACAACGACTAATCTATTCTCTGACTAATGTCAGTTATTCTTGTTCATTGAGTTAATTTAAGCGTACTACAAAACCGTATTTTTTTCTTTCAGCATTTATTGTGAAAATCTAAGATTCGAGCCGGGTTCGCTCAGCATATTTAGCAATACTGTTTTACCCGTGTGTCTACCTCGCTCGGTTGTATTTGATTTCCATATACTTTTTAGAAAGTTGGAGCTTAATCCAGTCCCATTCTGATGCAAGAGTATCTATAAATATTTAAAATGTATACATAATGATCATTAAAAGAATTTATAAAGGGTCAACAACACATTTTTACTTTCTTGTACGAAGTAAAGGAAGTATTGTAATCGCGAAAATTTTTGGTTTTCAGATTTCGACGGAAATATCCATTTTGACCATCCCTGAATCCATTTTGACTAGTTTCGTCGTGGCGTCTGTACGTACGTTCGTACGTTCGTATTTCGCATAACTCAAAAACAGTTAGCCGTAGAAAGTTGAGATTTTGTATTTAGAATTGCTGTAAAATCTAGTTGTGAACCTCCCTTTTTGGTCATTGCTTGATGACCGGAAGTGTTACTTTACTTGAAGGTCATAATTGATTTCCATCAAAAATTATATTAAAATACTATACAAAACTTCTCAAATTTAGTATTTGTAATTTATATATTGATTTAAATAACATACTAGATTTTGGTCTAAATTAGAAAACCGGAAGTGGTACTTTGCTTGAAGGTCATATTAGACTTTCGTCAAAAAATATATTAAAATATAATGTAAAACATCTCAAATTTGGTAAATAGGACTTTTATATCGACATTAATGTATTTACTAGATTTTGGTTAAGATTCGTGAGCGGAAAAGAGTACTTTACTTAAAGGTCATAATAAGCTTACACCAAAAATTATATTTAAATTAAATGAGAAATCATATGTTTCGGTAATAAAGGTTACCAACGCAATTTGGTTTCCAATCCAATTAAACATTTTTATTACTTGTTTTAAGTGTTAAAATTGAGTCTAAAATACTAGTTTTCCTCGCCATTTGTGAGATAAATAAGCTTGCAGCAGGAGAATAAGATATTAGTTAAGTGGGTTTTCCGCTTAAAATGTCGAAACTGTCGATTTCCATTGCTTTATCTCTAGATATTGACAGTTTTAATGTTGTCACGGAACACGAAGAAATCTCTTAGAAACTAGTTACCTACTGAAGGAAAACGACATATAATAACGGAATGAGACCTCCAGAAACAAGAATGTGTGTGTGTGTGTCAATAGATGGATGTCACGACGTTGAGTGTCGTTATTAATGCAATCTTTGGAAACTAGTAACCAAATTGAGGATCACTTTTTGAGCCACCGATTTATAATTTTATAGGCGTGCAAGGAAGTAATGTGTTGTCCACATCAGATATTTTTTAATGCAAATCGGAATCAGCTTAGCAATATTTAGGTCAGATGTATTTCGGTAATAGGATCATGGCCTATTAATACCGTTAGCTTGAATACGAATTTATGCTAAATGAAAAGAAAATCATGAACTATGTACCCAGTCTACAGAAATGAGGACACAGATTTTCCGGAAACGTTTGGAGGATAGCCAAGAACAAAGACGTTTTTCATTTTATGATTTCTTCCCACCTATTAATATGACATTTGATTCCAGAACCTAAGTGCGCGTTTTTACTAAGGAAAGAAACATAGAAGTTATTGCATCATCAATTGAGGTCTTAAGGTAAATATTATGAAACACATAAGAATAATGTATCGCTTAACAAAGTCACTTCTGGTTTCCCAGCTATTTCGTGATTTCTGAGAACGAGGAAGTCGATAGAGCAGCCGGAGAAGCCTATATAATGAAAAAAATAACGCCCTCTTATATCCCACCATCAGACTTATTTCAACCAATAAATATAAAGATTCTAGCATCGGACCTAAACGGATTCAACCGTCACTTGCGGGGCCTCATCCTTCAGAATGTAGAAGGGAGGAAATAGTAATCACAAGCCTCAGAATTGGACTTTGCCGTTTTCCCATGACTACCAGATGACAAGGCGTGATTCACCTCAGTACCAACTCTGTAAAGTGCCTTTCACAGTGGGTCATATCTCTGAGGAGTATCCTCGGTACAACAGGAGCAGATCCAGAGATTCAGAAATTTTACAATTTCGACGACCGATTTCTAACAAGGTGAGCCAAGTTTAATATCCCTGCAACGTATGAATGATAATTTGTCATTGTTATTCACGAGTATTGATACTAGTAGACACCTATATTGTAATAATAAATATCAGTCATAATTTATTTTATTTTTTTAGCGGTTATTTTGGAAAGAGAAATTTCTTTTTTCCTCCTCCCTCTTTGTGGATCCACCACTACGGTTCAGGAGATCGAAAAACGTCCTCGTCAGCTATATAAAGGCCGCCACAGAAAACGAGTCAAGAGCCCGAACGGCTCTGCTCATGTCCGAAACTCACCGTATATGGGGAAGCGCGGTTGAATTTAGAGTTGGTACATCGAAAGTAAAATATCGATATTCGATAATTTTTGATATCGCAAAATCTCATATCGATATCCACCGATAATCGCTAACAAACTATCGATAATCGATATATTGGCGTTGAGTAATGTGATTAAAAAGAAAATAAACAGTACATTAAATGAGTATGATGTAAAACTGTGAGAAAAGTTATGAAATAATATAATTACTATTTATAAAGTAATATTTTTACTAGCCATGAACCGTTATAAAAAAATAATTGAAAGAAGTTATACTTTAGTAAAAAAAAATTTTTTTTATCATTTTAACACATTCTTATCTTGAAGGCTTTTAACTATATTTCATATAAACCGCGAAAAAAAGATTTAAACATGCCGAAATGTTTACTGAAATTTATCCCCACTTCTATGGGATAAATGTATCATGGTTTTCTAGTCTGGACAATAGTTCAGACTAGAAAACCATGATACATAATGAATTTCAGCTCGTTTGATCCAAAGAGGAACACTGGAAGTACTAAAATGTTGGGAAAAAAAAAGAAGAAGAAAATAAATATACAAATATATCAGAGTCCCGAAATTACCAAAACCTAATTCTAGACAGAATGAAAAGGATTTTTACACTTTTTATACACTGCAAAAGCATTATTTTCGGAGAAAATGCAAAAAGTCGGATGCACTCGACTAGTGCTGGTTTAGAATAGCAGAGTGTCCTTGCAGATGAAATATAAAATCACATCATTTATCATTCATTATTCGACGTTCGCCTCCCTCTTCAAATGAAGCGATATTTTGAAAGATGCTTCTTACGTCCAGAATCTTCTTATGAACAGAAATATCTGATACTGATGAAGACAAAAAAAAAAAGTGGGTAAGGAGGACAAAAGATTTTATGACAATATTTACACCCAGAACTTTTACTGTCCCTCGATCTAAGGGTTTGTTCATAGCGCACCGCACCCCGCTTTCAGTTCGACAGTGACAGTTACCCGCGAGATGAAACCTCTCGATTTTAGCGGTTAGATAGGTCCCTTTCCTGGTGAATACTGAACCAATTTACTTAATTAAGGTATGGAGGGAAGGTTTGATCCATGGTAGAGAATAGATTTTATTTATCCACTAATAGGTTAAATATTGGTACGCACGAATATTACAGAATGTAAAAAATTTAACTTTAATTTCAGTTAATTTTAGTAAAGAAATGTGCACTGTGACAATAAAAATAGAATATAAGTTATAATGAAAGAAACAGTGACAGTTAAAGCTAAGACAAAATGGTAGTAATTATAACAAAAAGAGTATTGTAAATAGTGCTAGAAGACATGACTCATATGAAAGATATGTCCTGAAGTCGGGGAAATACCCGAAAAGTTGGCAATAATGATATAAAAAAATTCCAATAAAAGAATAAAGCTGCTGCAAGAAATTACTTCACAGAAATTATCTAAACTGAAAGTAATATAATTGTTCCTCAAACAATAATATCGAAATTAAAATAATTAAACATATGTTGAACCCCTAATGCTATTTATATCTGATACAAACCTATCAGACCCAGCGGGGCGCAGTGCGATACGATATTGTGGGTCCCCCTTGGTTCGGGCGGAGAATTGTCGTACTGTGTCTATACTGGGAGGTATGGAAAACACCCCAAAAGAGAGAGGAAGATCGGGGGTCCCCCAAAACTATAAAGTTATCAGTGATTTATAAATGACCTGGGCAATCGCCCCATTCACCACTGAAACATGTGGTTTGAGCGAAATTAGTTTAGGAGTCAGCTAGTAAAAGAATATACGTATATTGAAAAATATCGATATCGATATTTCGATGTAAACTATCGATACCATCGAAATATCGGATCGAAAGAAAATATCTATTTTCCAAATCGCGTTTCGATGTCCCAACCCTAGTTGAATTGCTGCGGCTCGATGCGCTAGATTTAGTATCCAGCCTGTCGAAAATCCAAAGAGCCGAACCACCAAAGCAAAGATCGGCACTGTCGTGTGTTGCAAATCTTCAGCTGAGCTATTAACGTTTTGCTCTGACTGCATTGCTGAATTCTGAAAATTCGGAGAGGAGAGTGCTCGATCTCACTTCAAAAAATCAATAGATACAGGGTGTTGTCACTGCTATGTACACAAACAGTTAGTTATACTGTTTTACTTCATTTACACATTTTTTAAAAAATATGAAATTTTGAAGATTTACTAATAAATGACGTTAAATACTTGTTTAAAAGAATATGAACTCATTTTTAAACGTTTTTAGTTGTATATTTTTGGAGGTAGATCCAATTTTATCAAAAAGAGCTCCTATTTTTACTAACTAGACACTTTCAACATTTAGTTTAAGTAAACCAGAAGTGTTTCCATTTAACATATAAAATATGTATAAATCTAATAAATATAGAATTTAATACAATTTTACTCTATCCTAGTCGAATGGATTAGTATTTGATACTCACATTCACAACTTTCAACCAGAACTTTTTTACTATGTTAATATTGCGAAATGTAATCATGCTTTTAAAACTGCTCAAGAATTCCTTAACATAGAAAGTCTTCTTATTGTTTTAGGTTAGTACAAATATCACTATTTCATTTTTAATCGAAGTTTTGATTTATTCTATAAAAAGTTTTTTAATAATTGTTTTTTTTCAAAAATATGTTTGCAGAATGAGCGTGCTTTGCACTTATGAAGTTATTCACTCAACTGATGTATCAAACTTTGAATCAATTCATGAGCGGGTTAGTAAGTTCTTTCTTTTTCTTATTTATTTATTTTTATTTTCTCTATCTATTTCTATTTCCTACTTATAGTAACAACTAAAGCCTCTCTCTTTAATCTATTCTAGCGAACCTTAGACTTGGAACCTACCATATATCGCACAAGGACAATATTTTTACTTTCCTAACCAACTAGTTAAGAAGATAGGTAAAAGTTTTTATTGAGAAATAATACAAGCTGCCAAACTAATCGGGAATAGGTATTAGTCCTGTAAGAATTCATCATTCCATATGCACAAAATAAAAAAAATAAATAAATAAAAATAAGTAAAATGACATAATGAGAAATAACAATAATTAAAAAATATGTACATCAAAACTGGAAATAAAGTGATAGACAAAAAAATAATAGGAAAATAAGAAAACAGCCAAGATATAGAAAATTTATGTGAAGTAAATATTAAATAAATCGTCTTTAACATATTCATATTTACATACAATATTTATCATCTGCATAGAGAACTCCGAACCAAGCTTTGCCCCAACATATGGATGAAAAAGCAGGGCCCCAGGAGAACCCAGTGCTTCTCACCCAGCCACTGAAAGCGAATGGAGACTGAGTGAGGGCACGAGAGCCACAGAGATTGCCAGGATTCCAATAACATTTTTACAAAAGAGTCACTGCCCTTTCAGCCTATGAGGAGAGTTACAGAGAATGTTCTAATCCTAGATAGGGATTGTCCTACAGAATCAAGATAAAGTAAAGTTCAAATGAAATAAGTAGAATTTTTATGTAATAAGCTCAAGAAGATATAGGATATTACTGTATTACTTTGACTCCTCTAGTGGTAAATCTGGACCTGCTCCAATCATTCCACAGATCGATCAGAGGGTGGTCTCTTTGTAGGTTTTAGGATGCTGTTTCGGGATCTAAATGGGATGATAGGATAGCGGTATCATCAGCAAAAGGAGAGAACAGATCCTAAGAGGATGCCTTACGGAACATCAGCCTCTGATCTGACAGTTGAAGTAATCCGTGCCTCAGCGAGCTCGGAAGGAACGGTTAGGGAGGTGGGATCGAAGGATTAGGTATAAGGATTGGAGTAAATGGGTTTTGAAATTAAAAAGTTAGCCGTCGAGCCATACCCGATCGAAAGCTTGTGCTACGAAGAAATGCACCAGTACAATATTGCTTGCTTTCAAGAGCAAAGGAAATATGAACAACGACACGAAGACATTGTTGGACAGTGGAATGTGGAGGGATTTTTTGGAATTCAAGTCTGGGTAGGATGCGTCATAATTAGAGCCAGGATTCTCGTGCAATTGCACCTTTTTTTTCGGTTGCTTGGAATCGATTGGAGACAAGTTATTTACACGAATTAAGGCATCCGGATTAACATATGTAAGTTTTTACTGCATTAAATTGCACATAAAATTTGTTTGCACGTTAATTTTTTTTTTGTAAATTTCTTGAAAATATAAACATTGAACCAAATTTACACGGGACAAATTCACGAAATAATACATTACTATTTATAACACATTAAATATAATTCAATTTTCTGGAAAATTCTGGAACTGAAACTGAAAATTGAAGTTTGTTTTGCTCTTTTTAGATTCGTGGAAAGCCAGTTGGTCCTGGCCAATCCAGTCACTTCCTTTTATGTTCTACAGTGCTACACTCAGTCTATAGCTGGCAAAATAATTATGCATACACACAGTTTTTCGGACAAAAATATCTTCAATAATTTATTGAAAATAAATTAATTAGAGGATATGACAACAAAAAACATTCCGAATAATTTTTTACGAGTGAATGGAATTAAAAATCCGTACAACTTAATTAAAAACAAATATCGGAAATTGCTCAAGAAAAAAAATTATTCATGCTGTAACAGTTGTGATATTAACTAGTAAGTTAGTTATCTGCTCATAGTTTTCATCTAATTAATTATATCTTATTAAATATAAACCCAAAATGGGAAAAT
The DNA here is from genome assembly GCA_948150685.1 of Rhaphigaster nebulosa. Classification (NCBI taxonomy): domain Eukaryota; kingdom Metazoa; phylum Arthropoda; class Insecta; order Hemiptera; family Pentatomidae; genus Rhaphigaster; species Rhaphigaster nebulosa. Next base: position 141,279,332 of record OX411306.1, on the reverse strand, counting down.
AATCAGAACTGAAAGATAATCCACCAAAATGGATCGTAAATCCACCACCGGCAAATTTATTAGGTTCAACTTTTTCGACAAGAATTGAGCTATCGATATATCGGCAGAAATTTAGGATTGTCTCACTTGACCATGCGATACGTTATTAAAAATTTTATCAGTTGGCAACAAAAAACGCTTGGGCAGAAAATGCGTTGCCATAGTGCATGAATCACGTATGATTGTGCGAAAAATAGCAAAAAATAACCTAATAAGAGTTCATGAGATTTTTATATTTACATAACAATGCTCCAACCTACCTAATTTATTAAGAAAAAATAGTAATTTATGAAAGTAAAAAATGTAGATTTTTATTTTGTTTTTTTAATCATTAACGTCGTAAATGGCATTTTTTTATTTTTGTTGCACATCTTTGCACGTTTTGTTATTTTTATTGCACGTTTTACAATTTTTTTACTGTTCGAAATCCGGGCTATAGTTATGATCATTTGAGAAGGATTGAGAGAAGAGTTATTGATCTACAGGATGTGGTTTTATTGGCAGATTTAGCTTGTTTAATGAAAAGGACAATTGTGTCAAATTTTCGATGTGCAGTTTTCTAGGGATCTATGTGTTTCAGAACCCTCTGAGTCTAAAAAACGTATTTTCAGATATTGATCCGTATTTTATCATTATCTTTTAAACGATAGATTTAGTTATTTCTTTCTTCTTTTTTTTTGTAAAGTTTTGTCTCCTGATGCCAGTGTACCGAACGGCCACTCTGCGCGCTAGAGCCAAAAAACATGTTTTTCTATAAAAAGTAATGTCAAAATGGCTTGCAGTTTTTACTAGTTTTTTTTTTTTGTTATGCCTTAATAAGAAAATAACAACATTGAAATCGGACCAGAATAGGATCTTTCCTATTAATGGTCTTGGAAATAGAGGAAAGGAAAGTCGTGCGAGTGGACACAGCAAATATTTAAATTATTATATTCGTGAGCCCAGCGAAAACTCGTTTGCTTTTCTTTAGATTTTGGAATAACTCAAAAATCACACATTTTCAGAAAACTCATTTGAGAAATAATTAAATGGTCTACAACGTTATTAAACTTAAAAAGAAAATCTTAATCGGACCAACATTAGCGAAGGTACAGCAAACCATGATTGTCGTGAAGTGGGCACATCAGATATTTTAATTATAACGTACATATTTCAATTATCAAAAAATAGTTAATTACTTCAAATTATCAGTCATCTAGTGTTACATTCGTTCAGGAAGATGTCGTGTCATTAATGAGTAACCTGCGCCTACCTTCTGATATCTGGAAGGCATTTCCGGCAAGATGTCTTCACACGTAGAGGCAGGGGGCAGGACTTCCTCCCGACCTCCAGAGGAAGGTACCATGAAGGTGGGAACCAGGACTTGGCCTCGCCCACCGAGAGCTATATAGTTTCATCGCTGAGTCTCTGAGCGTTCAGTCATGTCTCCTCTGTCAGCGCTTCTTCTCGCCGTTTCTGTAAGTTTCTAAATTTGAATTACTGTGCTTATAAGTTATTTAAACTTTAAGTATTCAAGAAGAAGATACGAGGAACAATATAGGAATGAAGTCCATTGATTATATCGTGAAGGATACTAGTGATCTTTCACTAGATTGTGGTTACTTGTTCCTAATGTTTGACAGTTTTTAAAATTATTTGTCATTCTGAAGTGTTCATCAAAATTTGAAAATTTACGGAAAAAATAGCCGATCTTTAATTTTTTAAGGCAATTTACGATCGTGTGACTACGACATAAATATATTAATAGTTGAAGGATACAATGTATTTTGCTTCACGCTTGAAGTTCTCCGAATCAAAATTAAAAATTTGCACCAATTTCACAAACAGTTGACGTTTGAATCAAATTTGCGTTGAACCAAGTGTTATCGGGTTTCAGAAGATCAATACGCTTTCTGAAAATTTGTATCTTATGTTAAGACTTATTTTTATAACCTCTTATTTTTGTGAACCTCTTTAGGCAGTCTCCATTGCGAAAGAAAATGTCGGTGCCCATTTTAGCATGATTAACAGCATACTCTTCTGTTTATATTATACAGGAAGGGTAAAGGGTAAAAACAAGGATAATCCATTTTTTCCCATTTTCCACTTTTCTCCGATATCAATAGAAAGAGTAGAATTTGTAGTAAGATATCATAACGCAGTGATCTAAAAAATTAAATTTTCAAGATGGACAGTTGACTGTGACGGTAAATCCAGATAATATGAAATCGGGAATCAAGGAAGGGAAAAATCAATATATAATAAAAAACAATAAAATAAATAAGTTCTACGTAAAGTTTTTTTTAAATTAATGTTTTATACTTTTTATTATTCTAAGACCAAATCACGTTTTGTGCCCACCATGGTCTAAATGTGAATGATAAGTTTAGTTGTTGGTATTTTCATTTATAAAAATCATTCTGATTTCTTGAAAAAAAAAATTATTGCTTATATACTCAATAGAAATCCTTGATAATGTCGCTTTAATAAACTTTAATGACAATCCAGAAGTTATGAGAGTCATTTAAAAATAATTACTAAATGAATATTCCGCGCCTCATTAGAATTAATTCTGTACAAAACTTTAGCTGTATACATATAATCCTAAGCCTTTCCGTGTTTAAGACAAGTGTCATTAAGGGCAAAAAACTTTATAAATGAAGTAAATAAAAAAACAGGTCTTAGGTAAAGTTATGGAAGTATAACAAAAAACAGTACTTAGGTAAAGTTATGGAAGTATAAATTAAAAAAAAAACCTGTACCGGGACAATCGCTGAAGGATGGGTTCATTATTTGATATTGAAGTTTTTTGACCAATGGTTAAGCAAGGGGGTGATCTGGTCTGAGCTACTCTGAATCGCCAGCTTTTAAGCCCAACCCTTGGAAGGAACCATGATGAAATTACTACAAACAAGTACAATAAATGATCCATTTTTTCGTAATTGAAATTCGAACAGCATGCAATCATTCTATCATAAAAATGTGGAAAACCAGCTAGAAATTCCGAAGATTGCACTTCCTATCGGAGGGAATCAAAATCCTTCTAAAAATGTTAACGAAGTAAGATTCTTATCACTTGTTTAATTTAGAACGAAAGTGAAGGAGAACCCAAGTCCTAATCTTAAACATTTGAAATATAAAGCACAGGTACTTTTAAAAGGGTTTGTTTGCCAGTTTTAAAAGTTGTTAAAGTCTAAGCATTTGTCATTTATCGATGACGTCTGTTGTGCAAAGTTTTGAGTTTTCTATCAAAAGTCAACAAATAATAATTTTTCAATTACAAATACTAAATTACAAATTACAAATACTAAATTACAAATTACTAATAATAAATAATTTTCACCTTTTGGAAATTATTACAACAAAATTATTTGGGGAGCATCTCATGGAGATGAGTGAAATTTTTATTGAAAATGCTGGTTTGTAACACCTATTTGATAGGAGAAAATTTAAGATTTGATATAAACTGAATATTTTTTAGGTGTAGAATATTAAATCGTCAAAATATTTGCTTTTCAGAAGTGGATATATTAAATTTTGATAGGAAGTTCCACAAATGTTGAATCATAGTTTCTTGACAGGAAAGAACGAGTCGTTTGTAAAGAATGGTGAATCTAAAAGTGTTTAAGGTATCAATTTCATCGTAAAAATACACTAATTATCTTGTAACTCTCGATTGTATCCTCTATAATAATGAATAGAATTGTTCTGTAATCCTTTAATACGTTTTATTTCTTGCTTTGAATGTCTTTAAAAAAATATGTTTAGTATTTAATAAACCTTTATATATTTATTCGAAGTGTCAACATTTTACCAAATATAGAAGATGCATCGCAATCGGTCAAATAAATATTTTCAGGATCATAATTTGTACAATTTCGGATTACTTGAGTACAAAAAAATATTTATTGAAAATCTCGTTCTGCAGTAAACTATGAACTGGTTACGTTACATTTAGTGGCTAGTTTAGGGTAGTGAAGAACACAAAGAAAAAACGTTTGACTACAGTAAATCAACACCAATAATCAGTGACTTTTACAATTTTGATAAATAAATGAATCGTATAATTTTCGTTCTTTTCTTATTTAATATTTAGTTAAATACTCTATATATACCTATATATAAAAAAAAGTGTCATTTCTTTCGATGATAACACGTAGACTCTTGCTGAAATAATTTTTCAGGAACAAATTCAACAGATGGTCATGGTTATATTCATATTTGTTTATTATAGATGGATTTTTTTAAAAGCTATTATTTTTTAAGGTTTTGCGTCAAAAATTGTCTCAAAATATTGTTACATTTTCTCCATGCTATCAAACTGAATTAGATGATCATTATATGGCTTACAATATTGTAAAAATAAAAAAGTTAGTAATACAACGAACAACAAAAATGTTAATACTTGTACTAAATTAATGGTGGAGATATCTTCGACCGTAGATGTAATCAAGTAGAAGTGGGGAAGTGGCGCGGTAAAGAGAAAAAACAGACATTACGTGTAAAATAGAGTTGTAGATCGTATCTGGTATCAGTGAATTAGAGGTAAGAAAACAGAATGATTATAATCCTCGTAAACTTAGGCAGAAACGTCAGCACTCATTAAAAGAAGTTTTACAATTACTGTATTCCTTTGACGATACCACGAACTAACATCTGTTTTTTTAATTAAACAGTGAACTTTAAGGCAAATTTCTGGAAGTTTTAAACCAAAAAAAGGAAGCTAAAAAAAAAGTATATTAATTGGTCTTTATGTTGTTCCTTTTGTTAAAAAAAAAAAAAAAAAAAAAGTACCACATAAAACTGCAGCCCAAGCATGCTGTATGATAATGCAATTGTAGAATTCCAACGTAATTTTTTTTTTGAAGCAAAGAAGTTCTAGGTGATCAGCAAACGTCAAAATCTTGTGGTTAAATTTATTAAGAATCATCATTAAAAAAAAATGCAAATCCTCAAAAAAAAAAAGAAAAAAAAGAAGTGTATTTATTGACCAACTGACAGTTCAATGGACTCTTCAACAAAGTTGTTACGGGGATATACATCGATTTATCGTTACAAAGTTAGAAGAATAGAATGAATACATCGTTCCAGGGCGGTAAATCGATAGTAGGGGAGCTGGGGTCTGGGGGATGGAGGTTGGTCGGATGATGCTATTACTAAATAGCTGCCTATAACCTTGTCTTGTGAATGGGAGGAGGGGATAGGGTTTACTCGTTAGTCGTCACCTACGATTCAATTATATACTCCTGCCAGTTTATTTAATGCCCCAGTAGGTTACCTGATGATTTCGCCATGTTTACTCAATTAGACAAAGTATTTGATGAAAAAATCCTCAAAACGAAAGAAAAGTCGTTCCTTTCTTTTTCTATTTCTTTCTTTTTAACATCCCTCACATTTGTAGAGATACTCCTTCAACTTTCTTTTCTTAAAATCTCCTTCAATGCATTGGAACGTAAAAAAGAGACAAATGTACCTACCTAGCTACCTAAAATCCTCCTTACACTCACTACAACCTGTTTTTAACTGATAGGAAGTGCAATTTTTGTTATTTTTTAGTAATTATTGCAAAAAATGTTTTTGTTTTTTTTGGATCATGATTTTATTCGACTATATTTTAACGAAAAATATGTGGCAAATAATGTAAGATACCATTCAAAAACAACACGCAGAGGACAAGCTGTAAGGCATCCATTTCTTTAAAGACATTTTAAGTGAAAATTTCATTGAACTTGTAAAAGTATATCTGATCTGGACACCCCATGACTTCCTTTTACGCCTATTAAACTATAAATAGGTGGATATTTCCGTTGATATATGAAAACCGAAAATTTTCGCCATTACAATACTTCCTTTACTGCGTACAAGAAAGTAAAAACAAAACAATTTAATAAATAATACATTTTGAAATAATCAGTCAACAATAATACTGTTCCTGACACTAAAATGACAATACTTCCTGTATTTAAAAGGAGTGTAAAATACGTTTTTTTCCTCCTCATTTGTTTATTTATTTATTTATTTAATGTGATACATGCATCTACCCATGGAGGGTCATTAGCATTACTACATAGATATGTTTAACAACTAAATTTTTCCATAATGATATATGATTTCTTGAGTTCTTTTGGAATCACTTTTTCACAATTTGAATGAACTATATAAGGTTATAGATTTGACATTTTTTTAAGAACTTGAATACACTTTGAACACAAGTTTCACTGTCACCAAGAGCGATGTCCAGTCTGTTGTTGATGTTGCAATGTCGCCTTGCATCCTTAAGGGCCTTGCAGTCCAGCAGGATGTGCTCCACGGTCAGAGGTACCTTGCAAGTATTACAGGTCGGTGGGTAAAGTCCTTTTAGAAGAAAGGTGTGCGTCAAGGCTGTATGCCCGCTACGTAACCTGGCCAAGACTACTTCTTCGCGGCGGTTTCTCCTTTCGGCAGTTTTCCAAACCTCTGGAGTATCTTTAATTTGTCCCAATTTGTCGCTTGTCCTGCTCCACTCGGAGGTCCACGAATCGTATATTCTTTTTTTTACATACTTGCGCCAGTCCAAGGCAGTTGTCTTGTTGACCTGTGTTACCTCAGTAACAGGATCCGTCCTTGCAGCATTAGCAGCAATGTCAGCCTCCTCATTTCTCCCAATGCCCAAATGAGATGGAACCCACAGGAATTTTATTACTTTTCCTGAATGCGAGCATTCCCTCTCAAGAAGTTGAATTTTCATAACCAAAACATCTTTAGAGTTCCTGTTTTCTAAAGACTTGAGAGAGCTTAAAGAATCTGAAACTATCAAATGGTATTTGTGCTTGTGTTTTACTATGAGGGTTAGGGATTTCCAAATTGAATAAAGTTCTCCTGTATATACACTATTTGTTTCTGGTAGCATGAATTTTTGGCAAATGGAGTCCATAACGATTGCACATCCAACATCAGAGTTAGATTTAGATGCATCGGTGAACCAAAAACAGTAGTTGGAATACAGCTCTTCCCGTTCTTTGTAAAGTTGTTGATACACATGATGAGGTGTTGTGGACTTGATGATTTCGCCATGTTTACTCAATTAGACAAAGTATTTGATGAAAAAATCCTCAAAACGAAAGAAAAGTCGTTCCTTTCTTTTTCTATTTCTTTCTTTTTAACATCCCTCACATTTGTAGAGATACTCCTTCAACTTTCTTTTCTTAAAATCTCCTTCAATGCATTGGAACGTAAAAAAGAGACAAATGTACCTACCTAGCTACCTAAAATCCTCCTTACACTCACTACAACCTGTTTTTAACTGATAGGAAGTGCAATTTTTGTTATTTTTTAGTAATTATTGCAAAAAATGTTTTTGTTTTTTTTGGATCATGATTTTATTCGACTATATTTTAACGAAAAATATGTGGCAAATAATGTAAGATACCATTCAAAAACAACACGCAGAGGACAAGCTGTAAGGCATCCATTTCTTTAAAGACATTTTAAGTGAAAATTTCATTGAACTTGTAAAAGTATATCTGATCTGGACACCCCATGACTTCCTTTTACGCCTATTAAACTATAAATAGGTGGATATTTCCGTTGATATATGAAAACCGAAAATTTTCGCCATTACAATACTTCCTTTACTGCGTACAAGAAAGTAAAAACAAAACAATTTAATAAATAATACATTTTGAAATAATCAGTCAACAATAATACTGTTCCTGACACTAAAATGACAATACTTCCTGTATTTAAAAGGAGTGTAAAATACGTTTTTTTCCTCCTCATTTGTTTATTTATTTATTTATTTAATGTGATACATGCATCTACCCATGGAGGGTCATTAGCATTACTACATAGATATGTTTAACAACTAAATTTTTCCATAATGATATATGATTTCTTGAGTTCTTTTGGAATCACTTTTTCACAATTTGAATGAACTATATAAGGTTATAGATTTGACATTTTTTTAAGAACTTGAATACACTTTGAACACAAGTTTCACTGTCACCAAGAGCGATGTCCAGTCTGTTGTTGATGTTGCAATGTCGCCTTGCATCCTTAAGGGCCTTGCAGTCCAGCAGGATGTGCTCCACGGTCAGAGGTACCTTGCAAGTATTACAGGTCGGTGGGTAAAGTCCTTTTAGAAGAAAGGTGTGCGTCAAGGCTGTATGCCCGCTACGTAACCTGGCCAAGACTACTTCTTCGCGGCGGTTTCTCCTTTCGGCAGTTTTCCAAACCTCTGGAGTATCTTTAATTTGTCCCAATTTGTCGCTTGTCCTGCTCCACTCGGAGGTCCACGAATCGTATATTCTTTTTTTTACATACTTGCGCCAGTCCAAGGCAGTTGTCTTGTTGACCTGTGTTACCTCAGTAACAGGATCCGTCCTTGCAGCATTAGCAGCAATGTCAGCCTCCTCATTTCTCCCAATGCCCAAATGAGATGGAACCCACAGGAATTTTATTACTTTTCCTGAATGCGAGCATTCCCTCTCAAGAAGTTGAATTTTCATAACCAAAACATCTTTAGAGTTCCTGTTTTCTAAAGACTTGAGAGAGCTTAAAGAATCTGAAACTATCAAATGGTATTTGTGCTTGTGTTTTACTATGAGGGTTAGGGATTTCCAAATTGAATAAAGTTCTCCTGTATATACACTATTTGTTTCTGGTAGCATGAATTTTTGGCAAATGGAGTCCATAACGATTGCACATCCAACATCAGAGTTAGATTTAGATGCATCGGTGAACCAAAAACAGTAGTTGGAATACAGCTCTTCCCGTTCTTTGTAAAGTTGTTGATACACATGATGAGGTGTTGTGGACTTCGAAAATGCCGATAAAGTATAATCCGGTTGGTTTTCTATTTGTATCCAATTAGGCACTGATTTCTTTGGAATTTTAAAGAATTCTGGCAACGTAATTTGTAGGTTATTTATCATTTTTTTTGATCTACCGTGGAAGCATTTACATGATGGGTCATGTTCTTCATTTACAGTTGGGTGTACCGTAGCTTGGTGCGCGATAAGGTTTTTCCGTGACATCAGTGTGCCAAAATATGCCAATGCCAAATATTTCCTTCTTGTTTCTAAAGAGGGCTCGCCGCTCTCTGCATACAAACTTTCGACGGGTGTTGTCCTGAATGCACCGATGCAGAGACGAAGTCCTTGGTTATGTACTGGGTCCAAAAGTTGTAATGTTGTCGCACTTGCTGAGCTGTAGGCGATAGCCCCATAATCGATAATAGGCCTGATCAGAGTACGATACAGCATTAAGAGTGTTCGCCGGTCTGATCCCCACTGAGTGCTGGCCAAAACCTTTAATAAATTTAGGCCTTTTTGGCATTTTAACTTCACTTGGCGGATTTGTTGGGCCCAAGTTAGTTTTTTATCGAAGTTGACCCCTAGGAATTTGATGACATCTGTATAAATAATCGGTTGATTTAATAGAGATAATGAGGGATGAGTTAGGCATTTTGTTTTTCTGCAAAAATGTACGGCTACTGTTTTTGAATTCGAGAAGCTGAAGCCTGTAGTTCTGGACCATGCTTCAAGGTTTTCCAATGTTTTTTGCAACCTCCATTCAATATATTCTAGAGACTTACTATTTATGTAAATTGCGAAGTCATCAGCAAATAGGGAACATTTCACATCCGCGGGTGTTGTCTTTACAATACTATTTATGGCTACTAAAAACAGCGTTACACTCAGAGGAGATCCTTGGGGTGTACCGTTTTCCTGTAGTAGCATTTTAGAAAGATTAGGGCCAACTTTCACTTGGAATGTCCTCTCTTCAAGAAAGTTTTTGATAAACGTCAGCAATTGCCCCCTGAGCCCGACTTTTGATAGCGTGCTGACCACATTATATCGCCACATCGTGTCGTATGCTTTTTGGATATCTATAAAGACAGCTACTAGGTGCTCTTTATTTGAGAAGGCGGTCTGAATTTCATTTTCAAGCTTCATTATTTGGTCGAGGGCAGAGCGGTTTTTCCTAAAGCCACATTGAGAAGTGGAGAAAAAGTTTTGTGCGTCCAAATAATATGTCAGTCTATTGTTTACCATTTTTTCAAGAAGTTTTGACACACACGAAAGTAGAGATATAGGCCGATAGTTATTGACTTTCACGTCTTTAGGATTTTTCTTAATTGGTATGACTATCGCCGTCCTCCATGTTTCAGGAAAAAATCCTGTTGTCCAAATTCTATTATATATGGAAAGAAGAAATGATTGAGCAATTGAAGGCATTTTTTTCAAAAAAATATATGGGATCTGATCGGATCCAGCAGTGGATTTATCTTTACACGTGTTCAGGGTATTCTGAAGTTCAGCTAGACTAAATGGGTGATTGTAAATTTCAGAATCTTGTGTATGGAATTCGATCGAGTTTTTCTCTTGCTGACTTTTATACTGCAAAAAATCTGAATTATAGTTGTCTGTTTTCGACATGGAAGAGAAATAGGTTCCTAAAGCATTAGCAATTTTTAATGGCTCGGTTATGATTTGATTGTCATATTGAATCGTAGAAACAGTCTCACATTTTTTGGATCCTTGAATCGCATTCACTTTTTTCCACACTTCTTTAATTGTACTACTATTATTAATAGAGCTAACATAGTTAGTCCATGATTTTTTTTTACTTGCCCTCAACACCTTGTTTGCTATTGATCTCATTTTTTTGAATTCATTTAAATGTTCTGTTAATTTTGTTTTTTTGAATTTATTGAAGGCTCTTTTTTTGTTCATTATTGCAATGCGGCAATCTTCATTCCACCAAGGGACTAGGCTTCTGTCGCTGAATATTTTCTTGCATGGAATACTTTTCTCTGCAGAATTAAGGATGCTTCGGTTGAAGAAAGAAATGCTTTCCCCCACATCTATTAATGTATCTTCCATTTTTTCTATTTCGTTTTCTATCAAGGATGAAAACTTTTTCCAGTCGGCTTTTTTGAATGACCACTTCGGAATTTTATCAAAATTAGCATTACCATCAAACTTTATAGTGATTGGGAAGTGATCACTTCCGTACAGAATGTCCTTAACACTCCAATGAACTTTGTGAAAAATTTTAACATCTACAAACGACAAATCAATAGCGGAAAGTGTGCCGTTTGTACAAAAATGAGTTGGGGAACCATCGTTAATTAGAATTAGAGAATTGTTATTATCAATAAATCTTTCGATTTCGTTTCCCCTATTTTTGTAGTCAGACAGTGAGGAACCCCACAATTTGTTGTGCCCATTCAGATCTCCAACTAGAATGACAGGTCTTGTAAGTTGGTCAACTATTTCTTGGAGATCATTGACAGTGAAATCTCGATTTGGTGGAATGTAAATGTTGCAAACTGTAATAGGTCCAGGTGTGTATATTTTTATGGCTACAACTTCTAAAGAGGATTTAATATTTATTGGTTCTGAATGGACATCTTTTTTAACCATTGTGGCTACTCCTCCCCAGGCGGACTTGCATTCAGGTCTATCTTTGCGATAGATGTTATAATTTTTTAAATTTACAATCTGAGATTTCAAAAAATGTGTCTCTTGTAAACACCAGCAAATTGGATTTTCTTCAGTTTGCAGCAATTTGAAATATTCATAATGTTTGTAAAACCCGTTACAGTTCCACTGTGCAATTAATGTTTTTCTTTTTTTTACCATAATTTGCAAATATAGAAAAAGATATAGTCGGGAACTTGTTTCTAATTAATCTTCAGTGCTATCCTCCGTGTTTATTTCATTTTCTATTGAGTCCCATCTTTTTTTCAGGGGCTTTGATATCTTTAATTTTGAACGCCGGTCTGTTATAAGGCTTCTAGTGTCTGCCAGCATATTCTTAAGACCCTCTGTATTGTGTGTGAATTCTTGAACTAATTTATTGAAATTTTTCGTGTTTGACGACATTGCAATCAACTTAACCATATTGTCGAATGATATTGGGTATTTCTGCTTGTTTTCTTCAATTGCCTGCCTAACATCTTCAAGAGTGGATCCTGAATTTATACCCGTCTTTTTTAATTTTTTTGATTTTTTGTTACCAGACTGAGTACCTGCTATCGGTGGAAATTCTTCGAAATTAATAATTTTTTCAATGTCTTCTTGAGAATCTAACGTTAGATTCAGTTCCACAGTAGATACGGTAGAAGGAGGAGGGCTAGAGTGACATCGTTTGATTCCAGAAATTACAGTAGGGGATAATATTGAATTATTGCTAATATCTACAGCTGGTTCTATAATAGATTTGATATCGACATTGTTGTGGTTGTTGTCGCCATGGTTACCAGGCAGCTGTTTCTTGAACTCTTCACTGGTAATGTCTATATTGGTCTCTATTGAGGTGGGAGTGTCGTCATGGCAACTGACCTGAGCTGGCTGTACGGTAATTCTGTGGTTAGAAAACATATGATTAGGTGTATCTAATAGGGAGCGATCAGCACTTGTTTTTTCAATTATATTGGAATGCAAATTTATTAATATACTATCTTGTTCAGTATTATGAGATTCTTCAATGTTGTCATGTTCACACTCAGGGCAATCAGTTGATATATGACCCGGCTGCTTACAAATGAAACAAGTGACAATGTCTTCACTGAAAAAAATTCTATAAGAGACATTGTCGTGCTTTATTAGTAAGGATGATGGCAGTTTACTGAGGTCTTCAGGTGGGATGTAAACTTGCCGTCGGAAACTGAGAACATGGGCCAATCTTGGATCTTGGTATCCGGCTCTGAGAAAATGCATAGGGGAAACTAATCTCAAACCTATGCTTTTGAGTTCTTTCTCTATGAACTCGTGAGGAATAGAAGGGCAAGCGTTTGAAATTATTATTCGTTTGGCCGGATTAACCAGTCGTTTTATAAAAATTTCTTTACTGTCAATAAATATTGATTTGTGATTTTTTAAAAGGCTGTCTACTGCTTCTTTATTACTGAAGTGAATGCAAAATCGAGAGTTGGATATTCGGGAGGTATAGCGGATGAATTTTGGATCAATCAAGGCGGCAATTTTGAGGACATATTCTTTTTGTTTGATGCCTGGAAATGTGTGTAAAATGATGGCATTTTCTCGTTTTGAAAATCGCTCCGTAGCGGTGGCTTGGGCATAACTGGTAGTTGTTACTGGTGGGTTAAGGTTATGTGGGACTTTTGATACATTTCTTTGTAGGTTGTTTTTCAATTCTATTTGCTTCTGACTTGTCGGTTGCATCATATTTGAAGAAAGTGAGGACATTGTAAGGTCTGCCGATATCGCTGCAGAGCCAAAAGCTCTGGGCGCCTATATACGGCGAATAATCGCCTAAGTTCTTATAAATGCCTCAGTTTTCTATTAAGGACTGGAACACGCGCCCTCAAATTGTCCAATTTGCACACAATAAAGTCTCTGAAAGAATAAATAACACTTATAAATAGGTAAAACTTGGAGACTGACCTGAAGCGTGACTTCTTCATGTAGGTCCCAAACAGCTGATCCCCTCCTCATTTGTGAGCTGAACAAGTCTGCAGTAGGTTATGTAATCTCCCAATAACATCCTAACAACAGAATTTATCTCTTTTTTAAGTTCTTACTCTCACTAGTTATTAAATTTAAAGTTTAATAAATATTTACAACAAAACTCCAGGTAGTGGATGATTGTATCCAAACTCCGCTTACTTGTGAATGTGTCTGTGATCATATTCAAAAATATAGCGAATCAGAGGAAATTCTTCTTCATATGATCTAATAGGTACATAAATATATTACTGTAATAAAATATATATGTTTAATAATTGTGATATTTGAAAGTTAAATTAATTTTAAATTTCTCCGAATAAATGAAAAAAAAGAAGTTATAAATAAGTGTTTATAGAGATATTTTTAATGAGCACGTAGTTAATATGAGTAATATTGGTATAACAACGTGTAGGTATAATAATAATTGAAGGATCCACGAAAGAAAATGGATAAGTCACCCGTAATGCATTTCGATAAAATCAAGGTTCAAAGTTTGGAGCTCCTACTTTCTTCTGCCTACGAGTAATCTTCAAACACATCTAACAAATAGACCATCCACATTTCCGGCTGTTTCATTTTATCATCCTATTCTACGAAACAATATGAGCATATTTACGTTTATAACTGCAATTCGGAAAAAAAATATGACTCTTCTATTTTCTTCCGTGGACTTTTCAATTATATAAGGTACTTATAATACAAAAATTACACTTTTCGATCCTTAAAATTAGTTACATCTTTGCTTAGCTTAAATTTTGTGATGCACAGTCTCTTAATATTAATTATTTGTTGATATTCGAGAGAGTTGAGATCGTCTTTTGGAATCGTCCGATAATATAATATCATAATAAGTATATAATATAATATAATATCACCGATAAAAGTTTAAATATCAACAAAACTAATTATTAAAGAGCAACTAACTATTGCTTCTATTAATTTCTTTTACTTTGCAGGTTTTCGGTGCCGTGAGGGCGAAGGACCCCGTGGATTGCTCAAAACCACCCCCAGGATGGCCAAGGGTAATATTGATTTATTATGATACCACAGTTTTAATAATTTATTTATCAATAAAATTCAGCTTTTTCTCTCTCAGAGTAAATGTTGAACCAAATAAAGACAATAATACCGAAAGCACAACATGAATTAGCGAGCTATTAACATTAATAAAATGTAGGATCATCACAGTCATATATAATTCAAACTATTCTTTTTATATTGATAATTGCAGAGCATGTCGATTTTTTTTCAAGAAAAAAGATATAATCCTCGAAATGGAACTGTTGAATTTTTAAAATGAAAAAAATTATTGGAAGAATTTCTTAGCTGCATTTTTATGATATAATTTAGATTTTAATTTTATAAAAAAATATCTGATGTGGACACTACACGACTTCCTTGTACGCCAACTAAACTATAAATCGGTAAATCAAAAAATGATCCTAAATTCCTAATGATCCTAAGGCGTAGCGACATCCATCTATAGACACACACACACACACACACACAAAATATACACACAGACACACTCTTGTTTCTGGAGGTCTCATTCCGTTATTATATGTCGTTTTTCTACTACAAACTCGAGACAATCTTGAATAATATGTTTCACTGTCTTGGTAAGTCCACTTCTTTCAAAGGGGAGAGGGAAGGGCATCTACGTCACAAATATCTGATATGTTACATTATTCTATCCATGACCAACGGCCATCTATTTAGAAACTAGCAGTTTAACATTTCAGTGGATGTTAATTATATTTACAGAGCAACTGATTAAACATGCAAGTTAAATAATAATTATAATATAATAACAATTATATAATATAATCTATTCATTCTTTCTTCCATCTGAGTCATTGGTAGCCTTTGCCTGTTTTCAAGAAGACCTAAGGAGCCTGGGCGGACATGAATATATGAAGTTTAAACACTATAAAAATCAGAACAATGCTATAGGATCCAATTCCCACCTCAGGTATATCGCCATCTTCCCTAATTTAATTCTAAATGATCACGCCATAAATTTTAGCTAGTCTATCAGAAACTTGAGTATCACTACAAACCAAACCCTTTCTTGAAAACCCCATTGCGCCCTAATTTCCTGACGGTCAAGAGTACACTTAAGCTTTTCCATCGTTCACGTAAGCTCCTCATATCCTCACTTCCTCCACTGGTACTATGGATACAATATTTCTCTGGATCCTTCCTATACCAAGCCATCAACTCCTAGCAGCCTTTCTACATCCCCAACCTCCAACTTTAAAAATCCTCAGTCCACTCACAGGAGACAAGATCTCGTATTTCCGACCTCTAAAACCCTCTCCACAGAACTAAAACATTCAAACGTTCCTTTCTTACCCGCTCCATTACCCTCTGGGATACCTTCCCTTTTAATATTCGCAATGATTCTTCTCTATCATCATTCAGATTCCTCCTTTTACAACACCTTCTGTCTTTCAGAGCAGATGCTCTCTAATCATGAAATTTTAATTTAAGATTAAATTATTTATCACAAGAAATAGTAGTTTTTAATGTTTCAACTTTGTGATAAAATTCGTTATTTTTATTTTCTCTCTTGGTTTTTTTTTTGTTAACTTTAATTTTTTGGTTTTACAAAAATAATTTATTTTTTGTTTCATATTTATTTTTGTTGACAGTATTTTAAATACTAATTGATTTTAACAAAGTAGTCGTTTGGCCAGAAATTTTTACTATTTTATGTGTACATTTTTTTCTTCTCAATGGACCTAATCCCAGAATAAAATTCATTTTCTATTCTATTCTATTATTAGTAATAATTATGCTTATAAAAATTATATAATATTATTACATTATACACCGTTGTGTAATCATTAACTTTAAATCTATTCTCAAAAAAAAAGTTATGAGAGCCGGAAAGTTGATCTCGTGCCTCCCGAAATCTTCATCAGAAACGTAACGATTCCTTTCTGATAACGATTTCAGGAGGCACGAGGTCAGTTTCCGGCTCTCATAACATTTTTCTTGAGAGAAAGATCTGAAACGGACATATAAATATATTTTCTACTCGTTTCACTTGGATCAATAAGGGGTTTTAAATAGTATATTACCATGGAAAAGATGATTCATATATATATTTCTTCAGAGAAAGAACAGTACTATTAAGTATAGTATTAAAAACAAAAAGGACAATAGAAAATACAGGCCAACAGAGATATGTAAACATCATGAATTAATATTAACAATAAAGTCATAGAAAATAATATTGATTATAGTCATGAAAGACAATCATATTTGAAAATAAAAATAAAATGAGAAATGATCAATTTTTGGGCTTAAAATTCAAGGAAGAAAATTAATAAATCTAAACAGACTGTAAATTATTTTAATAATAAATTTGACTGATGATATCATTTGTTCCTTGATTATATATACCAAGGAGGTTGTATCCAGACCATTCTCATATCGTGCCAAAGCAGAGTTTAGCAGAATGTAGTTATCAGTGAAAATAAGTGCTATACAGAAGTCACGAAACTGGTACCTGCTATGTGCATTTATAATCAGAATGTAAATGACGGAATCTTTATTCAAAACTTCTTTCTAAGCCCCACTGAAAAGTTAAGGTTGTTTACATAAATTACTCTGGAGATAATTATAGATCCTTTTACGTAGCTAAATATATAACGTTATATAAACATAGCTAAATATATAAATGCGCGTATGTGTACGCCGCACAGTGGGAAAAATTGCCGATTAAGTGGCCAAAATTCTATAACTGTTGATTAAATAACGATAAATAAAAAATCTTTTTTCATTTATGATCATGGAATGAAAAAATTATATACAGGGTATTTCCGGGCCTTTGAAATTAATTTTTGTCTTAATTATTTCATCACTTTATTTTAAATAAAACAGTTTATTAGGTATAGTACCAATAAAAGGAGAAGAAATGAACCAATATCCTTCTATATTGTGCTTTATACGTATGTAATTATCTTCTTTAGCTATTTACTACGTTTACAAGATTCATAAATAATTATTATTTATTTCAAGAAAAAAAAATAAGTTAACAATATACTATTTTTTTTATTTATTCAAAATTTATCATAAACAAAAATTATATACGACAAATAAGATAACTTGAAAATTTTAGGCTTATGCCTAAGTTAATAGCCTAAAAATATATGTAATGTTTAAAAATAGGGCGTTAGATCTTCAAATCTATGAAATTGTATCATGGTATTTTAATACCATTGACCATCTACAAGTACTACTGTGAAAAAAATTATAACCATCTGTTGCCCTAAATTTTTTTTTTTATAACTGATATGTTTATATATATATATATATATATATATATATATATATATATATATATATATATATATATATATATATATATATATTATAAAATATTATAAATATAATATATATATATATATATATATATATATATATATATATATATATATATATATATATATATATATATATATATATATACTGATATATTTAAAGATAAGTTCAAACTGTTATTTTTGTTCGATTACCAAAAAAGTGGTAGATGACCGCAATCTTCATGGATTCAAACGGATGTATTGTAGCGATTTTCATGCCTGAATCTGTTCCCTATATCTCCCAATTTTTTTAGAGTACATATCAAATCCAAGGTGGCGATGTTTTGTATATGGAATTCCATGGGTGTTGGTTATTTGGAGCCGGGTTCCACTACCTCCCTCTCCAAAAAGAAACATTCTAGAGAAGGAAAATTAAAAAAGCTGGAACAGAAACTGCAACAAATCATGATGCGGAGGAAGCGGCTCCATCGACATCTAGGGGTATCACAGGTTGAAGAGAATAGGGTTCACATAACAGAATTAATTTTTGACTCAAAACCTTGTTCTACCTTGATTTTCTTAAAAAAAAATAAATGAAAGGAACGCTTGGGGGTTCAAAATTACCTGTATTTCAAGCAATAGGCACCAAAATGACTTTTCTGATAAAATTGAATTTTGCTCATTTGGTGATTAGAGGAGTGAAAATTGAAAATTGGTAGAGTATGACAAATATATAAAGCTAGTAATTGCCATAGAGTACAATAAATTTTTTTGAAATTTCTAGCACTGGTAAGTCAAAAACAAAGTGGGGTTCCACACATTCTCTTACATGTCCAACATCCGAACATGAAAAAATGATTTAACACTTGAGGATTAGGAATTCAAGACAGCGATGCTTGCCTCAACTAGAGCGTTTGAGTATCAAAGTGAGTGGGATTGGGCCAAATCAAGCGCTCTCGGCTGTTTTCGATTTCCTTTTGTTTCTATACGATCCAGATTTCTGTTGCTACTACACCAGTACGTCAGCCCTATGTTTAGTTTTTTGAATAGTGTCCAAATTCACAAATGGAAGTTGACTTAAAGGCCAAAGCAGCCGAATTGGCAGATACCCAACTAGAGGACCTTAACAAGGAAGAATTTCTTTTTGAATTTGAAAGTTTCATACACCATGCGCTTGCAATAGAGAAAGGCTTGGAACATGCCATTCATTATCCGCATTAAGTTTAATTTATAAAATAAACTGGAAAAGGAGTATCCTAACCTGACTGCAGCCTTCAGAACATTCCCAACCCTCCCAGTTTCACCATCTGGAGAAACGGTTTTCAGCAAGCTGCAACTGATTAAGTTGTTTGAGGAGCACGATTGCTCAACTAAGATTAACAAATCTGAGTATAATCTCCGTAGGGCGCAAACGAGCTGCTCCCATAAAGTTTGAGGCGGTCATAAACATTTTGGCTGCAATCGGAAAGTGAAATAATAATGTTATTATTTGTACATGTCATCATTTTAATATCTTTTTTTTTGTGTGGTTTTGTTTGTTTGTTTAGATCTTAATTCAGTCAATAAAAAGTGCTAATGCTATCATATAACATTTATTTTGAAAGATATCACCTTAAATACATTTATAAAACAACTGATTTCTTTTATTGGGGATAGGGAGATGAAAGAAGGGGCGGAAAAATTAATTTTACCCTTTGGAAAAAAATCCTAGATCCCTACTCTCACCACCTTGGCACGTCACTGCTCTTTCCCAAATTTATGCTCCTTCTTAGAAAGGCATTGACTACTCCACCTTTCCATGTCTTCTTCGCAGTGCTCTTCCTTTTACTTCTGTTTGATGTATGAGTACTGGCCCAAGTCCTTGGCTTCAGGAAACTGCTGGTTCAATGATCTCTTTCGCTGCTCTGAGATCAAGGTTCGGCTGTATTGTTGAATTTCTCAACAGATTTCTTCTTGTTTTCCACTCCACTTTGCTTCTCTCTTGCATTAAAATTAGGAGGAAAGTACTCCTCATAAACATGTTTTCTTTGGTTCTTTGAAATGTCCTTCTTACCCTGAAATTCTTTTTTGATTGAATTAAAACATCTGCTCGTTGCTTTTATCCGTTCCTTATTACAATTAGATGACGTGTGAAATACTGCAGTTAATAGAATAAAACACTCCCAATTAATTAAAATCCCTGAACAAAATGGATCCCGATTTATTTGATTTAATTTTATATTTTCCCTTTAGCAACCACCAAACTGCTGCGACCAGCCCTATCCTACTGATCAAATGAGGAAGCATCTGGTGGCCTGTATCAGACAGTATGGTGCACCATCTTCTGCAGTTCTCACTGGTGAGTATAGCAGCTTTGATAAATTGTGGATAGTTTAAATAATTAGGATTTGATTTGACTGATGACGTGAGGGTGCATAACCTTACTCAACCTTTTGATAAAGCAGTGTGTGATCCCAATAATTACCAAGGAATCAAAGGTGGCTATCAAGTGTGAAGTTGTCTCGGGTGGATTTAGTGCTTTTAAAGCCAATTATTTTAACAATCTCTGGTATCATTAAACCTCTTTGGTATAAGATGTTAATATAAAGTGACCAGATGTTTTAAAATGGAATGTGGGACAGGCACAAAATAAATAAATAAAATGCTCAATTTTATATAAAAAGCCAAAATAGAACAAGATATATGAAATTAAAAGATTAACATAAAATCTCTATTCGGCCAAATCTCAAGAAAATCGGACCAGTAGTCCGAGAGAAAAACCACAAACGGTGGATGGCAGACGGACGGATTTTTTTTTATTCGCTATTCGGATTCTACGTATCTTGCAACGCAAAACCTCAAATTTTTAGGCGGGATTGATTTTTTTTTTCTTGGTCGATTACAAATGTTCATTATTGTAAATAATAAACTAAAACACAAATCTTCATTTCCTGCTTTCCATAGGGAATCGAATCATGGCTAATATGAACTTTCGTGTTTCTCTTGAGATGCAGAATCGCCAACTGATGTGTCCTGGTTTTGAACTTATAGACTCTGTCTAAACGAATTGTTTAAGAACAATTTTTTTCCAAATAAAATGTAACTACGAATACTTGTTATATACTAAAATTTGCGCAATTTAATTATTTTATTTAATTTTTCTGATGTACATATTTAAGCTAATTGCACCATTTTCTGCAGTTCTCATTGGTGAGTATAGCAGCTTTGATAAATTGCGAATAGTTTTAATAATTAGGATTTATTTTAAATCGCAAAGTTGACTAGAAATGTATATTCTGTTGCTTATCCGCCCATGATTAGTTTTCTATTTAAGGAAAGGAATCTAAGGTGGTTATCAAGCGTGATAACCTTATTGGTTATAAACTTACGAATATACGGCTGACGCAAGTCCTGGAAGTCGTTGGCTTTCATCATCGCTTTTTAAAGACATTTTGACATAAGAATCCATTGAATAAATGAATGAATTCAAAACAATTGTAAATAATGGTTTAAAAAATAACCTGTCTGAAATTATTTGCCATTTCAACGAATCCATTAATAAATATCAAATTGTTTAGTCCAAAAGACAAAACATTGTCCTAAGGAGGACGATGTGGGACAGTTGTCAAAGTGGGACAAGGACCCAAATGTAGGACGTCTTGTCACTTTATGTTAATAACAATTTTCATATATTTCGTACATCATATATATATCACGATATGGATATATATATATTATATAAACCGTCAACTTTCTTCTTTTTGTTATTTTAAAGAGTGCGGGTCGTGAAATATGTATAAATGTATTTCACGACCCGCACTCTTTAAAATAACAAAAAGAAGAAAGTTGACGGATCTTCTGTGGAATCAAAATAATTTCAATTTCATGGTAGGAGGTGCTTTGAGGACATCTCTCACTTATACCTAACCTGCCAAATGTTTTACTTATGGCTACTAGTAAACAACAGGAGTGAATGTAAAATTACAAGAGATAAAAAATAAATGAAGCAAACCATAACTATGCATGTACCACTTGTTATATTTATAGGATAATTGGACTTATTTAACCTGTAACTGATTCATGCCAACGAAAGCGATTATTAAAAGAACTTTTTCATTGTTTCAGAGAAATCTATTCGTGAGAGAAGAAGTGTAAGTACAACTTATTTAATTTAGTTCTTGTTAACGTGCTTCTTCTTTGAAATCTGCTCAATAATTTTTATTTTCCCACAGTGTGTTGAGGAGTGTGTGTATAGATCCGCTGGTTTTATTGTAAGTATAACACGAACCTGTACATTAATGAATCTGTATATAAATACACACACATTTATATATATATATATATATATATATATATATATATATATATATATATATATATATCACAGTTTTAATCATGTTTTAGAACAAGGAAGACAATGTTCTACAAAGAGAAGTAATTGAAGAGAAGCTCCAATCCGCAGCTGGTCAGTCTTGGGAAAAAGCTATATCAGAATCTTTGAACGCCTGCTTCAAAGAAGGTAAGCATTCCACCGATAATCATTTAACTGACATTCAAAACCATCTCGAAAGCTTGTCCTTTAAAAAAATAATAAATAATCAGTATTACTTTCTTTGCTAGAAAAGAAAGAATAATATGGTAATCTGTTCTCAAAGAAAAAAAAATATGAAAAATATAAATTGTGAACTGATCATTCCTTAACTCTTTCAAGTACCACTTCTGAACATGGATAGGCGGCTTTTGAAAAATTAAGGTTAAGGAATGGCATGTTTTCACAACCTTCTTATTTGGTATCTGTATTTTACTGGCGACGTTGCTAGAACAATTTATTGAAGAGGGCAAAATCTAAAACCTATAATTAAAATAATGCTAAAAAATTATATATATAATAAAATTATCGAAGAATTACAGAGGATAGTCAATGGTGTTTCTAATGCATTTGGGACTTCGCAAAGGAAAAAATGAGAGATATTCTTACGAAAAATGTATGCTCAATAACTATAAGAAACATAGATAAAATTCTTGATGGTGAAACATCAGGAAAATTTGTAACCAAATTATCTAGATTTTAATATGCATCAATCAATCATTTTAGTGAATGTAGAAAGATAATTTTATACTGACTTAATACCTTGGAAATGATAGAAGATACAATTTCACTGAAGAAAAATTTGTAAAATGTTTAATTGTTAATTATAATTATCAAAAAGGAACAAATCGAAAAAAAAATGTGAATAAAATTTGTTCTTCAATTTATTTATGTTTTTTTTCTGAATATTATAAATTATAATTATAATACTAAAATAAAACAATTTTGACGATAATTATTGCCTTTTGTTGATTTTTTTTTTGGATGATTCAGATATTTGTTAAGCATATTATTTCACTGCATATTATTGCATATTTGAGGATTTTTTCTACATATTATATGGCATATTTTAACTTTTTTTTAAATATAAATCCGGTCTTTATTATTTAACGTCTTTATTTAAAAGTTTAGGTATAAACTTTTGTTACTATTATTTGTACCATCGTTTTTGTTACCTTGTTTTTATAGTCCTGACGATGGCCTAAAACTTAGGCCGAAACTTCGGCAGCCAATTAATGAGTTTTTCTTATTTTGGTGTTCTTCATGGACCGCACCCCCAACCAAGCTATCTCTAACAAATATTTCTATGGTCAGCCATACTTTTACCATTATATTATGAAATATTGTAATTTTCTCCAACTCTTTTGGATATTAACTTTTAACTTACCTGTTGGGAATATTGGCATTTGAAAACCATAATTTTATTTTCTATTCAAACACAACATTGGAACGAATAAATCCCAATTTATTAACTCGAAAGGTATTGGTTTTAAATGCTAGAAACTCCTAGAGTAAAATGTTTTACCACAAATTTCGCAGTTTGAAGTAGATTCTCAAATCTGGAATTTCTCAATTTTTGGGTTTTCACATTATTGGAGAGGTGATACCCCTCCCATGGAGACGTTCCTGTATGTTACAAATATGTTGCATGGATACTAATTTATTTAAATTCTACTTTCGTTCTGACATTAAGATAAGATTTTAAAACACATCCAATCCCTATCGATATTTTTAGATCAATTTACTAAATGCAATTTGTTCAAAAGTTCCATTTTATAAAAGTAAGTGGAAATTAATATTTCATATTATAATAAAAAATTGACTGGTTTCTCCACAAGTCACTATCATGTGTTATAATCTGTCTTAGTACATTTACTTATTGTATTGCCATTGCAAATATAAATAAAACATTTCCAAAAAAATTTTTTATTGAATATATTTTTCAAATAGTAGTTAACAGAAGCTGATCTACTTTTTCTAGACCTGTGTTAATGTTTTATTAAAATGATGAAATTTGAGTTTGGTTGTTCACAAGTAAAATCTCATAGAATATTAAATAACAGAATTTCTTTTTTTATTTAGAAAACGCGTAATTTAAGAGCCATAGCAAAAATAAATAATTTGAATTAAAAAAAATAAGGGGTAATCTTGAAAATTGAACCAAAATAGAAGCGATTTTAAACAAAAAAATCCTCTAGTAAAGAGATTTTAGACAAACCAACATCCTAATTTGTATTTAAGGCATTAAAAAAAAATAGAGATTACGGAACAAACTTTTTTTTCAGCCGAAGAAATAGAAGATTCGCTTTCTGCTTCATCTTCTTTAGAAGAGGAATCGTCATGCAGCTCTATACCGGAAAGATTGACATTTTGTTTATCTAGACAACTTTTCCTGGTACGTTTTACAATAAAATAGAATTTTGTAATAAATTACGTTTTAGTTAACCTCTTCTTTACAATAGTTAAAATAATACTGAATATAAATTCATAATTTTCAGAACTGCCCGGAGGACACCTGGAAAAACAGTAAGTTTTAAAGTTAATCTCAGTTAATTATTTATCATCATGTTTATAATTTAATTATTCAGTTCACACTTAATCATTCACTAGACATTTCAGTTATTTTGTGTAAGATTTAAGAATAAGCATGAAAATTGGATAAACAACTACTATTAAAATTACCAAAAATATTACTCAAAATACAAGATTTGTGTTGGTGGGTATGAAAATTAAAATTTTACGTGCATTTCGGGGATTCCTCTGATCCTCCCATCCATCCTAGCGTACGCCACTGAATGTCTGTACTCCAAAACTTCAATGATTTCCTCGCCCGTCTTAAACATAGACAATTATCACTCCACAGTTTATGTAACCATCACTAATGGTGACGCGCCTTGAGCCAAACTAAAGAAAGACAAGGTAAAGTAACTTCCGGTCCGTGACCCACTCGCATCATTCACACCTTCCGCTATTGTGCCTGATAACCTTGTCTGAATGTTAGGAAGCCACTTAAGAAGAAACAATGTAATTTCACAAACGATATAATAATAATAAATTAAAAAATAACCTTAACTAATATTTTATTACATTTTATTATTATTATTATATTATTTTAGTCTAATTTGAAATGATTGTTCTGTTTAACTTAATTTCATTATTATGAAGCATATAAAAATACTACAATAATTATTAAAATAATAGAAATAAAAATCTTACTCATCGTAACCAATCTCTTGCTCATCAAGTTTTTTCCCAAGACAGTTGTCTCTTGGTACAAATAAAACAGAGAGAAGCGAATTGTAGATACAATTTCTGGTGAGGTTAATGTTACAACTCCTGTATTCAAACCTATGATATATAAATAGATTTTCTTATGTAACGGAATATAAGTTGTTATTTTTGATATATTTTCACTAGCTATCCATTTTGAACGACCTCTTCATGTGAGTACGCAGAATTTTTTTCGGTAGAGAGGGATTGACAATAAGAAGAAAATAATCACAGATCAAAAATTATTATTAAAAATACAAAACTTATGTTGGTGGGTATGAAAATCATATTTTTGCAAACATTTCATGAGAAGGAGGGAAAATATTCTACTGATTACCTCTGCTTTTTCCACTGGACTTCTTTTGTCACCAATTAAATAAATTTCTCATTTTCATACGGTTATGTTAGAAATATATGGCTTCTTCTATATTTGATGTAACCATGCGCAGCACTTAAAACTTACTTTACTTTCCACTCAACTGATTCTGATTCCATTTAAGATTATTGCAAACAGACTTAAATTTTTATAGACCTTTAAATTTTAAATTTTCATTCAATAATTTAATATTACATTTAAAATTTAATTAAATGCTTCGTCATAAATGAAATATGAAATATCATATCGATATTTACTACTGTGTAATGTATCAAGGTGATAATTATGCCATAGCAGTCACATAGGCTTAGCTATCCATATGTTCTGGAAGAGGTGAGGGGGAGAGAGGGAGAGGAAGAGGGGCAGATATAATAAATGAAATAAATATTGGTAGTTATACAAACACACACATACACATACTGCAAACTGGGGTAACTTTAAGGCGATAGAGTAACTTTAAGTCAATCGAAATTTCAGTTTTTTTTAAGCGGCCTCATTATTACCGCCTTTCGTTTAATATCTGATTTTAGTTTAGCTCTATTACTACTAGAGCACAAGTTTCTAGAGATAAAAATTAGTAAATATTTTCGACATTTTATACAGAAGAACCTACTTAACTTATATCTTATTCTCTAGCTGCAGACTTGTTCAGCTCACAAATTGGGAGGAAAACAAGGATTTTATACTCAATTTTAATATTTAAAACAAGTAATAAAATTGTTTAATTAGTGTGGGAAAAAATCGCGTTTGTAACCTTTATCACCGAACTATATGATCTCTGTATGCATGTCAAGTAAAGTACCGCTTTCGGTTTGCCAATTTATATCAAAATCTAATTTATTATTTAAATAAATATGCAAATCAGAAATACCAAATTTGAAAAGCTTTGCATTATATTTTAATATAATTTTTTATTGAAATCAATTATGACCTTCAAGTAAAGTACCACTTCCGGTGATCTTGTAATGACCAAAAGGGAGGTTCACAACTAGATTTTACAACAATCCCAAATACAAAATTTTAACTTTCTACGTCTAGCCGTTTAAAGTTATGCGAGATACGCAAATTAACGAACACACAACAGTGAAGACTTTAAGATATACTTTTATTGTCTAAACAAAATGTTACAATGACATTTTAAATGCTTCTTACATACTAAGTTACAATATCTTAGCTATCTTACATCATAGCTTACTCTGATATGGAATGTTCTATTGTAAATTTAGAGAAGGCTTTATAGGGATGAGAAAGGGAGAGGGGATGAAGTTGCAAGGAGCAGAGGGAGGGAGATAATTTCCTCTACACCTAAATTCTGGGTGGCCTATTTAGGAACAATTCTTGGAAGCTCATGTGAACTTCTTGTGAAGGCTGTTCTGAAGGTTCAGTTAAAGTATACAATTGACATCTGAACTAGAATATGGTAGCAATAAACTGTTGAATATAAGAGAGAGCTTGACAGGTTTTCCGGTAGGAGACAAAATATCTTTTGGAAATGGTCAGTCGACACTGACAGTGACAAGGTGTTACCACATGCTAAGGATGCTAAGACGTTAGAGAATCCTGAGAAAGACAGTTAACTGATATTAAACTAATGTTTAAAATTATAGTTATAAAAATTGTTAAATATAACAGTCGTCTGATAATTCGCAGTAACGAACATACCAACGTACGAATGAACGTACGTACAGATGTCACGATGAAACTAGTCAAAATGGATCCAGAGATGGTCAAAATGGATATTTCCGTTTAAACCTGAAAACCAAAACTTTTCGCGATTACAATACTTCCTTTAATGCGTGCGTACAAGGAAGTAAAAACTTATAGAACTGATCTCCCTAAACCAGTCCAAAAAAAAAAAATTAACTACCTGCCAAACAATCTCAAATAAATTTTCAAATGTTTTACTCAACAATATATAAAAATATTTTATTAAAACAAATTTTTAATATAATTAAAAAATTGATGCACTCTTTATAATTGAGTATTTAATTCATAAGGTTTTATATTTTATAATACGGGGTTTGGCAGATGCCAAAAGTCTTCGTTATTTGGCGGCTTAATCTTTTTTGGCCTTAATCTTCCAGCAGACTTCCAGATGGCAGTGCTATTTTTACTTTCCCTTGCCTATATACGAAGTAAATAGTAAGGAGTATTGCGATCGTGAAATTTTTCGAATTCGATTTTCAACGGAAATACACGTTTTATGGCCCCCTGAGTCCAAATAACCAGTTCTCGCAAAATGATCTGAGTCTGTGAGTGTGTGTGTATGTGAACAGTCTAGCTCAAAGACGAAAAGTTGTACGATACTGAAATTAAGTATTTAAGATAGGCACATGCATGTGATGTTACAGCAACTTTTTCGTCAGCATTGGCTAACCGGAAGTGCTACTTTATATAATCGATTTTACGATTTCCTCTAAAACGGTTTTTGATGAAACTTGCCTAAATTATTCTTCATAAAGGTATTTAACATTTCATATATGTAGTACATCACCGAGGAAATGCAAGGAAAAAAGTTATAATGAAAAAAATATTTTATTTGCGCATAACTTAAAAAGTATGCAGTTTATGGTAAATTATGTATAGACTTGTATAAAAGGTAATTAAATTATCTAAATAACAAAAAAAAGCATCATAAAAATCGGACCAGTAATAGCAGAGATACAACGCATCGGACTAACCGAAAATGTTAATTATATCATGGAGTTTACAATTTCCTCGTTAACGGCTTAGAAGATTTTGATGAAACTTGCCCAATATCTTCTCCTTAAAGCCCTTTAAATTTTCAGGTATGTAGGATATCAACGGAAAAAATGAGAGGAAAAAGATATAGCGAAAAGAATATTTTATTTGCGCATAACTCAAAAAGTGAGCATTTTATGGTAAATTTTGTATGAAATCATATGAAAGGTAATATAATTTCCTAAATAACAAAAATACAATTATTTAAATCGGGTCTATATTAGAAAAGATACAGCGTATGTCATAAGGACTACTAGACCTTACAGGAAAAACCGAGCGCTTCCGGAAGGAGACGTATGCGATCGAAACTCCTCCCACCAAGCCGCCAACCTGTTGTCAATAAAACGCTTTGTAACAATGTGTTGAAATAACATAAAAGTAGAAATTAACTTAATTCTTTCTACTTTTATATTATTTAATGCAAACAAAATGATTCCATGGAAACTAAATGGAATTTTCATGGAAACTAAATCGAAACTTTTAAAATATATGTTCAGCTTGATAAACCTAAATATTTAGTGTACAGAATTATATTACTAAAGTTATTTAAAAACTAATTTATTATACTATTGTGAGAAAAGACCTGAAGAAGTGCATTCTGCTGAGTTTATTTCGAGTAGTGTTTATGTGAACTCTTTAAAATAATTTTAAAGATTATTATTATAGATTGGCAAGGGAAAGTTGTGTGATGCGGGCACCGCACCATATTTTTCTTCTTCGGGCTCCCAGGTTTTAGTGGCTTAGACTCACTGCCGTGTAGCGTCGTATAGCTGACTAGGCTAAGACCTAGAAATAAGATTAAATTTGAAGTATAATCAATTCACTACTACAGCTCACTGTGACTTAGGGAGGACGATCGCCTCCTCTCGCCCCTCTTCCTCCCAATCAAAATGGAATATCTGCGCCTATGTTTTGAACTGCAGGAAGTAATAATAATAATGATTATATCTAGAATTCAAAAACATTTTATTAAAATCCCAGAAAAAAAAATAATGAGACGCTAAAAAAAATTAGGATGGAAGGCAGCATCATATTCCGCTAAAATACTAAAAATAAAGCGGATTAATTGAAAGTATACAATTATGAACAGCATAAAAGCACAGAAATTTTTACACTTACATTGTAAAATGTATTTAATAATTAAATTGTAATTATTTATTAATAATTAATCATTTTATCATTATTCTTTTATTTAGCCCAAGAATGCCAAGTTGTTAAAAACAGGATGGAGGAATGCAGACAACTACTCCCTCCACCACCCATCCGATTCATCAGACCTGGTCCACAACCGCCGATAGTTGGCCAATAAGAAATTGCGGAATGCAAACCAGATCCTCTTCAACATATTTATATTTTTCATGTCTCCTTTCTTCAATCAACATGTATATACCTAATAGATATTAGATGATTTATATATATACTGATGAATGATAGGATTAAAAGGTTTATAAGACTTTTTAAGGAACAAACATTTTATTATAGATAGGATTACAATCTATTAATTATAGAATCAACTTTGCATTCTGTTAGTTCTGAGGTTTTTATTGATCTCATTTTTAAATGTAAATTATAAAGTGATAATAATAAAGAAGAATTATTGTTATCCAGAAATCAAATGTAAAGATGAATTGTCAATAGCAATTTGAAAGAAATTGAAATGAAATTTACTTCCTTTTTTTAATACTGTTGTTAGATATTTAAAAAATAATTATATTATGAATAAATAGCATTATGAGCTTGGATATAAACTATGTACCATTATACCATTACATAAATTACTTATTTGTTTCAATAAACTGTTTAAATAAATTGGTGTTTCTCTTCATGGAATAGTTTCTGGTTTTTGTAGCATTTAAACTAGTTATATATCTGTACCTTGCAACAAATTTTAAAATTTTGAGTGACTGCATGAGTAAAATCAGGGAAGATATACAGTAATTATTAAAAGGGGAATTATTCTCCCGTGTTAGAACAATGACCTTTTTTTTCAATTAATGTATATCCTACCCCGATTTTTCTTGTGTAGCCACACAAATTTCGAAGATTTGGACATTAGCTCTTTTGTTCCAAGGTACAAAAATTATAAATATTTAATTTTCTTCACTTAATAAATATAAACTCTGTTACATTGGCAGGATCCATACATTTATTGTTAAATCCTAATTACCTTAACTTTTTGCAAAATATACCACATTTTGCTCTCTGGTACTATTAACACTTTTAGTGTCAATGACGATAGATCGAGCCAACGATAGATGACAGATTATATTATTACATAACATTATATATGATGCATGATATAGACTGTATATTGTATGTGATGGCATCTTAATGTTTGCATTGTGAGGGGACTCTATCTCAAAATAAATTAATATAATTAAATACAAAAAAAATTCTTTCGGGTGGCACTAAAAGGGTTAATATAGCTTATTACAGGGGACTTAATACATTATTCTTACTTTTTTGGGGCAACCAACAAAAAGAATGTTCATATAAGACTGAATAAAGAAGGAACTAGGTTTCAATTTTTATTACTTTAACACTTACATAATGAGCAATCTAAACTCAAAATATATATATATTTTTTTTTCCACTCTAACCTGCCTTTTAGTAAATATAGATGTTTAGCAGTCTGCTTAGCAGCAGAGGGCTGTTACCCATACCTAAATAACAACCTACTGCTGCAAGTAATGTGATTTACAATTTTACCAAGAAATATGCATACTGCTTGCTCTTCTTAGCTTTGTAGGCTTGGCCAAAATCCTCCTCTATTTGGCAGCCTCTCTGGAAATGGAATATATTTTCTGTCACAGATGGACCAGAATGGCTGTAGCTGGAAACTGTACTTCCTCAAGCATTCCCAGCAACTCCTTACAGATTAGCATACCCGGACTCCATATTTGCAGGGCATATAGATTGTTGGGATTTCATAGCTCTGCAGCTGCTAGAGTATGCTCTCAAAGGCTGATGCCATTACATAACATAGCTCTCTTCACTCTTCTGCCAACATCACTGAAGATTGTCAGTGATTCTCTTGCCCTCAGTTGAACCATATTTCTTAAGATTTTAAGATTGCCGTGTCTGCACCATCCAGTCCTGAATCATGGCGTGTCGATGTTCTTTGACAAATACTGAGCCTTCGATAGAATCTAGTAAACCTTCATGCTCCAGCAACTTTAAAAGTGCAAAGCCCCCTGTCACTTATGTTTCCTTATTAGTTGCTACCATTAGGACAGGCATGTAACGGTTCTCAGGAAGTTCATAATAGTCAGAAGCTTTCATAGAATTAGTTCCAGGATCAGTTCTTAACCCGGTCATATGGAGCTGATTTTTGTTGAGTTGCTACAATTCCTTAAAGACGAGCGGTTTCATGGACATCAAAATCGGACCAGTATTAGCAAAGATACAGCGCATCGGACTAACCGAAAATAGCTATTATATGATGGATTTTACGCTTTTTTATATTTTTCTCGAAAACGGCTCTAACGATTTTGATGAAACTTGCCTAAATTATTCTTCATAAAGGCCTTTAACTTTTAATATACCTTCGTATATAGGTAAGAGAAAGTAATAATAGTTAATCGAAACAACTCTCGATGTGCATGTTTGACAGCTGTTGACCAACACCTCAGAATTGTCTTTATGAAGTTTTCCTCCCAGCCTCTCCCGAGATGCACTTACAAGATGGTTGGTACTATATGTCGATCGTCCTGTTCAGCTTTTAAGTCCATTTAAGTAATGATTTATTGTTACTATCAAAATTAATTCTTTAAAAAAAAAATGATCGTTTTCGAATCAACTTGTTCTTACTGAAGCGAAATGATTAAATAAATAATATTAGCAATAGTATTTTTAAGAAACGATACAGTCTATTTAGTCGAAAAAGTATAAAACAAATATTAATTTTATATATTTAAGTAGTCTACAAAGAATACTGTATTGTCATTAGTCAGTTGTTAATGTGTTAAGATATATTTCACTTAGAACAGCTAATGGAGGAACTTATAACAACTTAATAGTTAAAACGATAGAGTTGCGGAGCGGCCTGGCACGGACATCAATAACAAATTATTGTAATGCTTTGGCTGATTTGGAATAGTTATTTATGCTATAATAAATTAAAAAATATATATATATTACTTTATTTCTTGTTCACCATATTGAACTCGTTTTTTTTTCTAAAAACATTTTTTGCCTGCTAAATTTTTTGCAATGAACACGCGTTATATACCAAAATTTGCACAATTTAATACTTTAAATTCTAGTAATTTACATATCTAAGCTAATTGTAATACTTTAGGACTTATTGTCTATAAAATTAAAAATATACGGTAGGCATTTTGAAAAATCCGCTATATAAGGGCCTACGTACCTTCTAGGATTGGTTGACTTTTTACCATCCCCTTTTTCAGGCATTTTTATAAAAAAATCCACTGACAGCAATTATATTACAGTTACTCTAGATACAGAAAATTTCTAAGCTATCATACTAGTCTAGTAGAGCAACTCACCGCTGACACCCGAACATTGATTTTTATCAATATCAATTTTTCCATTTACTGCCATCTTCGTAAATCCTCACCTGAAGATTTCCCAACAGATCCGCAGAATCTTCTATATTGTATTTATGTTTCATCATACGCAGGAGGCCGAAATGTAGCCCTCCTGTAGAGTCCATGAAACCGCTCATCTTTAAGCAATTTTAGCAACTCAACAAAAATCAGCTCCATATGACCGGGTTAAGAACTGATCCTGGAGGACTCTCTATGAAATCATCTGACTATTATGAACTTCCTGAGAACCGTTAAATGCCTGTCCTAATGGTAGCAACTAACAAGGAAACATAAGTGACTGGGGGCTTTGCACTTTTAAAGTTGCTGGAGCATGAAGTTTTACTAGATTCTATCGAAGGCTCAGTATTTGTCAAAGAACATCGACACGCCATGAATCATCAAAATCGGACCAGTATTACCAAAGATACAGCGCATCGGACTAACCGGAAATAGCTATTATATGATGGATTTTACGGTTTTTTACATTTTTCTCGAAAACGGCTCTAACGATTTTGATGAAACTTGCCTAAATTATTCTTCATAAAGGCCTTTAACTTTTCATTTAGGTAGTAAATCACCGAGGAATTGCTGGGAAAAAAGTTATGATGAAAAGAATATTTTATTTGCGCATAGCTTAAAAAGTATGCATTTTACGGTAAATAATGTATAGAATTGTATGAAAGGTTATTAAATTATCTAAAAAACAATAAAAGAATCATCAAAATCGGAACAGTATGAGCAAAGATACTGTGTATTTTATGAGGAGCACAAGACACCCTAGATGGATAAATAAGCGCATCCGAAAGGAGACGGATGAGACCCAACCTCCTCCCACCAATCCCGCCAATCTGTTGTAAGCAATACGCTCTGTAATAAAGTAATTTAAGAATAAAAAAAGCGGTAATTAACTTAATAATTTCTAGTTTCACATTATTTAATGGAAAGAAAATGTTTCCATGGAAACTAAACCAGAAACTTTTAAAATATATTTGCAACTTGACAAAGTTAAAATATATAGGTAGCGTACAGGATTGTTGTACTAAAATTGTTTAAAAAACTTTTTTATTGTACTTAAGCGGGAGAAGATGTGTATGCTGCTAAGTTTATAAGAAGCAATGTTTATGTGAACTCTTTAAAATTGTATTAAAAATATAATTATTATAGGACAGTACGGGAAAGTTGTGTGATGCGCGCACCGCACCAGATTTTTTTTGGCTTAGATCAGAACACCTCAGGACGGGTGAGCTCTCTACTTACAGGCCTTTATACAGTGGTTACTACTAATTTCATAATTCATTAAATAGTAACACTATATTAGCATAAAAAAGGCAAAGTGCTTGAGACGAAAAAATTCCTAGGAGACCTAACCTGATCACAGCCCCAAAGAGGTAGGCTATGAAAGTAGGTAGGACCCGCTAAGTTGCAGGACGGTTGTCATGAGAAGGCAACGACCATAATATATATATATATATATATATATATATATATATATATATATATATATATATATATATATATATATATATATATATATATATATCAGGTTCAGGAATAAGGTGAA
The DNA here is from genome assembly GCA_948150685.1 of Rhaphigaster nebulosa. Taxonomy (NCBI): domain Eukaryota; kingdom Metazoa; phylum Arthropoda; class Insecta; order Hemiptera; family Pentatomidae; genus Rhaphigaster; species Rhaphigaster nebulosa. Next base: position 141,244,694 of record OX411306.1, on the reverse strand, counting down.
ATGGATTCAGACTGCCAAGTCCATTGGCGAGCATGTCGACCAAGAGGACAGAGCCCTGCATGAAACTATAGGTTCTCTTCCTTGTTCAATGCTCTAGCAAGTGGTCTGCGATTTCGGCAAAACATAGCAGCAGCTAGTTCGGGATTTTTGGAAAGTTTTTTTACAAACTCCAATTAATCTTGATGGAAAAGGGCCGAAGTTGTATCATAGTCACTTAAAACAAGTAAGAAGATGATATGCTCTTTAATGGTTTGACTATTATAGCGTGCTTTGGATGGTAAGTTGCTGGGCGAATGCTGCTGCTAGCTAGTTTCATTAAGTAGACATTTTTATCGGCAAATTTCTGAACGAATTGCACTTTCAAATAATTAAAACATTTTCTAAATTAAATTAAAAAGTTTGTTTATTTGATGAGATAAGCTTAATAAACAATTTTTAAATGTTAAAGTGGTACTTCGTTTCTGATTCTTTTCACTAAACTCATCTATTTATGTCCGTAGAGTAAGGTTAAATTGCTTTTTCACCATAAAATTTCAGTTCAAAGAGAAATTTTTTCATTTATAATTTTAAATTATCTCAGATCAGTGCGGGAACGAAAAGTAAACATAAATGTACCAAATTAGTGTTGGCTATCTCTTTTATCGTTGAGAGTGGATAACATGAACTCCATTTTTATGTAAATAATTTTTAATTTGATTAACTTACGTTTAAACGCTACAAACTAGAATAATGTTTACTACTAGTAAAAATAATATTTTTTGTTTAATTTAGAATGCAACACTGTTCTTGTCCTGAACCCCTATTCTCAAGTGCGCGCCAGGTTACTTGAAAGGAAGAATTGTTTAAACTTAATGTTTAATTACAGTATTTTTTGAAAATGACGGAGAATCCGCCCATTAGCAAAGATGTCAAGGTAAGTACTGCTCACTTACAAGTTGTCAGATAACAATCATTTCTAAATTCAACTCAGAATTATATGTTAGTCATTGTTGTCAAATATATAGTGAAACTTTCTTAATTCAAACCATTCTATTTACAGGAATTTAAATTTAAACTAAAGTGTCGTCTAAAAGCCTTTTCCCAACTGAAAGTAGAGAATCCAATAAACCTATTGGCAGCAGCTAGTAAATATGGTGTAATTTTTTCTGGTGCCCCAAATGGAGTGCAATGTCAGCCAATTCATTGTATTATTATTGTTTTATTGTTTTACTAAAATAACAGTAGCTGCATGGAGTACTTTTCTATTGCAGGTATCAGAACAGATAGCATTTTGTCATTGGATAGTGACCATCGGCATTCTAAAAACATAACTGTTTATCCAAAAAGAACTTTGCAGCTTGGTGTTCAGCCCTCACATTTGAGTGTTAGTGCAGATAATGAGTTATTAGCAATAGCTCTCATCCCTAGTGATTGTGCCATTTTGTTTATTTATTCTGTTGCTTCTTTTGGAGGTGCTGTAAGTATAATAAGCTCTGTTTTATTCTGTTATAATTCTGTAATAGTTCGGCATGTGTGTCAAGTCATCATTTGAGATTCCAAGTTATATTATTTGTTATAATATCAACTGTAATTTTATAAAATTCAGTTTTATTACACTATGACGAACCGTATCTATTAAGTGGTCAAACATATCGACAGTATACTTGCAAAACCTCTTAAGTCCCATTTTCATTAAAATAAAAGTTTGAATGTCTATAAAAAAACAAAAGGTTCCAGATCGAATAGAATGCACCATTTTTATGTTATCAGCTTTATCAGAGTTATCACTTTTCTTCTACCACTTATAATAAGTTTTAAGTTTAGGAGGCTTCAGAGGGGTAAGTTTTTTTTTGTTGTGTTCTAAAACATTATTTCAGAAGCACTTACGAGGTTTTACTAGTATACTGCCGATATGCTCTATTGGTTTTGGCTGTAACCTTTGTTATCAGTTTGTGTTTTGTTTATAGTATAATCAGTGTAACAATAAGTTCTGTGTATTGTGTTATTTTTCTCCTGTTTTTTTGACAAAAAATTATAACAACTACAAAAGAAAATGCAGTAATGTATTTTCAAAGATTCAGGGTTATTCCATGGTCATGTTTATATTACATTTATAACTAAATTTAGATTATAGTAAGGCCTGGACCTCAACTTAAAAGAATCTGTTGGGGGCGTTGTTTATCTTGTGAGCAAGTGTAGTGGAGTGGATGGTGACAGCTGTGATCTAATTAAAGCAGTAATAATTTTAATAAGCATAATCACTACTTTATATTATTACGGTACTATAGATCCCTTTTCTGACTCTCAGGAGCGATGGGTTTTGATGAATGAGATATCAAAAGAAGGAGAATTTCATGGAGATGTGATAAATTACAAATTTGTTTCTTAAATTTTTACTAGGTTTAAATAAAAGTGATGAAAAAACTGGAAGGTTTAAAGCTTTGACGACTAAGAGTCGGCGGATCGAGACTGGATAAGTTGGGTTGTAAAGAGGTTTTAAAGATTGATGCGGGCATCAAGATCTTATACGTTCCAGTGGAACGTATTGGTCCAGAGTTTTAAATCTCAATAACCTACCTTTTTCGAGATAATGCACGGTATATGTTCGCACAGGACTTATGCCATCTTGCGTACGTGTCGTTGTCATGGCAACTTTATATCAATTTGAGTCTGTTTACAAAAACTTTTACTGAGTGGGAAATTATATATTTTTTCCAAGTCCAGCCCTAAAGGGCTTTTTTATTTTTATTATTCTCAATATTAGAGACAGTGGATTTACCAACATTATATTCCACTGCTAATTTTTTCTCGGGTGCACCTCTCAAACAGTTTATATTTGTTAATTTCTCCTCGAAATTTAATTTTTAGATGTTTCCTTTTTAAAGCATGCCCACTTTGATATTAAGAATAGTTTAACATAAATTTAAAATAGGATTTTTTATAACTAATTGGATTATAGAGGGAAAAGTTAGTATAGACATAGCTTACTAAGAAGTACTCGGGTGGGAGAGTATTTTGAAAAGCTAATAAAAGAGTTTTTGGAAAACAGTCCTTTTTGAAATTTCTTAGAACTCTTGGCTCATAGCTAATTATATTTTTGAGTAGCATAAACTACACATTATATGTACAATAGAATTTTGCACTTAGGATTAGTTTTTTGAGGAGGTTAATTAATATACATCGATATAAAAATTTAGAAAATAAATACGCTTCCAAATTTTTATTTTAAATAAACAGAGTTGGTATTTTTAACTTGATTTTTTAAGCCCAACAGCAAGTAAGGTGTTTCTAACTCAGACATTTTTATTGAATAGATGTTTATACTTCAAATCAAATCTTCATATCTTTCTTCTTCTTTTTTTTTGTGAGATTTGGAGTACAGATGGTTCGGGTTCTCCAGTCTAATAATATTTCAAACTATGTGGTAAAATACTCTTACTTCATCACATTTCAGCGAGTGGAAATGAACAGTTGTGATCTTCCAAGACCATTATTAATTTGATTCTAAATGAAAAATATCAATTTATATAAGATAACATATTCATAGCATGACTGTTTCTTGACCCTATGTGCGCGCAAGAGAAAACTTACCATGCTAAGTCTGCCCTAGAGTTGTTAATGCTGTTTTATTGATTTAAAGTGTTTTTTTGTCAACAAATCATTATTATGCTGTATATATTCATATTAAAATAATAACAAATCGAAGAGAAACATGATAAAAACAGTATTCTATATAAATTGATTTACACTGGTGTCTTTAGTGACTTTAAGTGCATTTAGTAACCTTTAGCATGTTATGATTTTGATCTCAATGAAACTCGCTTACTATTTGTCCACTCGCTTACTATTGAATCGCTCTTACTATTTGTCCTCAAATTTTTTAGGAAATAATCAAGAAATGTGAGGTTCGATTGAGCAATACACCAGGAGTCACAGTTTCAGACTTACAATGGAATCCAGGAATGGCAAATGTATTAGCTGTTGTGATGGCAGATGGATCAGCTGCTGTTATAGAATTTAAAGACAATTCTTTTGTAATAGTGGGCTCGATTCCTCAGAATTCACAAGCTTCGTATGTATTTTTATCATTTTTGTTAATAATTATGTTCAAAACCATTTAAAATATATATATATATATATATATATATAAAACTTTAAAAAAATTGATTGTAGTTACAAATGTCTTAATAGAAAGCATATGTGTCGATGAATAAGGCGATGATGGATAACATGAGGTTTTTGTATTCTTTTGTCCAATATTTTACCGATTCCTTCCATATTCTGTATTTATATTCCATTTTACTGACAAAAAAGAAAAGTGAAAGAAAATAAAGTAGTAAACAAACGAAAGTAAACACTTGAGATGAAAACCCCTGTGCAAGTTTACTAGACCCCAGACCATGCTAGCGTCGAGTGTACTAGCAGCCATATTATAAGCGCCCAAATGCTACATCTGTTTCTATACGATAACACATTAGCACAGGCTGTGTGAATACTCCTTATGCCATATTTCTTAAATTTTACAGGAGAGCAATGGGCTTTGTATTCTTCTAAAAGCATGTTACTCCCCTTATAATTGGTCTAGGACATGGTTATCTTTATCTCTAGCTAAAGTTAAATACCAATGTGTAATCGTGCTAATTTGGTAAAAAATGGACATAGTGTCCCTATATCTCTGAAGTACTCAAATTATGTATAAAGTTGAAACAATTATTTTTCTATTACAGTACTAGTCTATTAAGATCAGTTCATAACTGTTTTAACAAATATGAGCTAATTATCTTTTGGTAGCTCTTGGACATATACAGTTTTCCTGTATACATAATCATGAAGACTAAAAGAAAGTAATCCTGAAGATGAGGAAACAACCCTAAAACGTGGATAGAGTTAGATAAATGAAGAGTATGTAAGAAAAGAAGAATACAAATTTATGGAATGTCACCATTGCTAAGTGTTAAGACATAATTATATAGGAATATCTCCTGATTGGTTTGCAAGATGAGGGTATAATTACAAATTCACTCATATTAGGTCAACAATGTTTTCTAAAAATACAGTAAATTGTGAAAGGTCAATAATTAATAAAACTGTTAAAGATATTGCAGTGGCTTGGTGCAAATAAAGGGAAAGAGGTAGCTCAGTGGTAAAGCACTGTGCTACTGTTCTCCTGGTCCAGATTTTGAGACCAGCTGTGATAGATAATTATTTATTCTCTTATGAGCTGTGGGTTCATTTCATTTTAGTTGAGGGCCCGATAAAATTTAAAATTACTATAATAACACAACAATTAAAATGTTTGTTCAAAACATTTATTATTTATTAATTATAAATCATATTAAAGTGAACTTCTCTTACTATTATCAAGTAAAAGAAATTGAGATTTTTTTATAGTTTATTTATTCTTGTAGAAGTTATGATATATAATAAAAAAGATTTTTATTGATAAAATTCCTACAATTTTTTTTTTTTTTTTGCTTTTTACAAACCTTTGTTTACTGATTGATATACATGCTATGTGAACACCATAGTCTATAAAATAAATTAATATGTTCAATTCTTGGAAGTATCTGTTGATCATTTAGAGTTTTCAAAATTTTCTTCTAAAAGCAGTTTTTCCTCAGGCAGCAAATCCGCCATGTCATCATAATTTCTTTTTTAAAATAAAGACTGGTATAATATACCAAGTGTATGAATATGAAACCGGAATTCTTCCATAGATGGCTTTAGTTGTTAGTCTAGTCTAACTTGCTGCATTATTGGTGCCATTTTGTTTATTTGTCACTGGCAAAGATTTTCAATTCACAATAATACAAGTTTCATATAACAGCATCTTTTTATATATATTAAAAATTTCTACTTGTCAAGAAAGATTAATATTTTATGATTTAATTAATTTGTGAAGAACAACTTCCCATTGTTATTGAACTTTATATTTCAAATTTTTTTTTATAATATTGTCGTTTCGAAGTACTTCTTCTTCTTCAGGATCTTTTTTTTCTTTAAAATACACAATGTCATCCCCATGTTCCCACATCTGTACACTTTTACTTCATCAAAAATTCATAGTTTTTTTATAAAATATTCTGGGGAGTGACTTTACTTTTATATCTTTGTCACACTGTACACAAAAGAGCAGCAGTTTTTCTGCCATAGTATTCATGAATTGCCAGAGAGATGTGAAAAATGTATGGCTAGCGATGGAAAATATTTCAAAGAAAATATTTTTGAACATTTTTTGCAATAAACGTGTATTTTAAAATTTCGCCTTCAATGAAAGAAAAAAAAATTGACATGGTAGATTCGTCCTTCTTGTATGGAACGCCTTATTTGACCAGTATTGTCAAATTGGTGATAACACATTCTCATTCAAAGATATCCATAACTTTTTTTCCTATTTTTCATTATTAAAATAAAATTCACATCTAACATAACGATTCTTACCAAACGGAGTACTCTTGATTTTGATGAAATTATGAAACTTTACTTTCATGATTAAGAAATAAAAAGTTAAAGTGATTATTCAAGTTTAGTAATGATGTGATGATGGTTGTAGATGTTTGTGTTGGAGTCCCAAAGGCAAGCAGGTGGTGATAGGCGCCAAGAATGGTTCCTTGACCCAGTACAAGCCTGAACTAAAGGCTGTTAAGACTTTTCCTCCACCCCAACTTCAAGGGACAGCAGGCCTTTCAGTAGTTAGTGTACATTGGTTATCAAACTTCCAGTTCATAGCTGCCTACAGGTCTTTCTCTGATCCTTCTGCTAGAGCAAGTGAGTTTAAAATTATTTTGCTTTATAATTTTAGCCTATTTAACTACTTTAATTACTAATTTCATTCACTTTCACGTTTCTATTTTATGTTATTAATGAAAAGTTAATTTTTATTTTTTTGGATTTACCTAACTTAAATTAAAACATATTAGTACATTAAAGTAACCATACATACAAAGTATAATTATTGTAAATTTTTATTAAAATGCTTTTGTGCTATTTTAAATTTACAAGTGATTAATAATGAAAGAGTTTCCCTATAATCTATCCAATCGAAATTGAATTATTTTAGTTATGGCGTCTTATTTGAGGTGTGATAAAAAAAAAAACAATAACAATAAATGGGCTATAATAAGCTAATATATTAAGCTATGATATATTGTTTGCTATTTCAGATCTGATGGTTGTGAATGTTCCGAAAAATTCCCCTACTATATTTGTAAATTATGAAGATTTCTGTTTTGGTTCTAATACTTCGAGACCAGAACATTATTTCATCCACCAACCAGCATGGTAATTTTTTTTATATCAATATTTTGTAAGATCCATTTTATATAATATTAGGCAGTGGAAATGGTCTAAAGTTGAACTTTAATTACACAAATTTGAGATTTATCCAAGTAATTTTTCAAAGTCCCTTTAACTTCCTTATGTGATTAGTATCAACATTTTGCATGTAAGTTAAATTTTTTCTTGGATAACTCAAAGACGAATTACAAAGGAAAAAGATCTGAATTCCATTGTAAACAAGTTGAAACTGTTCCCAATCTCATTTCCCAAATATTGCCTTTTTGCTTAAAAAACAAACAAAAATAATAATTCAATTTGGTATGTTCCAGTTTAATTTTAGTACACTATATTATTTCTTATTAAATGCGGCTTTTTAGATTAAAATTGTGAATATCAAATAAAAAAATCGCACATCACAACTTTTCCTTACTGTCCTGTAATAATTATCTTTTTAGTATAATTTTAAAGAGTTCACAAAAACAATACTGGAAGTAAACTCAGCTGCATTCACTTCTTCACATCTTCTCCCACATAAGTATGATGAAATAGTTTTTTAAAAAATTTTAGTACAACAATTCTGTACACTACCAATATATTTTAAGTTTGTCAAGTTGAAAATATATTTTAAAAGTTTCAGTTTAGTTTTCATTAAATAATATAGAAGTAGAAATGATTAAGTTAATTTCTACTTTAGTATTATTATCATAGAGCGTATTGTTTGTTGACAATAGATTGGCGGATTGGTGGGAGGAGGTTCACTCACATCTGTCTCCTTTCGGATGCGCTCGGTTATCCATCTAGGGTCTTGTAGTCCTTGTAGGGCACATTGTACTTTTACTAATTCCGGTCGGATTTCGTTGATTTATTTTTGTATTTTCTAGATTTTAATCATCTTTCATGTGATTTCATACATGATTTATCATTTAATACTTATTTTTGGAATTATGCACAAATAAAATTTTCTTTTCGCTATAACTTTTTCCTCTCCATTTTCTCCTTGATATACTATTTCATTCAAAGTTAAAGGGCTTTGAGGAGAAGACATTAGGCAAGTTTTATCAAAATCTTTAGAGCCCTTTTCGAGAAAATTGTAAAATCCATTGTATAATGTGGCGCTTCCGGTTTGACGATTTTGACGAAAAGGTAGCATCACATGCATTTGCAATGTCAGTATTGTACAACTTTTCATTTTTTAGCTAGGCTGTTCACAAACATACTGACACATAGACTCACAGACCATTTTGCGTGACTTGGTTATTTGGACTCAGGGGACCTTAAAACGTGTAACTCAAATTTGAAAATTTTCACGATCACAATACTTCCCCTTACTATTTATTTCATGTATAGGTAAAGGAAAGTAAAAAGTGCCCTCAAAATATTTCAGTCTTGAGGACCAAGGTAAAGTTTTAATGAAATTATCATCAGCTTTTTTAAATATCCCTCATTCATCCAGTGCATAGAGAATATCTGATTCATGATTCTTTATTCTGATCATTTGCAGGCTTTTCTTGAGGATTTTCAAAGATTTAATTCTGTGATTTTAATGCTTAAAGCTTGAATTAATCTATAAGGTAATTTCTTGACGCTTACAGAATTGATTTAATATATGCCTGAACAAAAATAAATAAAATAAAGTTTAATTGCTAAAGTGTTAGGCCAGTTGATAAAGATAGCCTTTTTATTGAACTGTTAAGACCTATCTGCTTGGAATATACTTTGCATTACAATGTCCGTGGCATTCAAACAAGTACTTCCAGGCCACAAGATATGTTCTATTATTTCATTGTGCATCAACTATCTTGTCAAACCCAAAGTAAAATTTTCCTGAAGATTCAATAATTTGAATGAAATCTAAATTGATTTCACCTGCCAGTCTAAGAGGAAAAAATAAGATCAATAATATTATCACTAATCAATCATTTAAGTAGAATTTATATTGAAAATGAGCGATAAGGATTGTCAAGTGCATAAACATGGTTGTTGGGAATATTTAATGTACTGTAAATGCGGGCTACTTTGACCCACTTTTTGGAAATTTTTTAATCAAGTCCTAATAAATCTGAGTATTTTTCTATTTCTAACAATGTTCTATCTGTTTTACACAACTAGTCTATCATAAATTTAAGTTATAAAGACGACTTTTTAATTTTTTTTAAGGTGGGCTAATGTTATCCTTGTGTTAAGGTTGCTTTGGCTGAATGTAACTACCTGTTTGAAGTATGTAACTATTCTATATTTAATAGTTGTATGATTAGCTTGGCCCAAAGAAAGGCTGTGGTTGAGAAATTCTGAATATATCAGAAACTGGCAGTTGAATTGTACCATTTGGAAAGCGTAATGGTAACACCAATTATAATATCAATAAATAGACTGATTCCGAAATCATTGGTGACAGTCACAAATGGTTTGGAATTGACTGTTGATGTACTATAGGAGAGGTTCAATGTGTTCTTTGGCACAGTTCGAAAATTTTTGATTGAAGATGGTTAAGCTCATATCTCACCTCATTTCTGAACCTGCAAAAACGAGAAAAATCAAATAATTATAATAAGGAAATAATAGTTGTTGCATTATGTTCTCCATATGTTGAATTCTACAAATTGAAGCAACTTAACAGTCTTTAACATAATTGAAGTGCACTGTTTGAAGATTTAGTTCTAACTTTGTGTTTTGCTGAAATTTCGTGGTTAAACTGATACTTGCATTCTTTAAGGTTCTTTAGAATTCTCCATGTAGTGGCTTTGCTTTTTCTTGTTTCTAGTCCCAGTTACTGAGGTTTGTAACAGAAATGAATTACTGGGGTTTTCTGAAATAAAAATGTCTCCATACACCTATTGTAAGGTAGTCTTTGTAATGCAGCCAATGGATAGTTTTCCCATTAGTTATTAAATTTTTTAATTCTTGCATATCATATTTTTTTGTTTTGTTGTAAATAACAATAATAATTTTAAAAATATTTGCCATTTGTTCATAACTTTTACATATTCATGATTATTTTATTTTCATTTCGTTAATCCTCTAGATCCTCATTTATTGTTTGTTTTTTTAGGAATATGCTCATAGTTGGTACAACTAACAGCATGGATGCCAATGTCCTTGGAATAGATGGAGAGCAATGGGTGCAATGGATGCTTGATGATGGTGGAAGAGCAGAATTACCATTAACTAATGATCATCAAGATGTCTATAATATTGGAATGTGTTTTGATATCAGTCCTACTCAACCTGTTCCTATAGGTAATTTAATAAATACTAATAAAAGCATTAATTAACATTTTTATTTTAGAAAGTTGGAAAATCTTTCTTTTAAGTTTATGGATATTATATGTGCTTTTATGGATAGTTTAATTTTTTTAAATCCCGTGATATACACGGGACAAGGTGGAATCAATTGTTGTCATCTTGACGCTTGAAATGAAGTTTATGATGATCAGCCGTACGTAATTCTTCACCATCTTAAATTAGGTTGTTAAGAAGATCAGACTGTAACAAAGATGTCCTCTTAACATTGACTTTTCAATATATATTCCTGTTTTAGTTATGAGGGATCCTGACACACCCTTGTCTCCATTGATCTTATTTAATGCCACTAATTGTTACATTACAGAGATTGTGGATGGTTTAAAGAATATATAAATGCTATAATACATATTAATTTTTTTTAATTTAGCTTTTTTTCTTAGATATTCAAATTAATTTTATTCAGTGCTATTTTCATGTTATCTTTTATAAAAACAGAAAATACACATTTTATCCTCTATTTCTAAATTGTTTTATTGTACATTTATGAACATTAAATTGGACGTGTGGTTATTTTATATGCCTACAGTGCTTAAGTGCATTTTTTCATTAATGGGACTGATTTTTTAGTTAATATAAAGGCTCTCGAAGCAGTCAGGAAGCGTCTAGAGTTCACTAAGCATTTGGACTATAAATTTACAGCCATTGACATGAAAATAGGACTTGAAGAACTCTCAGGGACTAGTAGAAGGAAACAGTTCTAACAACCGCTGCATGTTGTTTGAAGAAAATTAGTAAAAAAGAAAAGCACTTTTAAATTGTGAAATCTGGAAGTGAGAGCAGCTGTGAACAGAAAGTGGCTTGGAAAATATATCAGTCTGTTTATAAGACTCTGAACTTAATAGATTATAAATTCAGAAGGAATGGGGCCAAGATAGATGTCTGTGAAGAATCCTACTAGGAATTCTGTAAATCTCAAGTAAGGATTATTTTAAGAAAATAAAATTTTTTGGTTGAAAGCAATGGTCTCACTAAGAATTCGGTAAATCTCAAGTAAAGATTATTTTAAGAAAATAAAATTTTTTGGCGGAAAGCAATGGTCTCAAGGAACAAAATTGCTCTAAGAATAAAAAATATATTGGGAGTACAAATTAGTCAAAAACGCATTTGTTTCAGAACAAAATGAATGAACAGATTTATCAAATTATTCTCCATCGCTGGCTACTACTTTTTCAACCTCACGGACAATTTTTGAATTCCATCTCGAAAAAATGTTTCGTCTTTTGAGGTGATTTAAGTTAAGAGCCAATTCGATTTCTGCGAAAGAAGTGAACTGGTGACCTGCCAAATCTGCTGCATCTATCAGAACAACCAGTAATGAGAAGATGCAATGTCCGGAGAATATGGCAGGTGCAATACAATATCCTACTAGTATTTCCAAATATTTTTTTGGGACATGAGGCTGAGCATTGTTATGCAGAAGAATAACTTTGCCATGTCTTTGCTCATATTCCAGCTGTTTTTCTTATAATGCCTCAAACGAATCAATTGAAGCCTATACCTATTGCCCGTAATTGAATCACCAGGTTGTAGCAGCTCATAGTATACATCACCCTTTTGATCCCACTAGATACAGAGCATGACTTTCGAACCATAAATATTCGACTTTGGTGTTGATGTTAAGATCGATGACAATTGACCGGGCATAGTGTAGTATTTTTTCTTCTTGGGGTTGTCATAGAATATTTTTTTCTCATCCACAGTCACAATCCGATGTAAAAAAAACCTTTCTTTGCTGCCTTTGAATCAGCTACTTGCAAGTAAAAATCGTCTCAGTTTCAGTTCATGAGGCACCCAATTGCCTTGCTTTTGAATCATTCCCTTGGATTTCAATAGTACGGGAACTGCTTGTTGAGTCAGTCCACATGATTCTGCAAGCGCCTTTTGCGTTTGACTCAATCAGATCTTCATCGAATTATGTCTCCAAATCTTTGTCATCGAATTTTTTTGGCTGTCCAGAGCTAGGCTTGTCTTCAACGCTGAAATCACCTTGAATCGTCGAAATCATTCCCTACATGATTTATCAGTTGGAGCATTGTCACCATAAACTTCCACAAGCATTCGATGTGCTTTAGCTGCACTTTTCTTTAAATTAAAGCAGAAAACTAAAACCTCCTGCAAATGCTGCTTAGTTAACACAAAATTTTACTTATTCAACACAGTAAAAAACAAGATTTTTGTATGAAACTCAAAGCGATATAAACTGAATATTTTTGACAGATGTGCAACCTCTCTGAAACCCTTGAAATCAGCTGTCACTATGAAACATTCATAACTGCCAAAGCCATCTTTTGAAAACGGACCAAACTATTTTGTACTCCCAATAATAAATGAGGATGATGAAATGTTTCCAAAACCAGAGGAAATCCTAGGTAGGTGGAAAGACATGAAAATGTGCTAGAACCAAATGAGACGATTACTGGAGGAAGGCGGGACATTGTTGAAGAAACTATATGAAAGGAAGAAGTAGAGAGAGAGCATTGGAAAAGACAGGGTGACAATCTGGGAAACCAGAAAAAGTATGGAAATCCTAAAATTAAAAAATGGGATAACAGCTGCAATGAGAACATTTTCAGTTAAAATTAAAAAATTGGCATAATCTAAAGTTTCTTGAAATATAGATCCTATATGACATGGAATTTTAAAGACTAGGATAGTGAGATATGGTTGTATGACTGTGGAGTTATTGCTGTTATTGACTCTATTGCTGATCCCAAGCAGGATTGAAAGGAGAGATTGATCACTCTTTGTCAGACTATCTTCTCGGTTAAAAGAGCTCAACAACTGAGCCTGGAATATCGGACTGATTTACAGCAAAGACCTGGAAAACAGAATACAGCCTAAAAGAATTGGCCAAATGGCATGAATAAATGTTGACCTAACAGCCATTCTGGTGGCACGTTGAACCGATACTGGTAGTCTCAAGAATAAGGAAGCCACAGTCTACTATAATGGAAGTAAAGAGAAATATGAGTTCAGGACAGCATTATGATTTCCAACCAATTAGTGGAAGAATGTTTATCCTTAGAATTACGAGAAAGGCCAGTAAGCTTCTACAGAAGAAAAAGCGATGAAAAAAAAAGAAGCATTCTATGAAGAGCTAAAAAGAGTGATCAGAGCATGTCCATCCAGTGATATGAAGATAGTCATGGGTAATTTCAATGCTCAAGTTGGTAAAGAATCGGTGTTTGTACCAACAATTGGAGTGAATAGTCTTCACAAGAGAATGAATGACAACAGAGAAAGGATGATTAACTTAGAGACTTCTAATTCACTGGCTGCTATGAGCTCAATATTCTCTCATAAAGATAAACATAAAGAGGGTAAGGCATTCTCCAAATGGCACTTGGACCAAAATTGACCCTAACCTTGTCACTAACTCTCATTTCAATAGTATTCAGGACATTTTAATAACATTTTAATCAGGTTTATTTTAATAACTAAATTATTCATTCATTTTGGAAATTTCATTATGTATTAATATGCATGTAGTAGAGTCTAAAATATATAATCTAATGATTGGAAGGGCAGTAAAAAAATGTATTTTTGCTATTTTCTGATTTTCACTGGTTTTCCAATGCCCTCTTGTGCAAAAACCATACGCTGTGCACAAAAATGATAAGAAAATGAATGGTTAGTAATTTTCTCATCTTTATTTTAATACAGGATCAACTTTTGCATAAAAAGCTTACTTTACAAATTATAAACAAAAAAACAAAATGTGATTTTTAATAGTTTTTTAGTGTTTCATCATGTTTGCTAAGAAAAAACTTGTTGGGCAACTTTAGATTCATGTTTAATACCCCAATGAACATAAAGTAAGTCACAAAGAATAATTACACGAAAAATTTCAATTCAACCCCTTTTTTTGAACACCATTTTACTAGACTATATGTAAACTGATTATTTTTAATGTAATTTCTTCTTATAATTCTTCATTTTTGTTTTTATCCTTGTCAGGTGAAAATATCTCAGTTGATGCTATGCCGTTGCTGGTTATGCTCTCTCACGATGGTGTACTTTGCTACTTTCAAGCCATTAACTTGCTTCAAGGTGCAGCAAAATTATGTCAGCCTCCTCAGCAATTTCCTGACTCATCTGGTCTTCACCTTTTCAGCCTACCTGAGGTATTCCATGCAGTAACATGTTTTTAGTAAAAAAAAAAGTAGTATAGAAGATTATATAGTAGTTTTTTTTTTTTTTAAGGCGGGGGATGCTTTATCACCAATTCAAGCAAAAGAAGAACAAAAAGTTCCTGATGTAAGGTAGGTATTTGTTTATTATTTGTTAAATTTTTGTCTTATTTGAATAAATAAAGAAGTAAAAGTATTTGAATAAATAAAGAAGTAAAAGTATTTCTGTAGCTTATGTAGTTACTTATGTTATTCTAAAGAAAAATGTTGTTCAGATTCAAATCTTAGGCTATTCATACTAACAAGAACTGAAATTTTATGTAGCCTTGATCATTATTGATAATTTATTTTGACAGGGTATCAATTGAATTCCGTATGAATTGGAAATTCTGCTTGAATTTTTCGCGTCAGAAAAAAATCTGGAATTATGCTTAAAAACCAACCAGTCATTGAGAGTTTTTAGTTGTTTGCCTAATAATTCTATTTTTCCATTAGTAGTAGCCAACAAGTATATAAAATGTTAAGAAGAGGACTGATATAGTTGTTCCCCTTATCGTCCGTGTGACAAGGGTAAAGAGTTGCCAGGATTCATATTATTTCCATAATTATGATTATGAGTAATAATAATATTACTCAGAAGCACGATAGTTGGAAACTTAAAAAAGACAATATGCACACCAACTAAAATAAAATGAAAAATTAAAGAAAAAAGATAATATGCACGTCAAGTAAAATAATAATTACCAAACAGGGATACAATCTTTATAATCTTTCAAATTCATTCTCAAGTCCACATTGTACATTTTGCCAGAAGCCGACCAAATACAAAAATTTATGGTTCCGATTTTATTTTAATTTAATCAAATAACTTGATAAAAAAAGGTCTTGAATTTTATAGTTCACTGCCTTGAGATGCTTGAACTGTTCTTGAATTTTTTAATGTTACATCTCTGGACACCATGATTGAGTTGGAAAATTTGGAATTATTCATTTTAAAGGGAATTTTTGAAGTATTACCAATCAAATTTATGCTTTGAAAATGAAGATATAATTATATATGTCTCTGGTGCTCCTTAACAAATTTATAAAAACTATGACATTTTGCTGAGACAATCATTTGAAATATAAAATGTTGTATAGGTCCAATCTTAATAAAAATTTTTACGGCAATAGGTCAAAGGTTTATTTTGAAAAATATGCAGTTATTAACAATGAAAATTAAAACAAAACCATTAGCAGTTATTTTATAGCAATAATTATTTCAGAACAAACCACATACCACTAACTTTAAATAATAATTTAGCATTAAGAGAATTCAGAAAAAAAATAATTGCTTTAGAAAAATTGAATGTGGTTTTCGCTATAGTTATGCATTTTAAGCATCAATATTGCAGAGATTTCTGAACTCACTGAGGTGTACGGCTGTACATTCCAGAGGCTTTAAGAGCCAGGAACAACAGCTGGGATGCAGTAATGATGGTGGAATAATGTTTAACACTAGATTATTACTTGGGTCTGCCACAAATTAAAAGTCAACCCTGAGAGGTGATCTTCATATTCAGGCTTAGATTGATCTACCAGAAAATGTTGACCAACATGTGGAGTTTAGTTACTTGGATGCTACTGAATAGCTGAAGATCTAGATGTTTTTGTTGAGTGTCTTGTGGACTAATAATGTTCACTTTATGAACAATGATATCAAATCCTACCATAACTATCGTTAATGGTCTCTACTATTTTTTTTTTTCGTTGGTTAATGAGCCCTTTTTCCTAAATAAATCTTTGGTATGATGTAGTTTTTTTAATGGACATAAAAAAATGTACTAGTATAAAATGTTTTACATTAATGATTTTTCCATTATCAGTTTCTAAAATTTTGTGACATTTGTTACATAGCACCCTATATTGTTTTGTACAGTCTATATTTAACAGTTTATAAACATGTTTGCATCAAGTTCTCTATATTTAATATTATGATTATGTTTTATCTAATGTTTAAACATTTGTAGTAGTAAAAGGAATCTATTTTCTTTAGGGAATTAGGACAACAACTTGAACAAGCAGTGCAGCCTAATATGCCTAGCTCTGCACCAGCTCCGCAAAGCATTGGAAAGCCTGTTATTGGGCAGGCTACCCTATCCCAAAGTCCACTTGGCCGAACTTTCAACATGAATTTTAACTTTGGTCAACAATCGTTAGGCCAATCGTTAAATTTTAATCAGCCTAGCTTAGCATCTGCTGCCAGCCAGCCCAGTGCTTCACCAATATCGAAGTTTTCTTTAGCTTCCCAAGCTACCCAAGGGCAAACAAGTTTAGGGCAAGCTACTATGGGTCAAAGTCTTGGTGGTCTAGGTTTTGGTCCACCAACTGGCCAGAATTCACCGCAATCCACCTTTAGCTCTGCGGGTGGCTTCACTCAATCTATGTGGCCTACAGAATCAAATCAGAAGACTGTACCCATAACTTCAAAACAGTCTAGCCCAGCTCAACAAATTTTAGCTACAGATCAACCTCAACAATCTATTTATCCGTCTACTCAGCCAGGTTACAGTCCTCAGCAATCAAGTTCTATTCCTCTGATTTCAAAAGTACAACCTAATTTTCAGCAACAACAAACTTCTCAAGAAAGTAAGTAATAGTATATATACATATATTTTTATTTTATTTTTTTATTGTACATATAGATTGTTAATTGTTTGATTTGCTGATTTTTGCTTAGTGTTTAAGATATTAATACAATTAGATTTTCTTGATTATAAACTTGACTTGATTGTTATTATTTTTAGTTCTTAATGAATCTTTGAAAACTGTAGAGATAAGTAAAGTAATACATTTTTAATGCCTTCACAAATTTAATTAAATTATGCTTTAAGTTTTTAAAAGAAAAATTAATTATCGGTATAGGAGAATAAGGTACATTAAAAATATTTAGATCTATTTAATGTGGTGGGGGCTAGAGGCCATAATGGCTGAGCGTGTTGGGTCACCTCAGAGTCACCTCAGAATTCTCAAGTCAGAACCATCTCTACAGTTTTCAAAGATTCACCAAGAAATAAAAAAAATCTGATGCGATGCGCGCACCTCACTACTTTCCGTTACCAATCTGTAATAATCTTTGTAATTATTTTAAAGAATTCATATAAACAGTACTCAAAATAAACTCGGCAGAATGCAATTCTTCAGGTCTTTTCTCACAATAGTATAATAAATTAGTTTTTAAATAACTTAAGTACTACAATTCTGTACACTAAATATTTTTGGTTTTTCAAGCTGAAAATATATTTTAAAAGTTTCAGTTTAGTTTCCATGAAAATTCTATGGAATCATTTTATTTCCATTAAATAATAAAAAAGTAGAAATAATTAAGTTAATTTATACTTTTATGTTATTACAATGCATTGCTACAGAGCGTTTTATTATCAAGAGGTTGGCGGCTTGGTGGGAGGAGGTTCGGTTGTATTCATCTCCTTCCGGAAGCGCTCGGTTTTCTCTCTAAGGTCTAGTAGTCCTTATGACATACGCTGTATCTTTTCTAATACAGGCCTGATTTAAATAATTGGTTTTTTGTTTTTTAGGGAATTTACTTACCTTTCATATGATTTCATACAAAATTTACCATAAAATGCATGCTTTTTAAGTTAAGCGCAAATAAAATATTCTTTCCATCTTAACTTTTTTCTTGTTGATATACTACATACAAGAAAAGTTAAAGGGCTTTAAGGAGAAGACGTTAGGCATGTTTCACCAAAATCGTTTGAGCCCTTTATGAGAAAATTATAAAAATTGTAAAATCCATGATATAATTACCACTTCCGGTTAGTCTGATGTGTTGTATCTTTGCTATTACTGGTCCGATTTTTATGATGCTTTTTTTTGTTATTCAGATAATTTAATTACCTTTTATACAAGTCTATACATAATTTACCATAAAATGCATCCTATATAAGTTATGCGCACATAAAATATTCTTTTCATCATAACTTTTTTCCCTTCATTTCCTCGGTGATGTACTACATATATGAAAAGTTAAAGGCCTTTATGAAGAACTATTTAGGCAAGTTTCATAAAAATCTTTACAGTTGTTTTCGAGAAAATTAGAAAAAAGTGTAAAATCGGTTACATAAAGTAGCACTTCCTGTTAGTCGATTTTGACGAAAAAATTGCTGTAACATCACATGCATGTGCCTACATTAAGTACGTAATTTCTGTATCGTACAACTTTTCGTTTTTGAGCTAAACTGTTCACGTACACACAGACCATTTTGCGAGACTTTGTTATTTGGACTCAGAGGTCCTTAAAACATGTATTTCCTTTTAAAACTCTAATTCGAAAAGTTTCAAGATCGCAATAGTTCTCCTTATTATATGCTTCGTATAAAGGTAAGGGAAAGTAATAATAACAATCAAGTCCAATTTATGATCAACAGGATAAATATTGACCTCTCCACTCTGGCTAGGAAAGGTTAGTAGCCTATAGGATAATCTTCTTTCCTGCTCTTGTTGGGAATACATCAAGACGTTAACATAAATAAACAGGCTTACAATTATAAAGGGTACTCTATTACTTACTAAATATAGAAGACAATCAAGACCAATAGATAACTCATTGATCTCTATAATAAGCCATGCTTAGTATTATTCATCCACAAGAGTTTATGATGGTTACATCATGTTAAGAGAATGGATCCAGACAGGCTTACCAGGAAGCTGCTTTTAACTAAGCATGAAATCAGAAAAGAGAGACCTTATTTGATCTGGATTAAAGATGTTGAAGGTGTTGGGAATTGGTTAATGGAAGCTGAGCAGCTGGCTGCCAAATGGTTAAGGCTGCCAATTGAAGTAAGGATCCTTCATATACTGTAGAACCAATAAATGTTAACAAAAGACAAATTTATAATTTCTTAATGCCATGTTTGTTATAATTTTCATTATTTTTTGTATGTGTTTATCTTCTTTTTTTTTTTAAATAAAACAAGGTAGGAAGAATGATGATATGCCTTCAGACTTCTATACTTCTTTATTCACATATTGACGTTTCCGACAATTTCCCCATTTTGAATAATAGTTTATCTGTATATCAATCTGCTTTTTAATTACATAATAATATTCTTATTAAATTATTTTTCACTCCTACATATACTACACTATTGATCACTTGACTGAACATTTTATTGTCATATATTATCCTTAACAATACAATGTATATTCAAGTGGTCAATATTATAGTTTATGCAGAGATGAAAAATAATTTAATTATAATATATTTTTCCTTATGTATTTCTTCAATGTGAAGATCTCCTCAGCCAAACTCCTGTCCTCATCTTTGCAGACCCATCATACCCTCCTCCGACAGTCCTCTATCAGCCATACTCTCCACCACTCCATCCTTCCATCTGACAGGTTGTATTCCTCTCCTTCTACCCTTAGCCTCCCAATATATTGTCAGCCTTGGTATCCTGCCATTCATCCATCTCACATGGCCATACCATCTGAGTCTTATTTTCTCCATCATCTCTAGGGCATTCTGTCACTTTCATTTTCTCCTTTATAACGATTTTTCTGTCCCTTGAGATCCTTGTTGCCCTCCTCAAAAATCCATTTCCACTGCTAGGATTTTTTTCCTTGGGTTATGCCGAAGGGCCATGTATCTGATCCATATAACATTACACTTTCTCCGAATGTATTGTAGAGTTTTTATTAAAATATTGCTGTTCCGCAGTAAGGAATTAAGCATTCCTCCTGCTTTTGCTGTTTGTGATTATTTTTTTGATTTCTGTATCCGTTCTACAGTTATTTTGTGTTATGGATCCCAGGTAGTAAAAATGTTATGTATTATCCCAATAATAAGAATATTATTACATAATTAAAAAAGCAGAAGAATGATGTACTGATAAACAATTTTTGATAATGGACAAATTGTCCGAAACATCAATATATGATTAAAGAAGTATAGAATCATTAATTTTTCTACTTTGGTATATTTTTTAAATAATTTACTTTAAGCTTTCATCGAGGAAAGGAGTCTAACTTATTTATTTATTTTTTTTTTTTTACAGATACTTCTACCATAAGCCAGATACCAACAATGCTTAATACCAGCCAATTAACATTGAATCAGATCCAATCCAATGAGGTGGTTTCAGTTGATTTTGTTTTTGTTCTTGATTTGTATAAATTTATGTGTACTTTTAAAATAATCTTGCCTTTAACTGCTGATAATCTTTTCTTTTGGAGAGGATCAGAGACTTTTTTTGTAGTCTCACAGATTTGTCAAGAAGTTTCACCTCCATAACTTAGTTTAATTGTACTTATTTTGCTTAAATTTAAAATAGTTTGAGAATATATTAACTATGATATATTATGATATTTCATGATATTGAAAATTTTATTCTTTTATTTTTCAGAATTTTTTTTTTCATTGAATATTTACTCTAGCTTGTGAAAATTTTAATGCATATTGAGAATCATTACTATTCTTTTAAATATTTATATGGCATCACTGATTTCAATGAAACTTTTTTTGGTGATACTATGTTGAAAATATTAGACACATTTAAATATTGGTCTGATGGTTCTTACCAATGTGCCCTAGGAGCTGAGAAAAAATTTATTCACAAGTTCGAAATTGTTTATTTTATCAGAAGCCGACCAAATACAACATTTTATGGTTCCGATTTTGTTTTTAATTTAGTCTAATAAATTGATGAAAAGCGTCTTGAATTTTATAGTTCACAGCCTTGAAATCCTTGAATTATACTTGAATTTTTTCATGCCTTATCGCTGGACACCTGTCAATCAATTAAGCAGTAACATCACTTGACTTCCTAGAAGAAACAAAAATGGCAGTTATTTAGGGTCTTATGGTCAATAGCATGATGTTTAGCAGTGCAGGGCAAAATTTATTTCAACTACCGAATGGATATAAGATATAGTTAGTTTAATAACGAATAATTTTTTTATTTGTTATTTTAAATGAATAACAAATGAGCAATAAATCAAATTATCTGTTATCTTTTTATTTGTTATTCAATTTGTTCAACTAAAAAATCAAATAATTCAGTTGTAATTATCCAGGCTAACTTTTCATTTGCTTTTCCTCTCATATCTCATTAATGGGTGATTGGATTTTCTTAGTTCGAATGATTTTCTGTCTATTTAGAGATAAATTAACAGGAAAACAAGTATAAAACTTTCCAGCTTTTCCTCTTGTATCTCATGAACGGCGGGTGAATGGATTTTCACTATTCAAACAATTTCCCAACTGTTTAGAGGCTGGATAAAAGTAAAATGAGTGTGAAACTTGTCTGACTTTTCTGTCACTTCCGTAGTTTTCGTAGTTCAAACTATTTTCCGACTATTTAGAGGTAAATTAAAAGGAAAAATGAGTGTGAAAATTTTCTGACTTTTCATTGGCTTTTCCTCTTTATAGGTTTTTTTGTTAAAACGATTTTCCGGCTATTTAGAGATATTTAAAACAATTATCCAAGGTTAGAAGTATAATTAAAGTCGGAAAAACATATGAACTGCGAAAATCTATTTACTTGTTCACGTGATATAAGAGGAAAAGCGAATGAAAAGTCAGAAAATTTTCACACTCATTTTCCTTTCAGCCTGTCCGTAAACAGTCAGAAAATCATTTGAACAGTGAAAATCCATTCATTCATTTGTGAGATATAGGATGAAAAGGGAATGAAAAAAACAGAAAAGTTTTTATATTAGCTAGGGTAGAGTTATAATTTTTATCCAGAACTAAACAGATTAAAAATGGTGTCTCAGGGTGTTTACTTTTTTTAATTAATTGAGATTATGAATTTAAATAACGAATAATAGATAACAGATTATCTGTCGAATAACGAATACAACAATTATGAACAACTAATGAATAAAAATTTATTTGTTATTCGTAGTTAACTAAAAAATTATTCTAATAATGCCCTACACTAATGCTTAGTAATGCTTTGGTATGACCAAAATGCATGTTAGGTCAAGTAGGCCTAAGTTCTGATCAAAAAATAACTTCAGAGCTCCAATCAAATTAAATTTTGTCTTAGGATGTAATAAATTTATGTCACTTGGGGTACTACAAAGTTGAGAGTCAAGGTATTAAGTTTGCATATTGAAAAAATCTGTAGTGATCAGCAGAATAAAGTAGAATCCCTGGATTTGAAGATCACCTCTGTGTAACAACACTGAAATGATTTATGGAAAGGGTTTAAGAAAATATACCTAATGCAGGAAAAAACAAAGTTTCAGGTTTTGTCCTGAATATGCAACAGTCTGAAGTATATTTTATGAACTATATTTTTAGTTAGACAAAAAGAAGGTTTCTGAAAAACTTCAAAAATTATTTGCCAACATTTGGAATATAGCTTAAGATATATTTTCATCTGTATACTTATTAAAAATTTGTTCAAACTTTAATGCATAACGAAAAATTATATTTTAATTATAAATTTCTTCTTAGTTATATATTTTGTTAAATAAAATCCTATTTATTTATATAGGTTAATAAGAACCCACAATTTCAAAACCAAGTTTCAACAAATTCACTGTCAGTATCGTCGGTGTCTGCTGTTCAGTCATCTAGTATGCAGCCTGAGCCATCAAAACCTGCACCTGCTTCAGGTATTTTATTTTTTGAGTTACTTCTTTGTTACATTAAGTCATTAATTGTTTCCTATCATCACTTCTTTATCTAGATATGTTAAAGGAATTATAATAATAGTTTCTATGTTTTTCTTCGAAATCTCACAAGAGGAGTGCACGATGTGTCCGTCGCCGATTTTGATCAACATTGAAAAAAAGTCGACCTATATCCTATCATTTTGTCCAATGGACCCTAGGAGCTGAGATTAAAAATAAAACATACTAAAAATGCTTTATTTTATATCTTGTGCTTGAAAAATGGTATTGACATGGTTTTTCCAGCTAAACATTTGTTTTTTATAGTATATCAGAGGATAAAGCAGCCTTGAATTCCTTTGAAGATGGGGAATTCTGGTTGAATTTTTTGCGTAGAGAAAAAATCGGGAATTATGCTTGAAAACCGCTAGTCATCGGAAATTTTTAGTTTTTAGTCTAATAATTCTATTTTTCCATTCGTACTTGGCAACAAGTGTATAAAATATTGAGAAGAGGATTGACTATTTCTGATTCCCAGAAAGATAGAAAAAGCCTCCTTCCATTAACTTTGTCTGTCTCAAACACACACATATGTTTTTCTTTTTTCTTTCCTCTTCTTATATGGCTCGTTTCAACTGTCACTATATGAACTGGAGATATTTTGGAACAGTAAAATGACAAATAAGCTCCTATCATTTCAACTCCAAGTTTCAATTTCAACTGATTTATACTCGTCTTCTTATGTAAAAGGTTCGCTCCTCGGCCTCAAGGGAGTGACAAGGATAAGGGGCTGAATCTTGAAAAATACAGAAACCAAGTAAAATAAAATGAAATATATTATTGTTTAATTATAAATATATTTAATAATATTATTTATTTGAATTTCTATTTAATGTGAAACTTCCTTTTGGAGAACTTTCCTATCGCCTCTCTCCAACGGACATCCCTGTCTACGGACAATTTTTAAATGTATCGGCCTGGAAGAAAAACAATTTAGACGCCTTTGACACGAACATCTCTCAAACAGACGTGACCAGCCAAATTTTCGTCACCGTGGGAACTTTACGACACTTACAAACTCTTTTAAATTAAGAAGACCATATATTATGGTTTTATGTTTTAATATAAATACATATGTACATTTAAATAAGGTCAGCCCGTTTTATTCGTTTAATACCTAAAGCCACACCATTATCACATCATAGAAATTGTTTTGTTTTTTTATACTTCCATGTATTATTTCTGGTCTAATAAAGTATTTATTCTAAAGAGTGATATGGCATTTTTTAATAGGATTAATTAATTTTCCAGGAAGTGATAACATTTTGTTCAAAAAATGTTGAAACTCGGCAGTTTTCATAGAAATCCCCTCTTCTATGCTCACCATGTTTTTTGTTTTTATTAAAAGTAGAAGTAAATTAAATCCAATAAATTGACAAAAAGCACCTTAAATTTTACAGTTCATAGCCTTGAAATCCTTGAATTATGCTTAAATTTTTTCATGCCTTATGCGCAGGACACACTGTATATTCAAGGAAAAATATAAACATTAAAAAATAATTTATTTTTGGTCAAATAAATTTTAAAAAGTGTTTCAATTATTAAATAAACTATCCTTATGAATTTTTTCGCACCAAAAATGATGGCAAATTTGGATTCAACATGTCAAAAATCCTTGGTATTGAAAAAATCAAATTTTTTATTTAAGGTTTTCTAAGGATTACACTATACCAGTGGAATAAGCTGGATTCACTGCAGGGAAATCCTGCATGGACAATATTTTTGTACTTCAGAAACTCATTGAGAAATGCAGCCGAAGAATATGGAGCTCCATTTAGTCTTCATCGATTTCGAGATAACAAGGCTGGACTGAGTCCGAAATAAAGTGGTTAGGCAGCAAATATGTGTAGTGGAGACCGTCTCTAAAAGAATCGGGAAACGGTGGTTGAGGTGGTATGGGCACCGCAGGAGAATGCCCGGACTGGTAGCCACCTGGAAAGCATAGACGAGGACGACCCAGAACCATGTGGATAGAAGGAGTCCAAGAGATGGCCGGCCGAAGTCTACAGGAGGGATACTGCGCTGAGAGAGCTGTGTGGAGCTCAGCTCTGACCTGAAGCGCTATTCCACGTTGGAATACCGGCAGAAGAAGAAGGTTTTTTTGATGTGCTGAATCTAAATCTTCCATAATTTTTGTTGCGAAAAAGTTTGTAAGGCTAGTTTACTTAATAATTTATACACTTTTTTAAATTTATTTGACCAAAAATCAATTATTTTTCCTTTTAAATACTCTAAAAACCCAATGTTTACCTGGATAAACCGGGATGATATCATTTTTCAAACATGAGATATAAAATAAAGCATTTTCAGCATGTTTTTTTTTTTTTTTATCAGCTTCTAGCTCCAAAAAGCTCCTATTAGACAAAACAATAGGATATTGGTCGACTTTTTTTCAATGAAGATCCACCCAAACAATTTTGATCAAAATCGGTGATGGTCACATTGTGCACTCCCCTTGTCAATTTCCAATAGGCTCATGGAACCCTAAAATGTATAATTCAAGGTTTTCCAAAATATTTTTATAAAATCATGTTTTTAAAAAACTTGATCTCTCTATTTTTAAAATTTTATCAGTCTTCTAATCATTTTCGATGAAACTTCAGGAGTATGTTGTATTCAGTTAAGAGTTATGAAGAATGCTGTGTGTTAAGGAATATCTTTCATGATAGAGTTATTGAGATTATAAATCCTATTCATTGTATATAGAGATCATAAATCCTATCCTTCCAATACACACATATTTTTCCTTTATCTTCATAAGAGGCCCATGTCAAATCTAAAAATAATTGACCCAATAATTTCGGAGAAAAGCCGGAGATGGTGGCAGGGCATCAAACCTCTAATTAGTTACTGTTTTGAAGCAAAATGGCGGTTGGTAAAGTTGAGTTCTGAGGATCATCGTAGGATGACCTGAAACTTGAGTGCCAAAAAAAAAAAGTCTTGGAGAATAGCTACATATGGCGGACGGATGAAATTTTTGTATCCTAACAAGTAATAAGTGATTAAATAAATGTTTCTAACTATTGTGATTTTTTTTTCTCCCAAAGATAGGTTATGGCAACGCCATTTCATTGCACTCTACTTAAAATCAAGCCCTGTCTAGTGCTATTGATTTATCTGTATGACAGGTCTGTAATGTTTGTTATGCTATATCTGCAATGATTGTCTTTCAGAAATAGTAGAAGAGTCTGATGAAAAGAAATTAATGAAGGAAATGGAAGTATGCCAAGCATTGCTTCAAAATTTTTCTGTTGAAATGGAACAGAAACAAGCTGTAATTAAGTTTGTTTCTTCTCAAACAGAATGTAATGTAAGTTTTTAAAAAATATTTAATATGAATCTAACTTCATATATGGAACTGCCATAGTTTTTATTTTCTAGATTTCTGAGAGTAAACTGAAAGATCAAATTATTCAAGATATAGAGAAACTAAGGAAATTTGAAGAAGAGCTTATAGCCACCGGAACACCTGATCAAGCTGATGTAAATGCTCTTGGCAATAGCATCTTAGAAATTTTTGGATGGTATGAGAAAATTAAGGCCAAGGAGAGAATGGCCAAAAATCCTGGGTAAAATGGCGTAATTATATTTTACTTTATCTTAATTTCATGCCTTAGATCTGAGGTGGGGAACATTTTTACCATTAGAGGCCACATTTAATTTAATTATGGAGTAATGAAAGAGGTCACTAGAATTTTTTTTATTTCACTGTTTTTATTTGTTTAACCATATATATATATATATATATATATATATATATATATATATATATATATATATATATATATATATATATATATATAATGTTGCTATTGTTGTTTAACCATATATATAATGTAGCTATGTCCACACTGGTAGATTTTCCATGCAATTTCTTTTTTGATACTGCTACCTAATCCTCTCATATCATGACAATTTGGGTTTCTTTTATCAATTGTTTCTTTATTTCATTATTGTCACTACCTATTTAATTCATCACTTTTTTTTTTTAAACAAATAATTTATTTGTATTCCGAGACTATCCCAAAGCAATATATTGTTTGTGTTTTTGCTTGAGATGATATTTCAACCATATATTGACCATTTTTAAATTAAAAATAAAATAAAATAAAAGATTTGCTTATAGTGTTATTTTCATTAGAAATTTAATATTTTTAGCATTATTTTCTAATTTTAATTAGTCAAATTTATTAATTAATGAGATTAAAAAACCTATAATTTGTAAGTACTAAGGAGAAAAAAAAAAGCTTTTCTATTCTACAAGTCAGAATGTCCTGCCTTGTGAAGAAATTTTAAATTTTATAAATTATAGAAATTTGCTCAGTGGTTAGAAAGTGGAAAAAAAAATATTTTTAAGGTATTAGAAAAATCATTCTGTTTTATATTAGTTCTCTTAAATATTTGACCAATTTAATTGGAAATATTTTAATTTTTACACTTTTAATTATTCATGGAATAATTTTTTTTAAGAAAAAATTGTCGACATTATTATTATTATTTCCGAATTTCGCACTCCTCAGTCTATACTGGGAATATTCACCTACCCGGACTCAAGTTAGTCAAGGGTTAGGTTCAGCTTATGAAATATTTAAGCCTTTTCTGACAATGCTGGCTGTCCCTAGTAACACGGCCCTCAGCCCTTCTTTCAAGATGTAATCAGCAAGTCCCAGTTCTTTGCAGCTTCTAATCCTCTCCTCTGGGACCAAGCCTTTACTGGGAGTGATAAAGGGCAACACTTTGCCTTCTTTTAGGCGGTTTAGCTGCTTCAGTTCTTCACAGAGCTGTTGATACTTTCGTATCTTCTCTCTAACCACCTTATGCATATTGTCATCACTGGGAACTCCTATTTCAATTATTGTAGCCATCTTTTCACTTTTCCTAGAATCAGAATATTCGGTTTATTATATAGCATTATATGGTCTGTGATTATAGGCTGATCCCAATAAATAGTGGTGGCTTTATCAGTGAGAATAGATTGCAGAGTATAACGGTAGTAAGACTTTGATACCTCTATAAAGTTGTAACTTTTGGCAAAACTTTGGTGAATTACTTTTGCCAAGTTATTATGCCTTTCTAGATATTCCTTTCCTGCCAATATCGTACAGCCCATTGTTTTATGCTGAATGGACTCTGTTGCCACTTTACAAAGTCGGCATTTATCATCTATGTTTTGTTTAAATATGTGCTTGCAGTATGAGCTAGTTGCCTCTATTTGGTCTTGTATAGCAAACAGAAAACCCTCTATTTTTGGGAACAATTTTCCTTTTTTAAGCCATTCAACCGAGGCAGAAGGATTAATTCCAGTTGAAATCAGGGCATTGCAAAACCTACCGTGTAGCTGCTTACCGCTCCAGTCGCTCATCAGTTCCTCACTGGTTATCACTTTTTTTGGTTCAGCTGCAAGATTTAATGCAGTCATATTTTTATCCATTTATTTATTTGTATTTGTTTATTCTTCTCAGTGTCCTGGATTAAAATCTTCTTCCCGGAAAGCACTTTAAGGGAAGGTAGATGATATAATGCAATTTATTTGTTTAAAAATTTTCTTACAGTCCTGCAAGTAACAAACAGGACTGCTTTTTGAGCTACTTTCAAGCTCTGAAGGTCAAGGCCAAGTTCTTCTGTACCCTCTCTAGTACTTTTTAATATGAGACCATTTGTGTATATAATTATTGGAGTTATTATTACTTTATCTAAGTGATAAAGTGTTTTTAGTTCTAAGGCAAGCTCCTGGTACTTTCTTATTTTTTTCAGCCCTTGTAGTGAGTAAGTTGGAGTCATTTTGGACAGATAATCTTCGATAGAGATAAGACCACGACCACCTTGCTTCCTGGGCAAATAAAGTCTAGCCATAGACGCCTTTGGGTGATTAACTCTAGTGCTGGTCTTCATTTTGCGCACCAGATGATCCATTTCTTGAAGTTTGGTAGTTGACCAGCTTATTTTACCAAAACTATAAGCTACCAACGGAATCACCCATATATTAATGGCATGGATTTTATTTTTACCTGTAAGATGACTACTCTGAATCTGCTGCAGCCTTTTCTTAAACTTACAAGTTATCTCTCTAAGCACCTTTTTCCTGGCTATCTTAATAACTTGTTTTATATCCAAGTATTTGTAGAATTCTCCTAGAGACTGATGTCTTATAGTAGCTCCTGATATAAGTTGCAAAGAACTGCTGTCATTTACTTTTCCTTTAAGAGCATTCACCACAGCACACTTTTTGAGACCGAAAGACGTATAGATTGAGTTACTGAATGATGATATAAGTTCCCTCATGTTTTGCAACTGCTCTCTGTTTCTTGCATAATACCTTCAAGTCATCCATTTAAAGACTATGGCTGATAATGGATCTGTTGTCTCCGATCTTTAATTGATATCCAATCTTGCTGCTTCTGAGGATTTGGCTTAGAGGTGCTTGAGCTAAGCAAAACCATAAAGGACAAAGAGAATCCTCTTGATAAATTCCTCAAAAAATTTTTATGCATTTATTTATTATTATTATATATTTATTTCTTCTCTCAGATTCCTGGAGTTGCTTCTAAATCCCGGAAAAACAATCAAGGGAATGCAGATGATTTCACTTATTTAAAAAATTTCTGACAATCCTGCGGATATCCAGCAGAACTGCCTTCTGGGCTAATTTTAATTTTTCTAGATCCAGGCCAAGGTCTTCCGTACCATCTCTTGTGCTTTTGAGTATTAGTCCATTCGAGGAAATGACTAGTGGAGTCACCACCACTTTTACTAGATGATAAAGAGATTTCAACTCTATGGCAATTTCTTGATACTTCCTAATTTTTTCGGCCCTAGTGGTCAATTGGTTAGAATCACTTGGGACGGCTACATCTACGATTCTGGCAACTTTTTTTATTTTGTCTCTAATCAAAATGTCTGGACGGTTAAGCATTACTCTATGATCCGTGATTATTTTCTCATCCCAATTAACTTTAACACTATCATTTTCTAAAAATTTTTCTGGGGTATATCGTTAATAGGGCACCTGAACCTCATCTTTGCCCAGAAGCCCTAATGTTCTGCATATACTTTGGTGGTATATTTTGGCCACATTATTAGCCACATAAGTAGTCTGTCCCAGTCAAAGTCTCGCAACCATTTGTCACATGTTCAGACTATGGGCCATTGTATGCAGTCTTGTGGTCCGTTGCGACTGGGTGACGCCACTCGCTTTGCCAGTACCTGAAAGAGGCTGTCGAATATCCCCGCCTGATGCAACCTCAGTATCAGGCTCGTCTGAGGCAACTGTATTATTAAGGGGGATTGCATTTTATACCTTCTGCCAGGTGTGTCTGCAGGCGTCCCTAACATGGAAACAGACCCTGACCAGGAAGCAGCCCTCTTTGGGATCATTCACGCCTGGGTTTCTTTACTTATTATAATTATTGTTATTTTTATTATTATTATTATTGCACCTGATTTTTTATTCTGGTTGCAATTTTGTAAAATGCAATAAGTAAACATCGAGAAACATTCTGTCTTGTATATCGAAGGGTGTCCAGAAGCCTTGAATTCCTTGAAGATCGGAAATTCCTACTTGAATTTTTCGCATAGGGAATGCTTGAAAAACAGCCAGTCATCGGGAAATTTTTAGTTTTTAGTCTAATAATTCTGTTTTTCCATTAGTACTTGGCAACAAGTATATAAAATGTTGAGAAGGTTTAATGTTGTAGTTGCTTCCCTTATCATATCTAATTCCAAGAAAGTTAGAAAAGGCCTCTTTCCACTTACTCTGTCTTTCTATTAATATTTTACTATTACCTTACACGGTTTGCTCTACCTGTTGCTGAGTGAACTAGAGATGTTAGGGAATGGTAAAATAACGTATTAGCTCCTACCGTTCCAGATCTGTCATTGTATTAGGTTCCAGCTCCAAACAACTACGAGTTTTCATCCAATTTACACTCATTGGCAGACACTGTTTTAATGAGGGCAAGTGCGTATAGTTTCCTCTCTGGTCTTTTTGAAAATTTATTCTTTTCAGTAATTTTTTCAATGTTTTCATTGATCACAACTCTTAATGAAAAATAATTATCAAAATAAAAGTAAAAATATTACATTGACGACCTTGTCAGTATTAAATCATTTTTATAATAAAGCCATATTATTATCAAAATAAAAGTAAAAATATTACAATATGTATACACAACATCCCTCCCTCTCCATTCAACAAACAAAGATGGATGCAGTATACACCCTGGAATCACTTCCCCTAGGAAGCTTCCTCTTATAGGAGAAGTGATTTACATGATATAAGGTACTGAAGAACCACCAATATATGATATAAGATAAGATAATATAAGAACCATGGGCAATATATTTCTGTATATCCATTTCTATTAAAAGGAAGTTTTTGATATTTATTTAAAGGAATAAAGAATTGGTATCGTCTTTGGTCTCTTAGACATGGTGCATGAAATGTTAAAGGAATCCTGATTACATGAAGAAATACTTAAAGTGATTTGATATATGGTGATTTGAGGTATTCAAAATCAATCACCTCTTCTGGATTGTATGATATCCATTTAATGAAATCTGAATTGGATTGTAATTTTATTATTATTTTTGTTTAAGATTATATGCATATATATCATATATTAAGGTAATGTTTTATATTAATTTTCTTTTCATTACTTTTGTAAAAGATAAAAATCCATTTTAACAGATATATTGAATTGATGGAATCGCAAGACTTGGACCCTATCACTAAGAATTACCTAAATAATATTGACAGATATGTTTATTATGTGGAATCCCAAATCAAGCAAGCAAAAGCCAAATTGAACTCTATGTGGGACAATATTGGGTAATTTTTTTGTTTAATCAATTGTTTTTCTTTATTATTATTTATACATTGGAAAAGATAAATATATATAATTTATTCTGTGGCAGGAAATAAATTTCTTTATTTTGCTTATAAAATTTTATTTTAGAATAGAGAACGTGAATCTGATTTCTTGACATAGAATAGATTATATAACAAAGAAAACCCTATTGGAAAATAAATCAATATAATTAATACCTTGCTGATTTTCATCAGAGTTAGGCATTAATTAATTACATTGTTAGTTACATCTATGGTTTTATTTGCCATTATAACTACAATATAGTAATATATTGCAGCATTTGAAATATATCTATATAATTTTATCTTTATTTATTTTTTAACTTGTACAATTGCATTGCTATTAAAATAATTAAAAGAAATTATCTTTTATTCAATGTCTAGTTTAATAAACCCTGTAAAGATTTAAATCATAAACATTTTTAAGAATAAATTAAAAAAATATCTAACATAGCGTATAGTAAGGTGTCAACTACGACAACAGGAACGCAGAAAAAAAGATTTGGGACTGATCTCAGGTACTTGGAAATATTTAACAAAAAAAAGAGACAGAAGATGAGGGTCGAGTTAGAGGGATCTGAATTAACTGAATTTTTGCGATATCTATTAGCAGGAGTAGATAACACAAGCTCTCTAGGATGATGCAAGACTATTTTAAGGTCCAACTTCAGTAGCAGTTCACTGTCGTTATCTGAAAAACACGCAAAAAGGGATGGGGACTTCTACAGCAGCACACCATCCTAGGAGCCAACCTAGCGCTTGACTTCTACAGCAGTACACCCTCCTAGGAGCCCACCTAGCACTCGACTTCTACAGCAGTACACCGTCATTAAAGGGTTAAGAAATTATAGCCTATCCAGAATGGCTGTTGTCTCACTGGTGCCTACGCCTGGAGTGAATGCTACTTCCTGTGCTTCCTCCCTTCTTTTTTCCCTCTCACAGTCTTCTCAACTCACATTTCACTTCACTACTTTTATTTACTTTACATTGCTTTTATTTTCATTGAATGTAGAGTTATCCACTACAACAAACAGAAATACATCAAAGTAGTATTAAATGTATCGGTTTGTCTGGAAAATGATGCAGGATTTTGAGTTTTCTTTAAAATACCCCTCTATATAACAAACTGTTTACATTTACTGGATTATTCATTTGTGTGAATGTCAATACTTATTAATCCTCTTCCAAATGATAATGTTTGTTTACCTCTTAGCATTTCACTGCTTTGAAATAATTCAATCTTTACTAAGATGTAAATGCGTGATTTTCGTATAATTTTGTTTTACAAGTTTAAACTCGCCCAGAACGGGGCCCAGATGGGCAGAAACATCAATCAACTCTGGGGCGAGGGTAGCATTAATGAGTGCACTGTTTAACGGTGGTTCAAAAAATTTCGGGAGGAAAACTTTAGCCTTGAAGAAAAAGAAGGCTGTGGAAGGACTTCCTCTCTTGATGATGATGTTCTGCAGGCTTTGGTGGAAGAAAACCCCAGAACAACTGTTCGAGAACTTGCAGAGAAACAACCTTAGCAAATCGACCGTCGATGACCATCTCAAGGCGATTGGAAAGGTAAAAAAGCTTGAAAGTTGGATTCCACACATATTAAACGACTGCCAAAAAAAACAGCGTTATGAAGTTTGTGCTACACTTTTTTGCTGAAACAAAAACGACACTTTTCTGTCCAGAATTGTTATTTGTGATGAAAAGTGGATACTTTGCGATAACTGTAGACGTTCAGAACAGTGGCTCGACAAAGGAGAAGCAGCGCAACATTTTCCTAAGTCCCCAACTCATAAAAAAAAGGTGATGGTTACTGTTTGGTGGGCTTCATTTGGTTTGATACACTACAGCTTTTTAAATCCTGGAGAAATAATCAATGAAGCCATCTTTGGTCAATTGGAAGGAGCCCATTTTGTTGCATGACAACGCCCGGTCACATGTCTCACGTGTGATGAAATAAAAACTGTTGGAGCTTGGATATGAAACTCTCTCACATCCGCCCTACTCTCTGGACCTCTCGCCTATGGATTATCATTTTTTTAGATACCTGGACCACTACTTATGTGACAAAAAATTTAATGGACAATGGGAATTAGAAAACGTGTTTTTGGAGTTTATCAATTCTAAAGATGGGAAATTGTATTCTGAGGGAATGGGAAAGTTCCCAACATATGGGCAGAAATATATTGATAGTAGTGGAGACTATTTTGATTAAATAAAACAGTTGTAAATCTTTCTTTTTTCTTTTTAAACCAAAATCCTGCATTATTTTCCAGACTACCCGATATATGATCAGACATTGATTGGTTGTATATAACTAAGTTGTACAATAGTTTTCTTTTTAAAGCAATTGCCCGGTGATATACTTTTGCAATAACGCCATGCCTCGTTAGGTATTCTATGCCAAAGGATGGCTCATAGACTGCATCCTCCAGCTGTGTGCAGGCATAGAGCCTACACTTTTTTGACACATTCCTTGTTGATATGAACTGGTCTTGGATTGCTGTCAGAAAGCTCTTTGTCTCGAGGAACAAACTTCCTCTTACAGCCAGCCAATAGGCAAAGATTTATTTATTTCAGTTTACTGGAGCTGGTTAAAAACTCTTCCTCGCAGTGCTTTCAACTT
The DNA here is from genome assembly GCA_948150685.1 of Rhaphigaster nebulosa. Lineage (NCBI taxonomy): Eukaryota > Metazoa > Arthropoda > Insecta > Hemiptera > Pentatomidae > Rhaphigaster > Rhaphigaster nebulosa. The sequence goes on along the minus strand of OX411306.1, from coordinate 141,209,830 downwards.
TCATTCATTAAGTCTGTACCTGTGCATCTTCTTGAGAACTTGTTGCGAAGCAGTGTGCCCACGATCAAGGTAGCATATTATCTTTTGCAATTGCATCTCGCTTTACTTAAAATACTGTCCCATGGTCATTTCTTCCCTTTGGCATACCTCTTCGATGCTCGTCAGACCACTACTTCTTTCTGCGTAAAATGAGTACCTCAAACATTGAATTTGGTTAGACAGAAGAATCTAAATTGAAAATCGATAAACAACTGGACCCCAGTTAAGACTAGAAAGGGATCTTGGAGGAAAGTTTGGAGAAGTTCTGAAACTTCGTTCATTTATGTTTTGTAGAGTACTGATTACGAATTTAAACTTTGTTATGTCAAATTTTTTTCGGAAGTATACAAAAAAGAAAAAAACAACTAATTTTGTGTTTTTTGCTCATACCTGAAAACCATGCATTAATGGAATAAATTCTAATATTTATTTTGTACCAAATTAAAGAAGAGTTAATTATCTACACTTTCAATTCTAAAGATTTTTTTGTTTGAATACTCCGTTTTGAAATGAGTGCGATTCAAAATTATGAGGCGGAATGTCTAAATTAATCTTTGAGCAAGCAAGGGGCTTGGTGGAAAGTTTTGGAGAAGTTCTGAATATTTGATTTTTTATGTTTTATAAGGTACTGATTCCGAATTTTAACTTTGGTACTTTGAATTTTCCTGGAAGTATAAATAAAAAAGTAAAAAAAAATGTCCATGAAGAACATGCATTATTCGATTAGTAACCTTTGAGCAAGGGATCTCAGTGGAATGCTTAGAGAAGTTCTGAAAATTTGAACTTTGTTACCTCTAATGTTTCCCGGAAATATAAAAAAGAAAAAAAGCACAAAAAATTAATTTTAATGTTATGCCCCATAATTTCGAATTATTCTCACTTAAAAAAAGAAGACAAACCAAAAAATCCTTAGAATCAAAATCGTAGGTAATTTACTCTTATTTAATTTAGTACAAAATAAATATTTGAATTTATTCGAATAATAAATGGTTTTCAAAGTATAAGCAAAAGAAAACAAACAATTTTTTTTTTTTTTTATTCTTCTAGGAAAAATTCGAGTTAACAAAGTTGAAATTCATAATCAGTATCCTAAAAAACATAAATCAACAAATTTTCAGAACTTAGCCAAAATTTTCCTCCGAGAACTGTTGTTCAATGATTTATTTAGACATTCTATCTCATAATTTCGAATCACGTTCGTTTCAAAACGGAGCGCCCAAACAAAAACAAAAAATTCTTAAGAATCAAAGATGTTGGTAATTTCCTCTTCTTTAAATTTGTATAAAATAAATATTAGTATAAATAAAGATCCGTGACAGTAAATCAAAGTTTTACTGTACATTCCTAACCTAGCTAGGAGCATTGACCACATGTACGCAAAGCTGTGATGCACTATAATGCACAGGTGCTGAATTTGGCACACAAACACAACGGGTCAAAACCCTAGAAATCAAAAGGAAAAGTAACAAAATCGGTCCACTTGTTCAAGAGATAATAATGGAAAAGTCAGAAACAGAGATTTACCTGCCTTAATGGATGTGAACAATTTTTATATTGTGCACATCTGTACGACAATATCTATCCAATGATATATCTATTTTTCCACTAATATGTATACAGATGGAGTAATCGGTACGACAAAAAACCTGCTTGCCTTTTTAGTTATGGATTACTCGTGTTTAAGGTGTTAATTATTAAATTAGTAATCTAACAAACAATGCCAGTTTGGACTTGTTGTCAGCTCGGAATCACCAGATTTCTCTGGTGTCTGTACAGTTTGTAATTTTTGTTTAATTGGTCTTGTTGATTATTTATGTCTTTTGCATATGGCACTAATTTGTGGTGATGTTTGATTCTGTTGGTGGGAAATCTTTCTCTGATGAGAGAAGATACTTTGTTAAATAGTGCATTTTATAAGTTGTTTTCACTTTCAATAGAATCCAATTTTGGTAAGCTTCGATTTTCTATAGGTTAAGTTAGGTTTAAAAATTTGGATTAGTTTTGATTCTATTTATTGATATTTTTAATCTTGCTGAAGAAAGAGCAGTGATGGAATCTGGAATACATATGATGGGTACAATTTTCAACAGAATCGTCCAGATATTCGGATACGCCTATGATTTTGATATAGTTGCCAGATCTCAGACTGCAATGAAGGAAGAATTTCTTCAACTAGAAAAGGCAGCTAAAAAGTTTGGACTTGTTGTCAACAAAACAAAAACTAAATTTATGCAGGCTGGACCAGAGCATATTGAGATTGGGACATACAAGTTTGAGAGGGTGCATCACTTTCTCTGCTTGGTGTCGGAGATAAATTTGAACTATATCATTTACTTTATTTTCCATGACAAAATTTTTGTCTTAGATACCTGGTTTAATTTTAATCTTATCATCTTCATAATTAATAAACTATAATACAATTTTGTTGTATTTTAATTTTATTTATTTCTTCCTTTAGATCTAATTTTTCTACTTCGTCCTCCATGATAAATGGAAATTCATTATACATATTGTTTCAAAGTCAATTCTCTATTTAATTTTTTTCATACTCTCGTTTCCAAGTAATATTTCATCATATTAACTAAATTTGAAAAAAAAAAAATGAATTTTATTTTTTTGGGGCATTTGAGAAAATCATTTTTCAATACATGGGTTTTGTTTCTTTTTGACCTCTTCTCCTGCGGCTGTCTTTACTTCAAAATTTTCCTTATGCCTTTCAACTTCTGTAGGTACTACATCTGATGTAATGTTATTTTTGTTAGGATGTTGCTAGTTATTAAATCTATGTCTCTGATTTTTATGAATATCAATTTTTTTTTCGATGACCAAAGTGTCTCTTATGATCATGTTCTCCAGGGTGTCTCATATTTCCCATGCTGATCAAATCAGCGAAGAGTAGATGGTTCTCATATTATATTAAGTTTCTTAAATTGTACGTAAAGGAATGTGCATACCGATTAAATTCATCCAACATGAAAATTAAAAACATCTTTCAGATCTTCTTTATGATAAATGTTGCTATTAAATAGTTCAAATGATAGCTGTTCTATCGATCGGCTATCTCTAAGTATTCTTTCAAGATAATTTAATAATTCTTCAATTTATTAAATTCACATATTGTATTTATATAATCTGTTTCATCTGTTAATTTTGCTATTATTTTACTAAGTAATCTTTGCTTGTTTAATTCTCTAAATGAATTATCAGTTTAATAAACAATCTGATAGGCTTGTCTACAAACTGAAATTTTTTAATAAATTATGAGGATTATCGTTAAAAATTGGGATGTAATCATAATAAGGAGATTTAATTTGAAAGTTTGCCATATTATCTGTTAAATAATTAAATTAAAGTTTCAAACAATAGATTATCGGACCTAAAATTACAAAATTAAGAATGACTTACAATTTATAGAGAACGATGTAATGTAGATCTCTGGGGTGGTAGATTTTTCTTTGAGCTGGAAACCTGATGCCATTGACTCCTGCCATGGTCAAAGGACTTCTCTACATCTCGAGTGTCTCAGGATGAGTAGGTTTGTCAGGGATCTGAAGAGTTGCAAAAGGGTATCGTACAATATATGCTAAATTCTAGAGTTTTACAGGAGAGGAATTTTCTGAGAGATTCTAATCCTGAATCGCAAAGAAACGTCTTTTAGTTCGAAGTAATCAACATGCAGTACCTGTTAACGCCCAGTATGGCAATTACTAATTAAAAATTGTTTAATAAACTCTTTATTTGTCCCAAGATTACAATGAACATTAATAGAACACTAATAATGACAAAGAACTTAATTACTCTTCTATATATGACCATACTTAACCCATAAGAAGATAATTTTATGCCAGAAATCATGTATTTAGGGCTGTTTTAAAAAAAAATACTTTTCCCTTTGGGTAGCTATTGTATAATAAAGCTTTATTATTTTCTAATATTTTGATTCCTTCTTATTTTTTGAAAAAAAAATTCATTATTATTCTTATATGTATTATTATTATTATTTTTTGTTTTACATTTTTTTTTTGTGTTATGGAAAGATTCATAAATTTAGTAATAATCTTTTTTTTTTTTTAGTTCTCCTAATTTTGAAGTTCCAGTAATGGAAGTAATTTATCAATCACTGGTTGCTCAAATGAATGTCCTTGCAGCCAAAAAAACCGTTGTAGATTCTTGTGAGGCAAAAATGAAGAAAATTAGTAAGAATCGAGGCATCCGCAATTCGAGAAGATGCATTGGGTAAGTAATTATTTTACTGATATATGCGTATATGATTCCAATTCAATAAAAATTGAAATAGAAAAACTGTGCATCTTATTGCCTTTTATGTGGTTAAGGGACTAATTGAGAATGTGAGAAACTTCCCTCAGTTGTGGTCCTAACAGCGTTATGGGTGTAACATCTTAATTATGAACAACATTTAGTTAGCTGTTGAACTATTACGTGAAAGAGCACACGTTAAATATTATTTTTATGGAATTGTGTTAAACTTGTTATGCTTTTTCTTCTGTTATAACTGTCAGTATGTAAGGCTTCCTGTAACACTTAATTTTGTGAGCTTCAAACTCTCTGGACCACCTCTTTCCACAAATAGCTGTGGTGGATTTCTGTTCTTATAATTTACTGGAAATTAATTACTTTTTTTATATTAATGTTTTTACTACTGTACTTTTATTTTATTTTTAATTTTGAAACATAAGTATGGTCTCTAAAAGTGTAGTTCTCCGGTATAAAAAATTAGGTAAAAAGAATGCACTTATCTGGTTGCCATTGCATTTTCTGGTGTTTGTTGGCTACTTTATAAGCATGTTCCAATGTTTACTAAATAAAATTAATATCTACGAACCAAGTATAAGGTGACAAACAACTCTTTAATATTAATTTATGATATTTCTGGATGTTATAATAACAAAAATAAACTTTTAGAAAACTTTATTTAAACCCTCTGCACTGAATATCAGTCATTCTGACTGCTAAGGTTCATATTTATACCTGTAAGGGCTTGGGCAGTTGCACCAGTGGAATAGTTTCCTGTGAAATCGTTTTATCACGCCAATGCAAGCAGCCACATAAGATTCACCTTTTCATGGCAAGTCTTGGTATATAGCCAGTCAAAATGACAGATTGATTCTTGAGGTGTTTGGTCTGTGCCTTGATTTTCATACTAGTCAAAATGGAAAATTTTCTAGCCAGTTGGGTGAAGTGCATAATATTGAAAAGATAGACTCTGATGACTCCTATATCCCTGAAGATATCCATATTTCCCATCAGATGTCCCACTCACCCTCTATTTGTTACAGTTTTACTTCACAGCTTTCAAATAATGTTGATAAAAACATTATTAGCCCACTTTTTTCCTTTATTTTTTTATTGGTGTTTAATTATTCCTTAACATGTTATTCCTTCAAGTTACCAACCAATTCTAACCAGAGTGGGAAGGTCGAGATTCTTTCTGTGGGTCTACTACGAAATAAGTTTCAACCCACCCAGGCTGGATTTGATTTGTCGTCGTGGCAGACTCACAGTCAAAAAAACTCACCAATTCTAAACAGAGTGGGAAGGTCGAGATTCTTTCTGTGGGTCTACTACGAAATAAGTTTCAACCCACCCAGGCTGGATTTGATTTGTCGTCGTGGCAGACTCACAGTCAAAAAAACTCACCAATTCTAACCAGATTGGGAAGGTCGAGATTCTTTCCGTGGGTCTACTACGAAATAAGTTTCAACCCACCCAGGCTGGATTTGATTTGTCGTCGTGGCAGACTCACAGTTGCTAAGGTGATGCCTTAACACTCTCGGTTATTGAAAATGACTCTTGAGGCGTTGAACATCAAGAGCTTGCACCACTGCACATCTCCCCATTTTAGTCTTGGTCTCCCTCTTCCTCTGGCAAGATCCAACTTTCCTTCCAGCAGCTTTCTAGGATCCTCCTTACTCATTCTCGCTATATGTCCTCATGGCTACATTTTGCAGACTTCCCTGTTGGTAAGTCTTCTCCTTTAACCATTTAGATTAATTTCCCTGAAACTTTTATATAGCAGCATTCTTTCAAAGACATCTATTCCTTGGTCTTTGAGTTGCTCTCTGATTCGGAGGCTTATATGAGCACTATTCTAATCGGGATCTTATATTAGATCATTTTTGATGGATGGATAAAAATGACCTCCCCAAATGCCTCCAAAGCCTAAGAAGATTCAATGCCAATATATATTATAAACATGCAAAATTCTTCCCTTATAAGTGAAATTATTCATTTTTTTACAACTTTTAAGGGCCTGCTTCCACAAACTCCTGGCTGCCATTGGTTGTAGTTTAACCTGCTCTCATATATTTAGTTTTTTCTTCATTGATGCATAGACCCATCTTCTCTACCACCTCCATCAATGATAAGAATGCTTCTTTCAATATTGTGAATGCAAGAGCGACATTGTCTGAAACATCTTTTTTTTTTTATTTATTTTTTTTTTTTTATTTTTTTTTTTTTTTTTTTATTCTTCCTACCTGGATTTCTGGATCCATTTCTGGCATACGGGGTTTCAGCAGCAGTGGGGTGTTGCGCATGGGATGTGAGTATGCCACTACCGCCAATGAAACTCAGCTTTATTTATTTTTAAACTATTAATTTATTATTGTCATACATAATTTAAAGGTATCTTTTAATTATAGGAACAATATTTGGGTATTCTATGGTGCAACCCAGTGCGCGGCTGCACACCGTTTACTGATGGGGCTGCACCTTCCTTCCTGATTCGTGCAGTCAGGACTGGCTTTGACTTGCCATTCTGAGCCTCCTCTCTGCACTGCTCAGAGCTGCCACTAGACTTCAGCTTCTTCCTGCGGTTCCTCCTTAGGCTGTCTCAGCGATGGCAGCCTCTTCTGCGGGTGGACACCCCCACACATCACCTTTTCATATATCAAAAAAACATGGTCTATTTGATTTACTGTTTTTTCTACTGGTGATCCCTAGGCTCCTTGATGAATTTTCTTGATAGAGAAGTTAGTGCTTCCAATGATCATGTTTTTGCTGCTGTATAGTTTATAAGTCATGGGGAGCCCTGTCTTCTTAACGCACTGGCAGCCAATATGAATTTTCTCTGCTATTGGGGCATCCCCTCCTAATGTCGGTAGACAAAGTTTTTTTAGCATTTGGGGTTTCTTTAGTTCCATGTGTGCTTAAAATAAATCTTATCTAATGTGAAATGACGTGACATCCAACTTCTTGAATTTTTTTAACATCTTTGCAGATTTTCATGGCTCCTTCTCTCAGTTGCTATTCCAAATTTTCAAAAATATTACATACAAAACTTTCTGAAAATTTATTCTTATTTAACATTGGCAAAACTGAAAATAGTCCTAAAATTTTGATTTTTTTTGGCCATCATTTTGAAATCCACCCCCTCCTAATATCGACAAACAAAGTTTTTTAGCATGTGAGGTATCTATAGTTTTAAAATGTGTGCTTAAAATACATCACATCTATTACGAAACCACTGATATATGACTCAATCCATACCAAGTGGTTCAAAATAAATTAATTTGGGTACTTGACCATTTTTAATTGTTGTTATAATTTGTATGTTGATTCCTCCATGTTTCTAGAGATAAAAATTGTTGGAGAATTTTTTATTTCCCTTGGAAGTTATTTTTCTTCCGTTCTGTTGGCCAATTTCAGTAAATGCAGTCATTTGCAGTTTCGTTGATAGTTCAAAAACTATATGATTTATAAAGATCAAAATAAACACCATTTTAAAGGTAATGCTTCTTTAAGATAAAAAAACTTATTCTTAGTGCATTTAATATGTTCCTACTCATCATATGATAAAAATTGGCCTGAAATTTAACACTCAAATTAAAAAAAATTGCGTTTTCAAACCATTTTTTCTATAAGAAGGAGTGATATAAACAATTTACTTATTAGTGCAGTAGGTAGGCCCCTAGTAGTAGGTCAATCAGAATAAATATAAATCCTAATAAATATATCCTTGGTTTTTTATAATGTTTTGAAATTTTCATTTTTTTTTCAAAATTTGTTCTTTAATATCTCCGATGGGACTGGATTGAAAATTTGAAATTCACACAAGTTACAATATTCTCGAAGATTTTTATGGTAAATAAAACCGTTACTTGTTTATTTGCTTGGTTAAAGCTTGGCGACTGTTCGAAAATGGGGAAATACACGTAATGGAAGTATTTGCGGTTTTGTCAATAGTTAAAAAATTATATGATTTAGAAAGATCAAACAAACACCATTTTAAAGGTAATGTTATAAGCTAAAACATGTATTGATCTTTCTAAGTCGTGTAGTTTTAGAATTATCAACGAAACCGCAAATGACTGCATTTACTGAAATTGGCCTATGCAACGGAAGAAAAATAACTGTCATTTATAAACCCAATGGTTTTTATCTATAGAAACATAGAGGAATGAACATACAAACTATAACAAAAATTAAAAATGGTTAAGCAACCAGCAACATAAGCAATCCTTGGACTAACTCATATAGATTGTCATATAGATTGAACCCATATACAATTTTTTGGACATTTTTGCCCCATATCTCAATAGCCATTCTGAATATTGAAATAGTATTGATCACAAACTTGCAGGAAATTTAACATAATTTAAAATTGGTAATGACAAGTGTTTACCTTAAATGCTCTGGAAGTGAGTTACTGAGGAAAAACAGAAAAAAAGCTTTGTCTTAGCAGTTTTTCAAGATGGTGAAAAATGCAAAAGTAGGAGGAGGCAAAAAATTTGGATTTTTCACAAGAGGGACAATACATCCAACATATCTGAAAATCAAAATTAATTCAATTTTTGCCAACCAAAATGATATCTCTATTGGGCTGTTATACCAATTGCCAGAGTTCGGAAGATTGCCAATTTTGAGATATGCACTGGACCGAATTTAAAATTTTTTTTTGCTCAGTGGACGTATAATTTGATCGTCTACAACTTTTATTCTATGAGTTTTTCTTTTAGAGTTCTCATTTCCAAACTGCAGACTTATATATAGTACTCTGTCTCTGTTTTTGACAAAATTGTCATTTTTTGACTGGCACTTTTGACCTCAACCAGTTAACCAAATTACTGAGTTGTGGTACTCATTAGACACAGAATTTAATACTCTTTAATTTAATATACCATAACTGTTTCAATAGAATGGACCCTTTAGGAATTATAGGTGAAAACAACAAAAAAAGGCCTAAAATTTCGAATTATTTTGGCCACCATTTTGAAACACACACACTTTGAATTGGCAGACAAGTGCAAATTGAATACTGAGTTGCTTCATAAATTGATTTGCTTCATCTGTCACGCTGGTTTGATATTTTGTTATCGTTTCTGCAGCCTTTTGCCATTTTTCAGCAGCAGCATTTTTTTTGCTTTGATTAATTTTTTATTAAAAACAATTTAGTGTCTCTTTTACTTAACTATTTTTTAATTTTTGTAATAATTGCACGAGGGTGGGAGTCCCTCCCATAGATGGTTTTAATCACTTGTGAAAAAATACAAAACATATTTATTTATTCCTTCCACTTCATTTGAATTAAAAACTTGGGGAAACAGATTGCAACAAACAATAGCTGAATGAACATAATTAAATAGAAGGCCAATACAGATGGTAATGACCCGTATTTTTAAAGGTTATTAACCACTTAAAATACAAAATAACAGCATATTTTGTCCGTCTCATTTCTTGCAGACATTTTCTAGGAACAGGATCATGACAGTTATGTTACATGCTTCCAAACTTTTTTTTTTCTCCTTACTTTCAGATTTAATTTACAAAATAACGATTTAATCCAAAAATTTCATACTTATTAAAAAGTTTGTGTAGTCAACTTCCTTCCATGAGTTTGAAGTTGTCATGAAAACGAAACGTATACAAGTGAGATACTTTGTCATGAAAACGAAACGTATACAAGTGAGATACTTTTTCTCTTAATAATTTATATTAAGATAAAAAATCAAATAAAACCCTAATAAAACAAGTAATACATATCCACTTTTTTTGGCATTTTATTTTCAAATTTTCAGCACAATTTGTTTGTTAAGTTTGGTTGAAAGTTAACTTAAAAAATATATTTTCATGAGGTTTCTTTCAAGTTTCTTTGAAGAATTGAGTTGTTTTGTTTTTTTTGTTTCATTGTAGCATCTTTGGGGGATTTTGTTTTATTTTACTTTTTCTGTTTTCTTTGATTTTATAAATACTCCCCTTATTTTATTTTGCATGATGGTTATGGATTAAGTTTTGAACTTTTTCTAAAGATTAGACTTAGATTTAGGAAGGGCTTCCCTTTTTTTCTGAAGATAAATGTTTTGTAGATTTTTATCTTTCTTTTTTCCTTTAATTGTTTTTATTTACATCATTTGAAGATTTTTTATACTGTTTAACAAATAATGGTCGAGTTTTTACTTTAGGTTTTTTTATGAACATTTGTCTTTTAAGATCCTTTGGTGTAATGTTTGTGGGAGATTTAACATTGTTGGGAGACTTTGGTTTAAGTTCTTTAGAAGACATTGGTCTAAAAATATTGGATAACTTTGTTTTAACATTGTTAGTAGTTTTAGAATATTGGGTTGGTTTTGTTTGAACTTTTTTCTTAGATTTCATTTTACGTTTTTTAGAAAATTTGTGTCCTCCACTTTTGGAATGTTTTTCATCACTATGCATTTGTTCTTTATTCTTTTTGGGACCATTTGTGATAAATTTGAATCGCAATCTACTTATTTTTTCTTGTTCTGTTTTATTAGCAAGATCCCATGCTGATGATGTTTGGGTCCATTTGTTTTTTAGATGAGGTATAACCTTGAACAAACGAAAATTATACTAAAGAATAATCTTTATTTGACAATGTATATATTTTCCACATATTCAATTGAAGACACGAATGAATGAAGATATTATGTTACAAATTTAAAGCTTTGAGAAAATTACATATCAAGTTTTTTTATGTAACTTCTTAAAGACATGGTCTATCTAATCCACTGAGAAATGATGCGATTAACCTTGGGTTGCTTGCGATTGATCTTGGGTTGCTAATGTTATAAGGCGAAGATAAAAACAGAACACCTTCATTCTGTAGAAGAAAAAAAAATCAATTTTTGAAAATTGTATGCATAGTACCTCATCCAGTCATGTCTTTATTTACTCTCCCCTTCGTATGCTTTTTCGCACCCTAAACAAAAATCAGAGTTGGTAAGAAGTTTAATAAAGTTATCGCCACTAAAAAATGCCGACAGCCTTATGGAAGAATAAGTTATAAGAAGAATTAAGAATAATAATAAACCTTCCAGAAATAATGTTGCTGAGTTGAATTACACTTTGTTACAACTAATAATAAAAGGTAAAAAGAGTCATAATTATTTGCTATGTTCAATTTCTAGCAGCATTAGATACAGTTATTGTAGGGTGCAAAAATGAAGGGGGTTTGAAAGGTAGTACCTTTACCTTTATAATAGAGTGGTGTAACGACAGATTTCATTATTTTTTACATTATTTAGGACTATTTTACAAAAAAAACACACAAACGAAAACGATTTTTTCCTATTGTGAAATAAATCTTTCTACCATCTTAGAAAATAATTATTTACCTTTTCACGAGAATTTCTTCTGAAACTGGCTAATCTCCTGATTGTTTGATTACTTTTTGTATTCAAATATTTACATTTATCTGCCTTATTAATGAAATTTTCATTCTTTTCTATGTTTCTTTGGGCACACCTTTTTAATTTTAAGTAGGAGTTCAGAGAATTTAGTCTAAGCTCATTGTCCTTTTTCTCCATATAGTCTTGTACATGTTTTTTCATTTGATTTAATTTTCTATGGGGAGGCATTTCCTGTTTTTCAATAAGAAAAAGAATCATAAGTTTAAATCGCTCATTGATATATTTTTTTAATAGGTATATTTAGTAGATTTTCAATACGGACTGTACCAGTTAAAAAAATAAAATATGAAAACAAAGATTTATTAATATTTAATTTATCCATGCATTAGTACAAAGTTTATATTCATACTTTGTATTATTGTATTTCCACTCAAACTCGTATTATTAATTTTTTTTTTTTAAAGAATAATAGTTAAAAAATAGTTTAAGGAATGGTAAGAGTTTTAATTGTTTTATTTTTTATGTATTTGAGTCAGACAGTTGGATCTCTATCCACATAATTTTCCAAAAATACTGTAAGGTCACAAATGAGTTACCTTTCTTCTCCCCCCGTGTTTCCATCGGCTCCAGTGCCTTCCCCATAGGTCCTTCATGGGCTTATGCTTGACTGGCTTATTCATTTTATTTATATTGATAATTCAATTTATGAATTCTTATTGAAACTTTTGCCAATTTTTTAGAGGATGTGTTATGCTGTCGGTTACCCCGAATCCAGGCTCTCTTCAATCTTGAGTTTTTTGATAAGCATTTAGCCAGTCATGTCCTTCTCTGGGCATAAACATTTGTTTAATTTCTACAAATTTTTTTTTTAGACATGTTTGTTTGTTTTAGTAGCTTATTGGTCTTTTTAAAAATATCTCAATAAGATAATTGAGAACGACAATAGTAAAAAGTTTTTCATTTGTAAATGTCAACTTCTATCAGATTTGTAAGCTTAGATTCCTTGAAGTATCTCGTTATTTAAAAGTTCAAATGAGAAGTTTCGACTAATAGGTAAATTGTAGCTGTGTTTATTAAGTTTATTTCTTGTCTGTATCAATTATTTAGCACATCTCATCGCCATGATTGTTCTTCATTTTTTAATTTATTTCTTGCTAGAATTCAATGTCTTTCATTCATTTTTTTATTTTTTAAAACTAAAATAATTAAAACTACTTAGTGATTTTTTTTTTATTATTAAGTTTTAGATATATCTCAGATGGTCAGTTTAAGATAACATTTCCATATGTTGGTAGTGTTTTGAGAAATATTTTTTTGTAAAGTTGACATTTAATTTAATTTTTTTTATCCTTCTACCAGATTTTAATTCTCTGAGTTCAATACATTTTTATATTTATTTATATTATGCTTTTGCAGTGAGTATTTTTTATCTCATAATTTTGAAATGTTAATAATATATTATTTTAAAATTTTGGTAAAAATAATTATTTATCTGGAGCCAATGAGCTTATAAATTTATATTAAAGTTATATTTTTATGTGAGCTTTTACTAATTGTTTCATGAATCATGTGAATAATAAGAGTTAGTCATAATTTTTGTTTTACTAAAAGACATTTGCTTTACTAAATGCTTAGAAAGTATTAGATGATAGTTTCAGTCATCTTTAACTTCCAATTAGGGATGGGATTTGCTTAGCAACCAAAATAAAAAATTTCTACAGACCATATCCAAAAGACAAAGGATGTATTTCCTTGAAAAGTTAAAGCAAAATTAAGATACCTAAATTGTGTTTAAATGTCCATAATTCAGACTATGACTAATGAGTACTAATTGAGGTTATCACAACCAAATAAGTTGAAGTGTAGGGGATAGGACATTCCATTGGTGGGATGATAAGATATTTAGTCCTCATTGGCAAGAAGGGAAGGAGAACATTAGATATTTTATATATGAATTAGGTATATGTTTATTCTCCCAAGTATAAATGATTTAGTATTCTTTTTATGGATCTTCCTGAATAGATTTTTCTGGTGAGAATAAGTTGGTAGCCTTTAGGAATAACCTATTCTGTTTGCCTTAATTGGAGCTGGTAAGGAGGTTAAACCCCAAATAAATAAATACATTTTTTAAAAATCTTCTTGAATGCAAATATCGTCGGTTTGGTAGTAAAAGTGATCAACTACATTTTTGTGAAAAAAAATGTTGCTAATATCTGTGCCTGAACCAAATTTACTCTTCATTATCAACAAAATTGTGAAGTTATCAACAATTATTCGTTACTGATTGAGAATTTTATAATTTTGTCAGTAATGGAATGTAAATTTAGTCCATGCACAGGTAAATAGTAGCAACTTTACATTTTCACAAAAATACAGTTGATCGCTTTTAATAAACATTCAATAATTACTGTTTGTATCACATTTCTTCATATTATTTATTTGTATGTATATTTACATTGTTTCTTTTTTTCAGTGATTTGGAATTGTCTACTCTTGCTGAAAGACTACTAGATACTCGTATTTCTGATACTGATTTACCTCAAGATAAATCCATTAGGGATGCTTCAATAAACTACATCATGTTATCAAAGAGAATGGCTAAAAAAAATTTGAATGAAGATAAAGTTAGTGCTTTGCATCAATGGCATAAAAATCACAAGGTTATTACAACAAAGATTTCGAAGAAGAGTGCAATTGTAGTGAATGGTGATATTTCTAAAGATGAGACATTTTATAGAGTAATTTCTCCAAATAAGCAAAGTACGCCATATTTACATGCAACACCTAAAAAAGCTGTTAGTTCAATACCACGTAAAAGTTTGTTTACTCTCACGAGTAATATGAGTAATGGACATTTAGAAACAAGTCAGACTAATGCAGCTATTGTAGAAGAAAGTGAAGTAAGTCATAGTGTCGAAAATAAAAATCCTGTAGCTCCTCAGACTCATAGTGAAGTATTGAAAACATCAGAATCCAATTATTTTTCTCCATTAGATTCTCTTATGAAAAATAATTTAGCAACTTCTATTACAAAAGTGGTAGATGGAAATAAAATTAATGGAATTCAGAGCTCAGCAAATATTTCAGTAGATTTGACCATCCCAGGTTCTAGCACTCAGCACAGCTCATTATCTTTTGTGCCTGGTACAGTCGCAAAAGAACCAATTCCAACTCCTGCATTCTTCAAAGGGGTTCCATCAGAAGCTCAAGCTAGGGGGAAAGAAAATGTCATATCTACATCTTGGGGTGCACAAACTCCTGTATTTAGTCAGATATATGTCTCTCCATCAAATATTTCTACCAGTGTAAAAACCACATTAACAAGTTCTAAGTCTATTTTCACTGGTTCAGGTGGATCAACCACAAGTTCTGCCCTTCCTGTAAGTTCTTTTTCTTTTAATTTGAGTGGAAGCCAATCATCAGGAAAGTCAATATTTTATCAATCGAACTCTGTACCTTCAAATCCACTCTTTTCTTCTGCTAATCAGAAAAGCTCTCTCGTCAGTTCTCAGTCAGGAGAAAAGGAATTAAATGAGCCTGTAATAACTACTATTTCAGCAATTTACAATCCATCTAATGTAAAATCGACAAGCTCCTCAACTGCTCTTGGTACTGCTACTACAACCGTGAATTCAGCAGTTTCTAGTCCTTCATCTACTATTTCTAATGTGGCTCCAGTAAATCCTATAACAACATCTGCATTTCAATTAAATTTACCTCTTTCAGTGTCTAGTGCAAATCAATTTGGTGCTATTAATAGCTCACTGACTATTACACCAATACCAGCTAATAGCACTCTTGGAGCAAATTTTACTTTAGGAGCCCAAAGTTCTACTTCAGTTGCCATTGGATCAACATCAGTTTCTCCTGTTGTTTCAATTCAGTCTAATCCCAAAAATACAACTTCCCTTTCAGCAAACTTATTTTCTATTCCAGTTTCTACTTCTGTTATATCCTTAAATCAACTTCCAGTTAGTTCCCAATCTCAAAGTGCCCCCGAAATTAACCCTAGTAAAGTTGCCACAGAAGTAGATGTGTCTCATGAGCCAAGTATACCTGCTTGGACTGGTGTTTCTTCATTAATCGGTTCTGGTACCCTTACTACATCATCCTCCACTACTTCAGCTTCTATATTTGGTGGAACTTCAGTATTCGGTTCATTGAAAACCCCTGTGGTTTCATCTCAATCAACTTTTAGTGGCACTCCAGTATTCGCTTCATCAGCTCCATCTTCACGTGTTTTCAGCTCTTCATCAGCAACAACAAATACCAATATTTTTAGTACTGCTACAACTGCTGTTACTACTTCTTCTGTCTTTGGTTCTACTAGTACAGCACCTTCTACAACTTCATCTGTTTCTTTGGCTACAACTACATCAGATTCAGTTGTTACTACCATTGAGTCCACTTCTACATCAAGTTTTGGAAGTCAGCCTGCTACTTCAACTTCAGTGTCTATATTTGGTTCTTCTACTGCTACAGTACCAACTCCAGCAATATCAGTATTTGGCTATTCTACTTCTGCCTCATCAGCTCCTCTACATATTACATCCTCTACATCTCCCTTATTTGGTAATGTAGCTAGTAACACAACAGCTGTAACTTCAATTTCAGTTTTCTCAGCAACTCCTGTTACTACCTCAACATCTATATTTGGGGAAGAAAAAAGTACACCCTCAGTATTTGGAAGTACGCCTAAAACAACTGCATCAATTTTTGGATCAGCTACGACTTCTGCTTCATTTTTTGGTAATAGTTCTGTTTTTGGAGCTGCTACCACCACTGTATCATCAGTTTTTGGGGGATCAAATACGACAACTGCATCATCAGTTTTTGGGGGATCAAATACGACAACTGCATCATCAGTGTTTGGAGGGTCAAATACGACAACTGCATCATCAGTGTTTGGAGGATCAAATACCACAAGTGCATCATCAGTGTTTGGAGGTTCAAACACCACAACTGCTTCATCAGTGTTTGGAGGAACACCTACGACTACTACTTCATCATCAGTTTTTGGAGGAACTGGGACTACAACTAGTTCTTCTCTTTTTGGTGCTGCAAACACTACATCAACATCATCTCTTTTTGGGACCACAACTACCACGTCATCAGTTTTCGGAGCAGCGAGTACTACAACTGCCTCATCAGTGTTTGGTACAACAAGCACTTCAACAACTCCTTCAATTTTCGGAGCTTCGAATACTACGACTACATCATCACTTTTTGGAACTCCTAGTGCCACTTCTACTTCTTCAGTTTTTGGTACTCCTAGTACAACTAGTTCTTCTATTTTCGGACCATCTAATGCTACAACATCTTCATCTGTTTTTGGTACTGTTAACACCACAACATCTTCATCAGGTTTTGGTTCCCCAAGTAATCAGGGAAGTTCAATTTTTGGAGCAGCAGCTGCTCTTTCATCCACTTCTTTCTTTGGATCTCCTACAACAACTAGCTCTTCCTTTGGAAATCAGTCAGCTGCTTCTATTTTTGGCGGCAGCTCCAGCTTTGGCACTCCTTCAACTACAAATTCATTTTTTGGTAAACCAATATGTAGCCCTACATCTACTACAGCTAGTGTTTTTGGTTCTACTACAAATGTTTTTGGAACCACAACTACAACGTCTACAAGTTCAATTTTTGGAGGAAATGGTTTTCAACAGAAGTCATCTCCTTTTGGCCAAACTACAGGCAGTGTTTTTGGTCAAACTCCTTCGTAAGTTTATTTTTTATCATAATTTGATTTTTTTAATGATACAAATTTTCTTATTTCTATTTATATTACTTTTATTTTTCTATTATTGCTTTTAGTTTTATTATTGGAGGATTTATCAGTTTTATTATTACTTTAAATAATTAGTGATGAAAGATATTGACATATGTATGTTGATTAGGTCTGGTGGTAATTTTGGAACAAGTGGTGGGTCTTTATTTGGAGGTACACCTAGTTTTGGAAGCCCATCAGCTCAAGGAAATATATTTCAATCAAGTAATTCCTTAATATTTAATTTTTTTTATTTATATTCTGATTATTAAAATATTTTCAATTAAAACATTCTATATTTTCTACTTCTTTTTTATTTTTGTCAATACATTTTATTAAAGGAAAGGTTAAAAAAATGATTTAATTAAAGATATAACTCCGACTACAGGTATAGCCCTATCCGTCCTAAAGAGTACAATGCACTTGCATACCTACGTAAACACATTGGTGAATTATTAGTTGATGCCTATGAATATTGAAACATGGTACAGTAGATGGGTGTCTTCCATACCCGAACGAAAGTCAAGACTCTTCTGACTGTAAAACTTTTATATTGATTTATTTTCTTTATGTTTACACACAGAGATGGAAGGAGTTTTCTTTGTGCTGACATGCACGGGACAGAATTTACTTGTTATTCGTTATCCGTAGTCAGGATTTTATTTTTATTTTTCAGGTATTGGTGACTTATATTTTATTATATATGATCATGAATTTAACATATGATATGATTTAAAATATCATGAAAAGTCGAAAATACTCCAAATATAATGAAATATTTTTTCAGTTTTTTGAGCTCAAATTGTTTCAAATCATTCAAGGGAATTCACTTAGTAATTTGATCTATCAAACTTAAAAATCGGTTTAGCCATTGGCTCAAAAAATGGTTACATACTCTCAAACGAACAGATTCAACACATTTAATATAATATTTTCTTAGTATTTTAAGAAAATATTGTTTCAAAACATTCATGGGATCATAACGAGTAATTTGACCCATCAAACTTCAAAATTAGTTGGACCATTCTCTCAAAAAATCCTTACATACACTCAGATGGACAGATTAAACACATTTAATACAATATTTCTTTAGTATTTTCAGCTCAAATTGTTTCAAAACATTCATTGGATCTCAACGAATAATTTGAGCCAGTAAACTTCAAATTCAGTTGAGTCGTTAGCTCAAAAAATCGTTACATTCCTACAAATGGTCAGATTAAACACATTATCCTCCTTGTGGCCATGGTGTAGTCAGATAAAAAGGTTTGAAGATGTGCTAAAGTAAGGGTTATTGATTTGAATATCTTATTTTTTGGTATAATATCAAGACAGGCATTGATAGTAATTTTGTATTTAATATCCAAATTGACTATTGTTTAATGCTACTTAATATTTACATTGGAGTACTAAGATAAGCTTAGCAATTTGTTGTATATAATCATTGGTAGTTTGAAAAGACAAACTCTGACGACGGTATACTACTACAGCATTAGATGAGGGGATAGGCTCTTGCGACGGAGCTTTAGGCATAGATGTGGGCCTTGTGGCCAGTGTACAGTATAAGGAGTAGAACTGTCTTCCTCGGTGGTTGAAGATGGTTTACTGCTGAGGTAGTTCGGCCTTGCTATCATCCAGTGTTGTTTTAGAGAGTTTATAGTACCTTTTCTAGCAGCTAGATAGAGTATGACTTCTGTTGTATTAAATTTATAGATACAATATGTTGTTATATATGAATTATGTTTGTTTATTTCTAATTATTAAAATTAAATAAAATTAGATGGTTATATAGTTAAATTTTGTAAATAATCCACATACATTTTTAAACCTGCCAGTTTGGTGCCCAAAGCAATGATTCAAAAAGAAGGGTGGGAAACAAAATACATACATCATCAGACATATAATATTTTTATATTGTGCATAATACAATTATTTTTAAAGTTAATAAATACAAGAAAATAATAAATTTCATGAATTTTGTTACATAAAAAACCACATTAAAATCCATAAGCGTGCGCAGCATCCTTTATTTTTATTAGGGTGTACAAAAACCAAAATACCAGAGTGTCTTTCCATACACCTCAGTCGGGTGGAGGATCTGGGAAAATTCTTTACTCCCCTGGAAAATCTTTCAAAGAATATGCTGTCTAAAATGTATTTTAAACCATTTTTATCTTATAATTAATCCAAAACCAAAAATTTATCACTCTTGGTCTATAAAAAGGTTTTTGTTAAAGTTTTTGAACTTTAGTTCTAAGCAACATGTTTTTTTAAAAGTTATGTTGACTTTGCTTGTATATTTAGTTATATGAGTTGTATATATATGTATACAGGTTTTTAATATAAATTATACGGCAGAGTAACAATAGATGATGGTATTTAAAAAAAAAAAAAGTATATATACTAGGTTGTTACAAAAGTCCTTGTTACATATTTTAAACATTATTGAATTCTACTCTTCAAAGTAAAATCCATTCTTTTTAACTAATTTCACCCATCTTCCTGTCAGTGATTGGATTTGATGCCGGTAACATTCCTTTGGGTTTGAGACAAAAAGCTCTTCACATCCAATTTTTACGTCCTCGTAATTATTAAAGATCGGTCCCTTTAAAAAATGAGTCATTGATCTAAACAAACCATAATCTGATGATGCAATATCTGGGCTATTCGCAAAATGTGACAAAACATTTACTCCTTTCAGTTCTGATAATTTTTCCTTAGTCAAACGAGAACGATGTGCAGGGGCATGGTTGTGTTGCAAAATGGCTTGGTTTCTGTTGATCAATACGGGTTACTTTGCACTGCATAAACTCTCTTCTACGGCCGATAAATCATGAGTAGTTGCATGTGGGTTCACACATTCAAGAAGAACGGCATCATCAACGACTGATGGGTGACTTGATTTGGATTGTATGGCAGTGTTTGATGGATAATTGATTTACCTTCCATGGTACAAATTTTTTCGGAGGCTGCCTTTGCGCTTAAATGTATATGTAATCACAATGTATTCTGACATTGCACGTGCGTTTTAAAAATGTAAATGATCACATAAAGCCATCTTAAGGCACAAGAAATTAAAGGATTAGTAAACAAGCATTGAAATAAGTAGTAGGAACAAAGACATTCTTATAGGATAATTATGAGAGTTGGAATTTAGGATTATGCTCATGCACAAGGACTTCGGCAACAACCTAATACATGAACAATTAGTTTAAATTTGTTAAGTTACTCGAGATAAAGGGAGTTAGTTAGAGAGGTGAGAAAAGTATCCCATCCCAGTGGACTATCTGCCTTCTCCAGGTCACTGCCTATTCGAGCCCACCCTACTCGTCTTCCCTCCCATCTTCAAAAGGCTATTAGAATGTTTTAGGAATTGATTTTTTTTCTATTTAATTATTCTTTTAAGCTAAACCAACTCACAGATGTCTGCACGAGGTTTCAAAGTTTCTTTATTTTAAAATTAAAAATGTTGTAAGAAAGTGTAATTTATTTTTTTTAAATTATATTTATAACATATTTCAATTTAAATAAAATGGAGAAGCAGGAGAAACAAGTGTAACAACTAAAGGTGGACTACAAGGAAGACACACTTTTTTTTTTTTTCAACAAACAGTCCTCGATAAGTTAATCCTCTGCTTCTACACTTTCACAACCTAGAAGTTTTAATATTAATACATCTGACTCTCTCATAATCTTTATTCATCATTAATTTTAGATAGGATGAGTTAAATAAATTTGTGAAAAACAAACAAAAAGTAAGATTCACTTGAATAAATAAAATATCCGTCAACACTTGAATAAATAAAATATCCGTCAATTGATAATAAAAGTAAAAGTTTTATCAAAATAAGGTTGATATGATAAAATAAAGTTACGCCATGTTAAATTCAGGATTATGAATGGCCCAGTGTAATTACTATCATATCTTGTGATAAGCTGAGGAAGAGCTTGTTATGGACTTTAATGCATGATTATTTTCTAGGCAGATTAAATTCACCCCCACTTGTGTGGTATTCCACACAAGTGGGGGTGAATTTAAGTCAAAATTTCGGCCACTATTACGATAGCCACCATTTTTTAAAGATTTTGTGCACCTCTACAGCTCCTCCAAATTGAGTTGGAGGGTTGGCAATTTGCATATGAATTGAGTTGGTGTTAGAGAAGTGCTTTTTGGGGGTCATAATTTTTTTTTTTGTAGTTTTGTTTTGTATGCCATAGTGAATGCTGAACTAAATATTGCAGAAATATTTGTTTAATATACAACACACTTTCTCTTTAAAGTTGGTTTAAAATTAAACTTGCACAGGTGGAAGTGGCAATATATTTGGTGCTGCAGCTAACACCAGCCCATTTAGTGGAACAGGGCAAGCAGCCAGCCAGCCGACATTTGGTTCCCCACCTTCCTTTCAGTCAGCTCAAAGTAAGCTAACGACAGTATTACTTATTTATTTTTTTGTAATAGCATTGTTTCATTATATTGATACCTTACAGCACACATGTGCTATATCCATTCTTTAATGCTTTTAACTCAAAGTAAAGTTTTGATATGTGCATTACTCCAGTAGTGCAGCTCAATATCTTTTGATATTTAGTTATTAAAGACCTTAAACTTAGTAAATATCAAAAGACATTAATCTTCAATACTGGATAATACACATATCAAAACTTTACTTTGAGTTTTACAAAAGTATTAAATAATAGCACAAGTATGGTGCTCTAAGGTATCGATAATAATCTGCCTTTGTTGAAGGCCATAATACTTAATTAATTTTTCATTTGTGTTTAAATATTGCTATCCAATAAATTTTGCATTTGAACTGTGATTGTTTTATGAAAGGACCTTTCGGCACTGCAGCTCCTGTGTTTGGTGGCCAGTCAACATTTGGTGCCAGTCCCACATTTGGAGGATCTCCAACATTTGGTTCTCCAGGTAATTTATTTGTTTTTTTTTTAATAATTGGTTTAGGTCTATTAGAGTATATTTTATATTCACAATGCACAGGAATAGTTTCTTCTATTATTGTGCAGTACGGAAACCAGCACTGGAGATGAACATCCTCTGGACATGCTGCAGTGTAAGTTGTTTGTGAAACCAACTACAAAAATTATTGTCCAGTCAAATTTCAGATTTATCTTGCAAAAGGTGGGGTTTTATTGTTTTAACTTGTTTATATGGGTGTTAAGATAGAGGAAACAAGTTTTGTCCACCAAATTTATTATGGCTAAATTTTCTATAGCCTAATAACGAAATTTTCAAACTTTTTTTAGTTTTTTTCTTATGACTTCTTAATGATGCGTTTTATATAAAAACATTTTATTACAAAAGTTAAAAATCATTCAAATTTGTACTTTTTGCACTGGTTTTTTTAACGGAATATTTTCCAAGATATAGCTCTTCAAATAGGGATCGACTGGTATCGATATTAATATTGGCCCGTTGGCCGGTATTAAAGGCCGATAGATCGATACTTTTTTTTTTTTGAACGATTAGATTTACACATGTGTTTTATGCCACAACAGGGACACATTTGCCGACACATGTGTCTATATTATCAATTGCAACTGGGGATGAGTCAATGGGGGTCTTTTCTGTTTCCAGGCCTCCGCTTACTATTATGATATCGGTTACCCAATTCAGATAACTGTTGTTATTAATGATAAATAAAAACACATGCTATTTTATATGAAAATATTCGGTTCATATGTGTTGTGATTACTGTTATGAATAATGAGCAAATTTGTGAAAAAAAAAAAAAATATAAGACAGAAGAGGACTTTCTTGTTTTTGTTTAGTCCGAATACATTCCGAGGGAATTAGCCTGCCGTAAGGATCACAACACGAAATTGCAAGCTAGAGGAGCAGCATCACAGTGGAGATGCTACAAACGAGGTTGCAATGAATCAAAAGGAGTAAAGACCGTTACATGGTGCGAGGGTCTGAAAATACCCTTCATGAAAATTATTAGATTCATTGACTCGCGGTCAAAACAAAGAATGTCCATTTAATTCTGCAAGGAGGAGTTGGGGTTAGTTTATTGCACTGCAGTTGATTTGAACAATTTGTTGAGAGAGGTTTGTGCATTTGATTTACTGGAGGCGTAATGGAAATTGATGAATCTGTTTTCTCGAGGAGGAAGTCACACAAAGAAAGATTGTAACCGCAACAGTGGGTTTTCGGAGGGATTTCAAAGATCACAAAAGAATTTTTCTTATTTGCAGTTCCCGATCGAAGTGCCCGCACATTGGTTCCCATTATCAAGACCGATATACGTCCAGGAACAACTATAATTTTGGATCAATGGATGGAGAGCTTATGACGCATTAGGGCAGGTAGGTTACAATCATTTAACTGTTAACCATTCCTTGCATTTTGTCTACCCGGACTCTGCAGCTCACACAAATATAGTCGAGAGTATGTGGGCATCAGCAAAAATGCGCAACAAGATTAATTGTGGAACGCACATAACCCTCATTGATAATTGATAACTAGCTTTGCGAGTTCATGTGGAGGAGGAGATGCGTGGGAAAGGATATATTTTACAAAATTTTAACAAACATCAATGACTTCGCGGCGGCAGATTTCAATTTCACATAATAAATATTCTTATTTTATTTGTTAATAAAAAATATATTAAATCTTGCCCAGCTGTTGCTTTTAGTAACAGTTTATCATAATGAGTACCTGATATCATTATAGTAACTGGAGGCCTTGAAACAGAAAAGACCTGAGTCTATGGAATGGAGAAGGCTAGGAGGAGCACTTCCGCTAAAGGCAAAAGTCATTCAGTCGACAAAAAAGGTAATGGCCATCATTTTTTGGGATCCTAGAGGAATTTGCTGATTGATTTTAAGGAAAGAAAAATCACAGTGAGTGCTGAGTATTATGTAGCCCTACTTCACCGTTTACGAAACGCCGTCAAAGAGAAAAGATGGAGGAAGTTGAGTAGAGGTGTTCAGCTTCTTCACGACAACGCCCCTGTCCACATAGTATTGATTTCAAAGGCCGCTGTGAAGGACTGCAGATTCCAAGAAATCTCCCATCCACCCTAGAGCTCAGAGTTGGCCCCAAGCGACTTCTACCTTTTCTCAAAGCTAAAATCTGACCTTCAAGGGAGGAGATTTAACACCGACAAAGAGGTTCAAGCAGTGGTGGAAGAACCTTTTTATAATAAGGAAGAAAATTATTTTTTTTTCATGGTATAGTAATGTTGACTAAGCATTGTATTAAGTGTGTAGAACTTAGAGGAGAATATATTGTAAAACAATAATACCAGTTTTTTCTTTCACCTTTCCTTCTTCCTCAGGCTGGAAACTTATGGGCCTTACTACGTATAAATGTAAATATTTATATATTTGTTTTTAGGTGGTCAAACATTTGGTAGCCCTGGTCAACATTCTTCTACTTTTGAAAATCTTGCCAATCAAGACACTTTATCATTTGGTAATCTGGCGCAACAACAGGCATTTCCTACCACTTCCTTTGGGTAAGAATTGATAATTTTATATTATTATTATTATTATTTCACATTACATTTATTAATTATTTATTTGATATATAAACAAATATTATTTTTCGTACCATTAACATTTTACCTCTGCTGTTAACTATCTGTGTTCAACATTTTTCAATATTGGACTACTGATGCCAAACAAGAAACTGTTAAATAGGCAATTCCTGTTCCGTAGATCGACAGATATACTCCTAAATCATAGATTATTTTTCAAATTGAATGAAATGAAAATTCCTATTATATTGGTATTTTAGGTGATACCATGTATTTCTTAAGTATCCTTTCTAACCTCTTGTGTAGTTTTGTTTGAGGGAATATGCTTTGATATATATAACATAAAATTTCATAATTTCACTGATTCAATGCTTTTCCCTTAATTTAAAAGACATTTATTCAATATTATTAAATGAAGTAATGGAGGGGACAGTGAACTGTTTTTGCAACTAGTTAAGTTGCTGTATTTATTTGTTAAATTTAGTAAATTCTGCTTAATCGGAATAGGAGATGTTTTGGACATTATTCAAGGAAGTGCCTTTTATCGGGACGTTTTTCAACCTTATAGTCAAAATTTTAAATCCCCTTACTTTTTCTACTAGTGTATAATTTTTTAAAGTGTTAATTTTTTATTAGTTTTATAGTATTATGTATTATTAAGATTTTGCAAAACTTAGCAATCTATAGAATATTATTTTTTTCTGGAGAGTTTAGACCTACCTAACCTGTCCTATTGAGGTTAAAGGTTCTACTATTGTTGTTTTAGTCTGGTTTCTTTTTTTGCTTGATGTCTATTGATTTACAAATTATTTTTATCTAATTCTTCCTTTGTACTGTTTTATTTCAGTTAGAACTTTATTTTATCTAATAAGTGTGTGTAATAAGTTCTGATCTTTCTAATCATAGTTTCATAATTAATTGCTTATTTAAATTTTTAATTGTGTATATTGGTTCAATGGTCTGTCTGATATTGATCTCATTTTTATTAAGGAGTATGTTTTTTTTTTCAAAAGTAAAGTAAAGTAAACTTGCTGTGATCCGGAATGTTCGGGACTAGAGGAATACTGGATTACAAAATATTCTGGTTTACACAATGAATATTGGGTAAAATGTTAATTAAACAAAAAATGGCAGTGATTTTATCAGAATAAAAAATGTTATAATAACATAAAATACCTGATTATGAAACAAAAAAGTGTACTGTAGGCATATACAAAATTTAATTTGAAGTTGAGCAAAATGGTTGATCTAAGTATATGGGATTATTCTTTTTGGTTGAAGCTATCGTAAGCAAATCTCGAATGTCAATTTGTTTTTCAGTCTTCTCTCTAGTGATGGTACCAATAACAGTAACAAAATATGGTAACAGAATAGAAATGACTAGTATCTTTTATTACTGTTATTGGTATTTAAATTGTTTTTTTCTTAGCCCTAAAACTTAGGCCGAAACATTGGCACCCAATAAAATAAGTTCAAATTATTAGTGTGATCTTCGTTGGTCCCTCCTCCCAACCAACTTCATCAGTCAACTAGGTCTGAACCAGTACTTAATATTTCATTTGATTTTCAGAGGGAGTTCTTTTAGCAGCTGGAGATCATGACGCACCTAATAATGGTCTTGATGAAGAAGAGAGTAAGGTTAAGATAAATGAAAATAATGTAAAAAGTGAATGTTATAGTTATAATAACAATTTTAGATATTCATTTATTTGTGCCTTCATTTTTTTTTTATATGAACATTTTCGCCATGCTGTACATTTGTTTGGGTGTTAGTAATTTATATGTTACTGAATCCATTGTAGAAAATGAGAATGTTTACAATTCTATTTTATAATTGTTGAGAATTCGTATCTATTAATTTATAAATTTTACAAAAATGTATGAATTGGAAATATATATATTGGAAAACAAGGACTAATGCCTCATTAATTTTATTTTTTGTTACCCATAATATATCACGAAATCATAGGAGCTGTTTAAGGAAAGCAATGGATTTTTGGCTGATTTGGGAAATATGGTTATTCCAGGTACTGGTCAAAAATTACTCCAAGGTTTCCGACAGAGGTATGGAAGTGAATTGATAGGCAATGGAGATAAAGGAAGGGAATTTAGAAGATGTTTGGAATCGATAAAGATGGTTCGGTTTTTTCTGCATTCAGCTTCAATTCGTTGTTTGCTGACCAAGCGTTAATAGCATTGATGTCTTCTTGCAGCTTTCAGATTGCCTCAAGAATCTCGATATGATGAAAGAATAGGTAAATTTGAAGGTCGTCAACATATAAGTGGTATTGTGAATGGTAAATGGAGTCAGGAAGATCATTAATATAAGTAAAGAAAAGGATTGGTGAGAGTGAGGAATACCACATATTAGTAGAAGAGAATAGACGTATTAGGAATGTTATTGCTTGGGAACGAAGGGAAAAGAAGGAGAGGAACCATTTTGAAACATTATTATTAATAGAGAGGCTATGGAGTTTGGAAAGGAGAATCTCATGGATAACTGAATTGAAGACTTTTGAAAAGCCGAAGAGAACAAGGATAGTGATTTTCTTGATGAGATGAAAGACATTCCATCATTGAAATAGTGAGTCAAGATAGGATTTAGATGTTCAGATTTTAGTGAGTCAACATCCCGCCAAGAAATCCTCAGGAATGAGTTCAGTAGTTGGGATATTATAAGAAATCTTGATGAGGTCATTCTATGAGAGGGAAAACATGGATTCTGAGAGGAGGATATTAAATTTTGGGAAGAATTCATTATGAAAAGATATGTACTTGAGAACCAGGTATGATGGGTGGATTGAATAGGTATGATAAAAAGGTCTAGGAAGTGGATAAGGTCTACTAGGTATGGTTTATCAGGAGAGCCAGAGGACAGATTAGTGTTGAAGTGCTGTTATTATGCTATTAAATAAAAGACCATAATTGAAAAGGGAGGATTCAAATGCAGGATCACCTGTGAAGGGTGGTACACCATGACATAGAGAAGGGAAATGAGTCTGTGGAAATTTCCTCAAATAGCTATTCTAAATGAAGAGTATCAAGAGTAGGAAATTTTAACCTCAGACTATCATGAACGAAAGGAACCTATGCCCTGACCAGTTTGTCTGTGATCATCATTATGACTTAAGGCATAATTAAGGATGGATATAGAGGAAGAGGGAATATTTGGTTAGAGCCAGGCTTTTGATAAGGCAATAATATGATAGAAGTTATAAAGAAAACAATCAAGAAATTTGTCAAAATCTGCTGGGAGGGATTGGGAGTTAATGTGGCTGGACAATAGGGTATTAGTCATATAAGGAACAAGGGAGGAATATTATAGTAAGGAGTAAGGAAAGTTTGGGTATGAACAGAGAGGTGCAGTGGGCAGTATTTGAAAAAGATGCAAAGAGAAAAAAATGAAAGATAAGTATTACTTCTAGCGGGAGATACAATTAAAAAAAAGAAAAGACCTTGGAATCTAACATAGAAAATATAATGGAAAAATAAAAGCATGATGAGAGATAAGAAAATAATTTTCAAGTATATATAAATAAGTTAAAGCGATTTAAACATAAAAATAAATGACAGAGAAGAAAACAAAAGGTTTTATCTTTGTCGTAAAAAATTGAATTGTGCCATTGAAACGCATCGATGTCTTCCACTTTGTTAATAATTACTACCGGTTGGTCATCATCTCGCCGACAACGAACCCACCTTCTGACAAACCAGATATACATTACTTTGCCGGCGGCCTTCCTCTGCCTCGCAAGCCAGTTAAGATGCCGATTGTCAGAGGTCATCTCTTCGCCGATGTATTTTCGTCGTTCTCCCAGCCGAGATGCTTGGTGGTGGTGAAGTCTTCTCATCTTTTGGAGTCTTACCACCTCGTCACTGACCATCTGACGTGTGAAACGCACGATAATCGACGGTGGCCGAGGGTCCTCACCTCGAGGTATCTTTCTCTCCACCAGATTCAGGTCCTCAGGATTCAACTAAATTGACAGGGCCGACCCGACGGACAAAATAATCCCTCTTATTTCCAGTGAATGAAGTTGCTCCATATGATTCAGCTTAACCTCCAAGTTTTTTATTTGTATTTTCATCGTAGTATTTTCTAATAGAATTTTTTTATTATGTCATCTTGTTTTTTAGCTCTATTTCCATCGATTTGAGCCTCTTCGAGGCCCTCAAAAGCCTATTCGGGCCTGTCCACGGTGGTTTTAAGGTCTTTAGTTTGTCCGTCATCCTCTCTAATTCTAATATAGTGACTATGTTCATCCTTTCATCCATCCTACTACCTGGAATGCCGCTATAATGCCTGGTCATGGATTTTGTCGAGGGGCTACAAGCGTGGCAGTATAACTATTTTTTCTTGATTTCAGCCGTACCAGCACCAGAGATGCTGCAGCATTTGCTGTGACATACGTTTTTGCAGCTAAAGCATAGAAGCGCTTTCTTGTCTTCTCCGACGACAGCTGTTTTGCAAATCGTAAATAGAGTCATTACCATTTAGTCAGTACCATTTAAAGTTTATAGATCCTCTAATTGCTTCTTCTTCCACCGCTTCTTATTCCTCCTAGCAATTGCTTCTCCTCTCTTCGCCACAGTTCCTCTAATGCATCTTTCTTGTATTGCGTTGCTCCTCTGCATTCGTCATCAAACCACACCTTTTCGGATTCCTTCTGCTGAAATCCTAGTGTCTCTACTGCCGCACCTACAATCGTCTGCGAGATTTTCTTCCATGTATATCTATACAACATTCATATCATCAGGCCAGTCTACCTCTCGTAGCTTATTAATCACGAAGTTGGAGTACCTTGAACTGATTTGCTCTTCCTTCAGTTTTATAAGGTTGAATTTTCGGGCTCTTTGAATGCGCTGAGTTTTAACCATTGATGTGCTTAAGCGCGGTATGACCAAAAAGTGGTTAGAGTCAAGGCTTGCACTCCTAAAAACTCTAACATCCAGCAGGTTAGATCTGCTTCGAGCATCAATCAAAATGTGGTCAATTTGGTTGACCGTATTGCCATCTCGTGATGTCCGTATGCCTTTATAGACTGTCTTATGTGGAAAAAAGTTCCACCTATTACGAGGTGTCTGGAGGCTGCAAAATTGATTAATCGTTGCCCATTTTCATTGGTCTCTTCATGTAGGCTGTTTTGACACATTGTTGGGGAGAAAATTGGTTCCCTACCCACTTTAGCATTCATGTCACCCGCTGTAACTTTTACATCATACCTTGGGCACTCATCTATGGGATATTTCCAATAGATCATAAAATTCATCCTTTTCTGTGTCCTCACAAGCCTCAATAGGAGCATGAACGCTCACGATGGAGACGTTTCTGAATTTCCCTTTTATTCTACGGTAAGCATAGACGCGGGCTAACAGGCTTGAAACCAGTCACTAGCCTTCTAGAACGCCTAGAGACAATGAAACCAGTGCCATATTGGTGTAACCTATCATGACAGCTATAATAAATATTGTGATGCTGTTTTTCTATGATACCATTTCCTGTCCACTGGATCTCCAATATGGCAGCAATACCTATATTATATTAATAGATATTGCTATAATATAATATAGGTTATATAATATACAAATATATAATATTAAGCAATATATATTATAGCAATACCTAGTCCAGTTGTTCAAGGAGCAATCCCAGTGCTCAGGAAAGGAAACCAACAGAAGTATAGGAACAACGGAAGATGATATTGATGAAGCCATCCCACCTGATTCTGACGACATCGAATATATTCTTGGAAAATTAAGGAATAATAAGTCTCCAGGATCAGACAGGATTCATGGAGAGTTTCTCAAGCAAGGCGGGAGTCGCCTCTCAGATGAAGCATGTAAATTAATATCAAACATTTGGGAAACAGAAAAGGGACCATAAGAATGGAAAGAATCGCTCATTGTCCCAATTTTTAAGAGTAAAGGAGATGCAAGTGATTGCAGAAATTATAGAGGCATCAGCTTATTTAATTCTGCGTATAAGGTTTTCTCTATTGCTCTATATAATCGCATCATGCCATATATGGAGAGACTACCATCGGAGACTACCAAGGTGGTTTTAGGACAAATCGATCTACGATTGATCAAATATTTGCCCTTAGACAGACCGTGGAAAACATTAAAGAGTAAAATAACTCGATGTGGATGCTCTTTTGATTTTGAGGCGGCATACGATATAGTGGCTAGGAAAGAGCTGTATAATGTCATGCAAGAACTGGGCATACTAGCGAAGTTAATACGTTTGACGATGGCTACAATGGAGGGTAGAATTAAGGTGAAAGTAAACATTGGCGACTCCTTCGAAGTTTGCTCGGGCCTGAGGTAGGCTGACTTATTAGCCCCACTCCTGTTTAATATTGTTCTAGAAACCATCATGATAAGGGCTGGATTAAATAATAGAGGACGTGCTTGCATACGCAGAAGACGTGGTCATTGCAGAGCGATCACTTCTAGCAGTGAAGAAAGCATTCTGTAGGTTGGAAAATGGGGCTATGTGTCAATGAAGCCAAAACCAAAATCCTAGAAGGAAGAAGAAGCTCGTCCATCCACCTCAGCACTATGCCATAGGAAACCATACATTCCAAGCAGTCCCGAGCTTTACCTACCTTGGGTCAATAATAAATGAAACCCATAGCGAAGATGAGGAAATATCGACTAGAATAATGGCTGCCAATAGAGCTTATTATTCTCTAGCGAGTCTTATGAAAAGTAGATTGTTAACTTATGGAATGATTGGGGCAGATCCTGAGAATGGATGAAGCGAGAACTGCAAGCAGGCATGGGAAGCCAGAAGGAGTTAGGTCTAGAGGAAGACCGAAGTCTAGATGGATGGATAATGTAAAAGAAAATTTAAGGATGAATGGGATATCCATCAGGTGCACTGCCAACAGGGAGGACTGGGCAAAGGCTACTGAGCAGGCCAAGGAACGCTACATGCGTCTGTCCCGTCAATAATGAATGAATGAATTTTCTGTCCACTAGATCTCCTGTATGGCAGCAATACCTATTTTATAAATACCCAGTTGTTCAAAGAGCAATCCAAGTGCTCCGGGTCAAAATGGACTGAGCGTGTTCCATAGTACAAGTCTAAAATTCAAATGGCGGTTTTTGCCATTTTCTTCAAATCAGAAACATGATTAAGTAAAGACCGGGCTATTACCCTCAGTTTATATGTGGAATCACCACGAAAATATATAATGGTATTTATATTATTATTATAGAATAACATCAGTGTCAACGTTTTCGCCATTGGAGAGACCGGAGACGTGTATCCGCTCAAAGTGGTTAAGGAGGAGAATCAGTCTTCTCCTCTTTAACCACTTTACCTACCTACCTCATTGCGTGACGGAAAAGAGTTGTTGATGTTGCTTCGATATTATCGAACGAAAAGTTGTTTTAAACTCTTTTCCGTCACGTAAGGAGGTGAGGTAATCTGAAAACGATAACGTATTATTAACAGCTACCTTTTTGATCCCTTTCGCATTTTTCTTTTCCTTATCGTTGTGGATTCGTAGAGAGTACATTTTCGCTCGCAGTCCGACAAACTCGGAGACGGACACTCCGTTGGCCTCATCTTTAAATTTCCCCAACACCTTTTTATTGTAAGTCCTGTGTGCGGGATGGTCGTGGAAGTAGTCAGACGTATCGAGTTCGTCCATGTAGTTGTCCATGTCATTATAAAAATCGTCCGGTTGTATAAGATATAATAAACTGTCTGTGTCAGTGTACATAAGTTTTAGTCTGTCTGGTCCGTAGTAAGCTAGCATTGAATTGTAATGAAAATCGTACATCCGGACTTTGGAGAGATCCAGAATGGTCATCCCTACGTAAATAGGTTTGTTCATCTTGATCTGTTCAAAGTCCAGATGCACTGCCACTAATGATTCAGTGTATATCGTCCTGTCCTTATAAGTTGGTTTCGCTATTAGTCTGTTTAATCGTCGTTGACTAACTACAAGTTCAATTTTATGTCGTTTTCGAACATCCTCCATAAACTTTCCAAAAACGGCATTGTTCATGAGCTTGTAGAAGTTTTTGTCAAAATCATTAGTGGCCTGTTGTCGATGCCTTGTGTTGAGGTCAATGTAACTATGAAGCAATTGAGATTGTCGGAATCTGAGAGCTCGATGTACTCGAACTAACTTTAGTCCTAAGCCTATGGCCTGCTGTAAATTCACAAAATGTACAACATACTTCTCCTTGTTGCTCAGAGAGGCTAAAATTTTTCTGAATTTCCCACCAGGTGCAACTTTATTCTCTGGCAACAGGGGGAAATCGTTGTGCAAATTGTGTAATCTTTCCGGATACTCTATATCAGCTTCAACTATGCAGCCGAAAGGCCCGTCTTCCGGTAAGTTGAGCCAATCTAGAGATTCCGGATTCTGAACCCATTCGAAACAGCCAGACGGAAGCGCTTTCGACATCGCCCATCCGTACAAGTTGTTGGCGTCCAGATAAGCGATGTATGTCGATTCCTCCTGGGGATCTCGACTTGGGTCCAGATATTTATTACTCGCTTTTCCATAACGGTGACTGCATTGGCACAAGCCACCTCTTATCCCCCGCTCGATCATTAAGACCATATCATAATCATCAAATAGATCTAATTGTACTCCCGTATACTTCAGCATGGCATCCCAAGCGAGTCCGGGTGCCGTATAATACCAGGCCGGATCCAGCGAATATGCTCCCAAGCAAACATCTCTGAAATTCTCAAATATGTCGCAAAGGAGCATGACATCTACCTTGAGGTAGAGTTCGCTGTACTCGGCCAGGGTTCTGATAGTATACGTATCCCATACCGCTTGAGCATGCTGATAGTCATCGTCCGAGATGGGATTTCATTTAATTGACTATAAAATGCCTCCTTCGGGGGTAGAACCGTCTCCCGAAGTTTCTCGAACGAATCCATAGGGGTACACTCCTTTTCTGATCACGAGGTCTAAATGATCGGCGGGGAAGAATTTACCCGTCTCCTTAAAGTTAGGCTTGGGTAAATTCTTGGACAACCTATCGAGACTGGACGCTAGGAAACGGAACGAGTCCACAAACCTAACGGTTAAGGCGCCCACTGTCATTCCGAAGGAGATGTATTTCTCCACAGAGTTGGGGACTTTTTTTTTTTCTTCTTCATTTAAGTCACGCCCCAACTCTCGGACGATAAAGTGAGCGTCGTAACCGCTGAGATTATGGAAGAGGACGGGAAGGAAACGTGGGGTACGGTAGAGGATATTGCATTTGAAATGTGCTGGACCACGATACATCCCTGTGATGTGATCGTGATCCATCACTTTCTCATTCTCAAGAGTGTATGGACGGGAACAAAGGTAGTAGGATTGGGATCGGAGGTGAGCTTCCTTCTGCGATGGTGTCATGGTGGTGGCATGAGCCGCTTCATGGAGTACACCTGAGACACCTTCCCCGCCACTTCCTTGATATATGCCATAAATTTCGCCGCTGAATCCTCACCTATGTAGATATAGAGTTCAACGGGAAAATCTGCGGGCAGCGAGTGGCGTGGGATGTTTCCTGCAATTTTCACATGTACACAGAAACTCATCGGAAGGTGTCTCTGGTAGGGAGTTGACTGTGAGGATCTCGACTCTCCCGGTTGAATCTTTTCTAAAATTGATTCAAAATCTGCATACACGACAAAGGGAATCCTCACTTGTCGTTGGATGTTGATAAACGATATACTCTGAGGATTCCCCCCATCGTCGCAGGCCGGAAGTACGATTCGAGTAGGTTTATTTTTCCCACAGTACTCCATGTGCTCCCTCATCCGCTCAGCGATGTCTCTCCCATCTAAATTGAAGTGGGTAAAACATCGCTTGCAGACGTGTTTTCCGACGCGGTACTTGGAGATCTGCGAAGCCACTAATATGTTGAAGTCTTTTATATAAGCGTAGTGGCTTCGCCCATCATCCGTTGTCAGAAGAAGGAGATCACGATGATCAGTCTTCTCCTCCTTAACCACTTTGAGCGGATACACGTCTCCGGTCTCTCCAATGGCGAAAACGTTGACACTGATGTTATTGTGTCGCTCAAAAGTTTTCACCTCTTGGAGAGGAGTGGGGAAGGAAATGCAGTCAAAGTTATACCTGTGTTGCAAATTTTCATACTTGCTCACTCGTTCTGGATTAGCACCATTGGCGAGGAGTGACAATATTGCATACTTGAAACACTGCTCGTCATTATTTTGGACATTTATAATAGCTTTTCTAGCTGCAATTTTAGGCGGAAGCGTTATATGGCTGGAGGCGCCTAGAGGTCTAAGTCGATTGACTTTCAAGAGAAGATCGTAAAGACCTTTAAGAAACCATCCGCTCCCCTTCATCGCCATCTCTTCCATCTCGGTAGCCATCTTCGCATACATTCCGCTTAGACAATCCAAAATGGAAGAGATGTCGTAGATAGCTTTATTTTTGGTTTTGAAGGCACGATCGCACGTCTCTCCTTTGACGTTTTCGTACGCCTCCAATACCAAATTGAACTTTAGGGGAGCGTCTGATTCCGACCAAAATTCTGAAATCAATCGATATAGAGTATCTGTCTGATTGCAGAGAAATTCCACTGCATCGATTGGTTCAGAACATGGAAGGAAAAAAGTCTTGAGGTCTCCTCCAAATGATGTTTCTATCTGAAATAGAGACCCCATAGTCGCCTCCAACCGCCTTCGCTTTGTCATGACGAGCGGTGTTTCTGGCTGACAGCGACGTACATGCTTTATGCACTGCGTTACAGAATATAAAATCTTATCGCAGGAAACACATGTACCTTGTGGCAGGGTAGCCAAACATGAATTTTCATGATGGACTCTATCAATCTTCCTACTAAAATCTCTGTCGCAGTATTGACACTTATTTAATGACGAAATGATAAAAAATAAAAAGTTAATTTAAAATGAAATAACTAAAACTCTAACTATAAAAATATTAAATAAATAAAAATCAAAATTAATTGAAAAAAAAAGAATTAATCTTATTTTTTAAAAAAAATATTATACAATTAAAAATTATAGAAAAACTAATATAGAAGAAAAAAAATAAACAACGAGAAAATTAAAAACAAATTGAAAAATTATATAGAAGAAAAAAAATTAAACTATGAGAAAATTAAAGACGAATTGAAAAAAAATTAAGCAAAATATTAAATTTGAAAACAAAAGAGTTAAATCTTAACTTTGAAAAAAAAAAGTATTAAACAGTTAAAAAAAAAATTAAACGATGAGAAAATTAAAAACGAATTTATAAACTGATATGGAACAATGAGATAAATCTACACTCCAACCAAAAAGAATAACAGGTTTAAAAAAAAAATCAACTCACACGTTTCCAGAAATGTTGCAACTAGCACGATGAGATAATCTGATTCTATTCAGACAGGTTCGAGCAAGTCGAACAGGGTTTAAATAAGATATAAAATAGGATTAGTGCTAATTTAGAATTAGTGTTAATTAGGGATTAATTAATATTTATTAATAAAAATTTACTGCATCGTGTTCGATGTTATCAATACCGACTCGTGTACTTTGAAAATATTTTAAAGCTATGAAAAGGTATAACCTCTTTGGCCAGCGCGATACAGTCGTTTCGATTTATCGATATATTTGTAAATTTGTATGTCTATTAATTATACAATCAGAGATTAAAAAGTTATTTTGTTTGCCTATAAAATTTAAACTTTTTAAGAATTAACAGTTCAAACTCCTTAAGCTATTCAAATATTAAGAAGCTCTATCAATGGTGATAATTAAAAATTAGTTATAGGAGCTTAAAGTTCGAGTAGGAATTAATGATTAATTCATATCCATAAATTACAATTTACTGCGAAATATTCGTAGTTATTAATACCGACTCGTGTACTTTGAAAATATTTCAAAGCTATGAAAAGGTATAACCTCTTTGGCCAGCGCGATACAGTCGTTTCGATTTGTCGATATATTTTAGGGATTAAAAGTTAATCCTTTTAAGGCCATTATTTATGCTATAAGAGATTAAATATACGTAGAACATTGAAAAGTTGTTTTGTTTATGTTTCATCGAGATAAGTAAAGATAGAGTATTAACGAGTATGAATTATTCATTAATTAATATTTATCAATTAAAATTTACTGCATCGTGTTCGAAGTTATTAATACCGACTCGTGTACTTTGAAAATATTTCAAAGCTATGAAAAGGTATAATCTCTTGGGCCAGCGCGATACAGTCGTTTCGATTTATCGATATATTTGTAAATTTGTAAGTCCATTGATTATACAATCAGAGATTAAAAATACGTAGAACATTGAAAAGTTGTTTTGTTTATGTTTCAGCGAGATAAGTAAAGATAGAGTATTAACGAGTATGAATTATTCATTAATTAATATTTATCAATTAAAATTTACTGCGACATGTTCGTCATTATTAATACCGACTCATGTACTTTGAAAATATTTCAAAGCTATGAAAAGGTATAAACTCTTTGGCCAGCGTGATACCGTCGTTTCGATTTGTCGATATATTTTAGGAATTAAAAGTTAGTCCTTTTAAGGCCATTATTTATACTATAAGAGATTGAAAATACGTAGAACATTGAAAAGTTGTTTTGTTTCTGTTTCAGCGAGATAAGTAAAGATAGAGTATTAACAGTTCAGAGTCCAAAAGCTGTTATTTATTTATATGTTAGAGATAAACAGTTCAAGGTCCAGCAGTTGTTACAGGATTATTGGATTCTACTATTTATTTATGGTTTAGAGATAAACAGCTCAAAGTCCAGCAGTTGTTATAGGATTAAGGAACTCTACTATTTATTTATATGTTAGAGATAAACAGCTCAAAGTCCAGCAGTTGTTATAGGATTAAGGAACTCTACTATTTATTTATATTTTAGAGATAAACAGTTCAAAGTCCAAAAGCTGTCATAGGATTACGGGCCCTATCCTATCCTATGACTGAATCACATGACTAAAACATGGGGGCGGAGCATAAACCAGGAGGTTCCGCGGGCCACGTGACAAAAGGGGGCGGGGCATAAGGGTCACGTGACTAAAAAGGGGCGTGGTCTAATAGTTAAGGTTAGGTCGAGGTGGGACCACGTGGTGGTTAAGTTAGGGTCGAGGCAAGACCACGTGACACTTAAGGTTAGCGGTGGAGGGGATGGAGGAATCGTGCACCATCTCCCCTGTTTTCCCTCTACTGAACTAAAATTAAAAATGCTAACCGTGGAAAATGTACATAGGAGAATCTTGGTTGGGGGTGTGGTCAATAAATAAACACAAATAAGGAAACTTATTGTAAGGTGTGCCGACGTTTCGGCCATCATCAGGGCTCAGAAAAATCAAGATAACAATAGATATAACAAAAATGTCAGTCTTCTTCTTCTTCTTTATCATCCTCTTATGCCATTAGCTAGCGTCGAGGAGCCTCAATCCAGCGTAACAACTCCTCTCGGTCCCTACTTAGCCGCTTCATCTCATTGAGCGATTTGCCTCTTTTACTTCCAATTCTTTGGATATATTCTTGGTACGTAATTCTGGGGCGAGTGGTTCCTGTGGGTCGAGCCTCTAATACCTTTATAGGATTCGTGTCCTCGTTCATCCGGCAGACATGACCAAACCACTGGAGTTGCCGTCTTTCTAGAGTGGTTTTAAGCTCTGTAACGTCTAGTTGCTCTCTAATGCTTTCGTTTCTAATGCGATCCCTTCTAGTTCTCCCAAGAGATCTGCAAAGGAACTTCATTTCCGCTGCCGTTATGCGACTAGAGTGCCTGTCCAGCTTTCTCCGCTATAGGTGAGTGTAGGTAGGTAAACAGACTTATATACATGCATTTTTGTCTTCTTATCTACTTCTCGATGGCCGATAATGCTATTAGTAATCTGGTAATACACTTGATTCGCCTTACTTATTCTGTTTGATATTTCGGCGTCTATCTTACCCGAGCTACTAATTATGGTCCCTAAGTAGGTATATTCCTTCACTACCTCAAGTGTCTCGCCATTGCATATGAGTTGGACATCTTCCTGTTCTTCCCTCGCCATAACCAGCACTTTACTCTTGAAGGTGTTAATTTGCATCCCTTTCCTGAGCAACTCTTCTTCCCATTCTACCAGAGCTTGTTGTAGTTTGGTCTTGGTGTCGGCTATTAGGACTATGTCATCCGCGTATAAAAGGCTTTGAACGAAGACAGTTCTCATATTCCGTTTCTCGATTGTTGTCCATGCAGTTCGGCGCTTGCAGATTTTGTGGATTTCGTCCATGACGTTTATAAATAGAAGGGGACTTAAGCTATCTCCCTGTCTAACTCCTCTCGCAATTGGAAAAGGTTCCGATTCCATACCATTTATTCTTACCACTGCCATGGCACCTTGGTAGGCTGACTGTATGGCTGCCAGCAAGTCTCCAGGTACACCCTTGGCTATTAGTGCATTCCAAATTTCTTATCTTGGGACCACATCAAACGCTGCCTTCAGATCAAGAAATGCAAGATATAGATTCCTATCTCTGTCCCAAGCTTTTTCAGCAATATTTCTGAGAACAAAGATATGATCCTGCGTCTGTCGGCCTGGACGAAATCCAGCCTGTTCCAGCTTCTAACTGTCCTTCTACAATCCGCCGGAGTCTCTTTTCTAGAATAGAAGGGTTAAATTTACAGACTACGGAAAGCAAACTAATGGGTCTATAATTTTTGCAGTCTGTTGTGCGTCTATTCCCTATTTATAAATAGGGAGGATAATACAATATTTCCAGTCCCTGGGAATTTTCTTTCTGTCATACACTTCTTGGAACAGCGATTGAAGTGCTTTAAGAAGTTCTTGGCCACCATATTTCAAATACTCTGGTGCAATTCCATCCCTTCCTTATGCTTACGGATCTTTACCTCTTTTTAGCTTACGGATTGCATTTTCTATTTCTTCTTCCTCTATAACCTCCAGGCTTTCCTGCATATTGGGCTCTCGTTCATGGTAATGTTCTGTTTCTGGGTTTTCGGAGAATTGCTCCTGGAAATATTGCTTCCATCTGCCAAGGATCTTTTCCTTGTCTGTTAATACGATTCCATCGCTACCTTTTACAATTCTAATGGGCTTGCATTGCTTTCCTCTTAACGTTTTAACTTTTCGCCAAAATGTTCTTATAGATTCGCGATGGTCCTCGCTCAGCCTTTTACCAAAATCCTCCCATGACTTTTTCTTAGCCTGGCGTATGGCTACCTTACATTCATTCCTGGCTATTCGATAAACGTGTAGCTTTCCTTCAGTTCTATCTTTAAGGTATGCTTTCCAGGAAAGCTTCTTCTGAGAAACCAGTCGTTGCAGGTCATTGGTCCACCAATCTGTCCGCTTTCCCTTACCGGACACTCTCTTCTTCCCACATACTGTATTTGCTGTTTCCAGAGCCTTCCATATCTTT
The DNA here is from genome assembly GCA_948150685.1 of Rhaphigaster nebulosa. Lineage (NCBI taxonomy): Eukaryota > Metazoa > Arthropoda > Insecta > Hemiptera > Pentatomidae > Rhaphigaster > Rhaphigaster nebulosa. Next base: position 141,169,523 of record OX411306.1, on the reverse strand, counting down.
TCCACGTCTCCATCGAATGACGTTTCTCTCAATTTATTTTCCAGGCTTTCTGTAAAGAGGGCCCTTTTCTCTGGCTCATCCAAGGCCCTTACGTTGAGGGTTTCAAATGCTTTTATTTTCCTTTTATACTCTGGGATGATCTTTGTATCAGCCACAAGTAAAAGGTGGTCGCTGCCTATCTCCGCTCCTCTTACTACTTTTATATCAGCGAAATACTGCCTTACGTTCCTATTGTATATGAAATAGTCAATTACACTATTTCGTTCCATGCATGAGAAAGTGATTTTGTGGATCCTCTTGTGTGGATAGAAAGAATTTCCTATGAGGAAGTCATTATGGGCACAAAAGTCTATTAGCCGCTGTCCATTACTATTCCTCACATTCTCACCTCCGTGTAGCCCTAGAAATCCATATCCAGATCTTTCATCATTTCCTGTTCTGGCATTGAAGTCCCCACTCAGGATTACTGACCTTTCTTTTCCTTTATCCACTATTTTTTGCAAATCCGAGTAGAATGCCTCCTTGTCTGCAACACTAGCACCTTCCGTTGGTGCATACACCTGGATTATGGAGATCTTACCTATCGTCATCTTAAAATCTGCTACAATCATTCTTGGAGATATTGTTTCCCAGTTCTCTAAATGCTCATACATATTTGGCGACATTACTAGGCCCACCCCTTCTTTGGCAAAAACCCCTCTAGGTACTCCAGCAAAAACTAGGGAGTAATTATTAGCCAATTTCATTTCTCCACTGCCCTTCTTCTTCACTTCACTTATGCCGAGAATTTCTACTTTGTAGGTCCTCATTTCCTCCACCAACTCGACCTCCTTCCCTGTCAGTACTAGTAATAATAAGAAAGTTAACAAAATAATTAGTTAAAAACTGTAACAAAAATGTTTTGTTAACTTTCTTATTATTACTCGTACTGACACCGTTGTTACATCTTTAGCGTGAAACGTCGGCACACATAAGTTTCCTTATTTGTGTGTTTATTTATTGACCGTACCCCCAACCAAGATTCTCCGACAAATAAATTTAAGTTTGAGAGACCTAAAATATTGGACACAATGAACAGAACAAGATATAGAAAGTTGTTAGAAACGATGCACATTACCAAAAACAATAAAATAACAATTAACTATAAAACCAATACTAAGAATCTAGGAACCGAATTTATTACTATTATCTGTATTTTTTTAAAAATATTGTGTTATAAATTTCTGTTCAGTTTTAGCTATTTTTCTATTTGTATTTACCATTTGTTTATTATGATTATTATCATTCTTTTATCTATTCTGAATTGCTAATTACAATTAATTTTCTTGAACCAATATTTATTAATAAGTATGTGTAATAGGAAAGAAGTTTTCTTTAAGTATATTACATGCATCTATTTTCGTTGTATTTTTTTTTTTTAACTGATAATGTAAAATAAATTATGGTTAATAATAATCCTTAATTTCTACCTACTCAGTGCAATATTGACACACTATTATGTATTTAATCATGATAAGCATAACCTTGATAGTAAGCAGTGGCATACCTAGTGGAAGAGCCCCAGGGTCCCATGAAAAGGATTTTTTTAAAATTTTATTTGAATGATAACTATGTTGCAAACAGAATTAAACTGTTTGATTAAGACAGAAAAAAGTATTTTTTATGATGGGGCCTCAAAAATAAATCCGCCCCGGACATCTTATCAGCCTAAGTACGCCATGGATCATAAGAATTGGGATGTTGATTCTGGAGAAACAGTACCATTTGGGGATTGGAAGAGGTACAGTAAAAATACATCCCTAATCCCAGGTATGTATAAGCGAAGTCTAATAGATGTGATCAGTCGTTGGGCTGACTCCCGCTAGATAGCACCTGGCCGCTGACAATTCAATCAGGTGACTTGACTTCTTTGCATTATGTAGATATTTTTCTTTTGACACACCCTCGAATTCGCCACTGTTTCAAACACTAATTTTTATTTTTTTACATTAAATAAAAAATCAATACATTTCTCATTGATAAAATTTAAAAAGAAAGAATTTGTAAGAATTCTTTGCTTTTTAATTTTTTTTTATAAATCTCTACATTATTTCTCATCACTATACTGTTATAAATTCTCTATTTATTTATCTTTTTATTTTTTCTAAGTACTTATAATTATCCAATCTTTTATTTAAAGAAACAACATTCACTATAATAAGATGTTTAAAACACTTTTCAAATATTGGGAAAGAAATTCACAATTAATTTTTTTCATTTTTATAAACATACATTTTTAGATATATAATTATTTTTAAGAAATCTTTCATTCATAGAAACATGTCATACTATTCATAAGTACAACACATGTAAGATTATCAGCTTTGTGATAGGTTCAACATATAAAACAATAAAAATAAAGTAAATATATTAGAACTAATACATGATAATACTAATATACATTTACAAAAACATGATGGCTTTTCCAGAAAACTGATAAGAGAAGTGATTTTCTTTTATGAAAATTATTATTTTACCAATAACAACTACGTCATCAACAATGAACGAGGCCTTAAAACAGTGCGTGAGAGGAAAGTAAATATATGATAATATCTGTATCTGTATCTATATTGTAACTTCGATCAACAGGCATATAGCATTTTGGCTTACAAAAGGTGGAGCAATTTCGGTTTTCAGGTATGTAATGATCCCCTCATAAGAAATTCAAGTTTTCAACCTCCCACTCCTTGTGTGTTTTCTGCCATCTTGAAAAAACACACTTTTTTCCTCTGTTAACTCGCTTCCTGTTAGAGATATTAGTGGTTTCACTTTAATAACTATTTTCCACCACAGTTTATTGTGAAATGCATTATAACCAATATTGTAAAGTATTTAATTTCCAACAAGTTTCATACAAAATATTTTTAATTACTTCAAACAGACGGTAAGAAATATTGATAACAACTTTAGTGAAAGTGGACTGGCAACTGAAAATATCACTCTGTTCAAATTAGTTTTTCTGAATGTAATATCATCTTTAAACCATCGTAAATACTGTGAAGTAAGAACTTTTAGAAGAAAAAAAATTCAACACATTTACAAAAACTTATATTTCAACAAAATATAATTTGAAAATATATCTTAAATTTTATAATATATAAATAAATATAAAATAATAAATTTTATGATATATACAAATTTAAAGTTAAAAATTCACATTTTTTCGTTTGTTTTGGCCAAGATTTATATGTATATATGTTTCTTGTATATTTGGTCATCCCAGAAGTAATGTCGGTTTTTAAAAATCTGTTAATCTGTTGCTGATGTTACTCATCCCTCCTTTACAGTTGAACTGTGCTTACATATTTTGTTTATTATAGCATTAAGTACTCTTTTATTCATCATGTTGGAGAAAGTTAGTTAGTCTGTGCTGAAATTTCAATTAAAATGGATCTCCCCCAAAACTACTTACGCCATGTTATGCTTTGGGAATTTGATAAAGGAGAAAATGCTGCTTCAACTTATCGGAAACTTGCAGAAATAAATGGAGAAAACGTCATTAGTGAATGGCAAATGCACAGAGATGAAAAGTTTTGAGTGGGAAACTGCAAACTTGAAGACGAGCCTCTGGCAGGTTGACAATTAGAGCTTGACAAAGAACTCTAGTTGGCTACTGTTGTAACAAAAAACAAAAGACACATTCCTGTCGTTCCTGCCCACCATCATTTGCAATCAGATCCGTTTTAATTGAAATTTCAGCACAGATTAACTAACTTTCTCCAATAAAAACATGATAAATAAAAGAGTGTCAGAAATCTCACCTGTATGATGGACCATCATATGGTTTTTCAATTTCAGAGATGCAAGTTTTATTGTCACAAAGGGGACACTTGATGAAACTCACCTGTATGATGGACCATCATATGGTTTTTCAACTATAGGCGGGTTTTTATATGTCTATTCATATCTCCAGACTTAACAGCTTTATAGTTACAATGAGAACATTGGTGAGGCTTCTCACCTGTGTGACGGGACATAATATGCCTTTTCAAATCTCTAGATGTAATCGATTTATGGTCACAGTGAGGGCACTGATGAGGCTTCTTGTTTGTATGATGGGACATAATATGTATTTTTATATATCCAGATTGTATTGATTTATAATCACAGTGAGGACATTGATGGGACTTCTCATCTGTATGACGGGCCATTATATGATGTTTTAGATGTGAAGAATGTGTTGCTTTAAACTCACAATGAGGACAGTTATGAGGCTTCTCACCAATATGACGGGCCATTATATGTCTTTTCAACAATTGAGGTGTAATAGATCTAAAGTCACAATGAGAACATTCATGAGGCTTCTCACCTGTATGACGTGACATTACATGGTGTTTCATAGATCCAAATTGTACTGATTTATAATCACAGTGAGGACATTGAAAAGGCTTCTCACCTGTATGGCGGGTCATTATATGGATTTTCAACTTCTGAAGTGTCACAGATTTAAAGTCACAATGAGGACATTGATGAGGCTTCTCACCTGTATGACGGGCCATTATATGTCTTTTCAACAATTGAGGTGTAACAGTTTTATAGTCACAATGAGGACATTGATGAGGCTTCTCATCTGTATGACGGGCCATTATATGACTTTTCATTGTTCCAAATTGTACTGATTTATAATCACAGTGAGGACATTGATGAGGCTTCTCACTTGTATGGCGGGTCATTATATGTCTATTCATATCGCCAGACTTAACAGCTTTATATTCACAATGAGGACATTGATAAGGCTTCTCACCCGTGTGGCGGGCCATTATATGTCTTTTCAAATCTCTAGGTGTTATAGATTTATGATCACAGTGAGGACAATGATGAGGCTTCTCGCTTGCATGACAGGACATAATATGTATTTTCATATGTCCAGATTGCACCGATTTATAATCACAGTGAGGACATTGATGGGATTTCTCACCTGTATGACGGGCCATTATATGATTTTTTAGATGTGATAAATATGAAGCTTTGTAATCACAGTGAGGACATTGATGAGACTTCTCACCTGGATGATAGGCCATTATATGTCTTTTAAGCAACTGATGTGCAACAGATTTAAAATCACAATGAGGGCATTGATAAAGCTGCTCCCCAGTATGATGTGACATTATATGACTTTTCAACTCTTGAGGTGTAACAGATTTAAAGTCACAATGAGGACAGTTAGATGGCTTCTCACCTGTATGACGGGCCTTTATATGTCTTTTTAACAATTGAGGTGTAACAGATTTAAAGTCACAATGCGGACATTCATGAGGCTTCTCACCTGTAAGACGGAACATTATATGACTTTTCATAGTTCCAAATTGTACTGATTTATAATCACAGTGAGGAGATTGATGACGCTTCTCACCTGTATGGCGGGTCATATGTCTATTCATATCTCCAGACTTAACAGCTTTATAGTCACAATGAGGACATTGGTGAGGCTTCTCACCTGTATGACGGGCCTTTATGTGTCTTTTCAAATCTCTAGATGTAATAGATTTATGATCACAATGAGGACAGTGATGAAGTTTCTCGCTTGTATGACGGGACATAATATGTTTTTTCATATATCCAGATTGTACAGATTTATAATCACAATGAGGACATAGATGGGACTTCTCACATGTATGATGGGTCATTATATGATGCTTTGAATCTGAAGAATGTGCTGATTTATAATCACACTGCGGGCATTGATGCGACTTCTCACCTCTATGGCTACTATTCTTGGCCCCTGTAAGCCAAAAATTATCATATTAAGAAAAAAAATTGAACAATTCATTTAAAGTCAATAAAATATATTCATTATTTCAAAGTTTCTTGAAGTTACAAAAAAAAATATTTCAGAGGTTTAGCTCATTGATTAAGGTACTGTTCTATCTCCCTGGCCTGGGTTCCAGTTCAGCTGTGACTGAGAATTATATATTTGGTTATATCAGCCGTGGATCAACATCGGGGTCGAGAGACCCTCTTGATTTCTCATACTATCTATAAACTGGGTCTTAATGGTGGAAAAATCTAGCAGTTGAGTGTGATCCTGGCCAAATCACCGCCATGCACTACCACTTAAGTACTGAGCCCAAAACCCTTTAAGGGCTGTAGTTATATAGATTTCTTTTTAAACCTTCCAGAGCCGAGAACTAAACAGATGTGATCAGATAAACTCTACGCTGTAGTCACAATAGTTGTGAACACTACTTTTTAGATAAAATCTCCTCCTTCCCCTCTTCCGTCATCATGTACATTGTCCTTTTTCCTTAAAATTGAGGGAACAGTTCAGTAACCTTCTATTATTTAAATTAAAAAAGTTGCCAGAAGCATAAGAAAGATATTAACCCTCTTTAGGTCCGGCCATATGCTACATCTAGTTTTTTAATATGCCATGCTCGTAAAAACTGAGAAATATTTATGAAATTACATTCATGTTTTCGATTTGCAGTATACGATTTGGTTGGGTTCCTCTGGACCCCACTTGGTATTTTACATCTGTAAAATTTTAGGTATAGGGCGCCTAGCAAAGTAACTTGAAGAAATTCTCTCACTTTGTCCAGCTTTATTTCACATTATTTTTTGGGGGGAGAGAGCTGCCAGCTATGGGAATTTTACTATTTACTTCAAATTCCCATTGAAGGCAGCTCTTCCAACAAAATAGATTTGAATAAATCCCCAAATATGCATTTTCCCCGATTTACCTTATAGAATTTATATGAAGATATAAGACTTCAAAAAATAGTTTTAGTGAGCTATAGTTCATTTGGCACAGTATGAAAACCTTGGAGGGCAGACAGGGCCAATTTCTATACTAGTAGCTCACTCCCTTGGATAACTTGAGTTAATTCACTAAAATATTTTAAACAACAGATAAACTTCAATTTACAGCTATGTAGGGTAATGAGGGGCAAGTGTGGACTAAATTTAACAAAGTTAGGCCTTACAGGACGAACAACTTTTATTTTTGAAGCTAGATTTTTCCTTTTTTAAATGTTCCTTAGACAATTATGTTTAGACATTATATTCAAGCCTACGTTTCAAACATGTCCATTTTGATGAGACTGATAATTTAACTGAATAGTACCTAACCTAGCATGCACTTGCCCCTGCCTTAAGGGCACTTGCGTACAAGGTATCTGGAAGACTCATTATTCAAGAAGGAGCGGTTTTGGGAAAGTACAAAATACTTCAGTTTCCGGAGGATTATTATACTGGTGTAATCATCGAAAAAAGTTAACGCTTGTCTGAGATTCACATTCACACAATCTTCATTGAGTTAGGAAAGAGGGATGTGGAATATAAAGAATAAATGCATTGAAAAAAATAATTTTTGTTTTAATTTAGTTCATAGTTGCCTCGACAGAGCATGGTAGTAAGAGTAAGTGTACACCATGCACATTGGTCACTCAACAGAGGTCTGCACCTGTCCCTACTATCATGTTTTGCTGAGTGACTGCGGGCAAGCACTTAAAAAATAGAAAACAATCAAGAAGAAAGAAATGTAAATAACAAAGTATTTTGAAGAACAGCTTCTGTAGGTTCTGCTTACAGCAAAAAAAAAAATAGGCCTGCTGGTAGATAAACATTGATACAGCTATACTACAAAAGCTGAAAGACACGACTTAATCAACAGGTTAGAACTAATATTTTTACAACTTGTCATACTTCACTTTAGCGAACTTTCGTGGCTAATTTCTGATACTTCAGTGTTTAGACATCACGCCCACATCACCTTAAATTATTTCCAATCCTTTCATAGACTCAGCACTTTACGTGTACGAAGCACATTCTCAGTTTTATTCACTTCACCTAATATTCTAATACTACAATTACTAAAAGAGTATATTTAGAATTAAAAAAAAAAAGAAAGTTCAATAATTTTTTTTCCCAGGAAGTATGCAAACAAGAACTAGCATTTCCATGCGAGAACTCTCACATTAGATATCTACCTTTCTCCCAATTACCTTTGAAGTATAATCAATATTAGGAAAACATGTTTATTCGTATATTTTTATGTTAAAATAAATTTATTTGGGACCATATCATGATTCATCAAAAATATTTATAAATTGTAATCAAAATAACTTTTTTTTAAATTTATTTTTTCTTAAGATTATTCAAGTTCGAACATGGAAGATTCAAAATTCAAAGAAATGCTTGTTGAGATTACTATAGTTAAAATTTATCCCTAGTAGCTAGAGATAAATAAGATATAATTTAAAATGGTATTCTTTGTACACCAGCATCCTCACTCAATGGTTAATAAAATAAATATATATCACCTTCATCCAGCATAAGCAATTCTCGTTTCACATGAGTAAGCCCACCTGCTGACATAATAATAATTAAAACAAGCTAAGAAAATAAAATATCTCTTATATACAACAAATATAATAAGAACATTAAATATAAATTAAATAGTAGAATTAACTAATCAGAAAAAAATTAAATTTGACTAAATTATTTGACTATATGAGCTAATGCAATCTGTAACAATTGCAGTATGACAATTCTATGCAATATATATGTTTTTTTAGTCAAACTGAAAAGAAATTTTAAAAGTTTCCATTAAATAATATTAATAGTAGAAACTATTAACTACAACATAAAGTTAACAAAAGAGTTGAACTGAGCATATTGTTGAGAAGAGGATGGAGGCTTACTAATCACAAACCAAGATCAAATTTAATAAGTTTCACCAGAATCAATACAAAGTCATTGAATTAGCATTGCTCATTTAGATTATGACGTCATAGAAAATCTACCAAAAAACGTTGTGTTTGAATAGCCTAAATCCAGATTTAGCTTAGATTAGCTTAAAGCCAGATTTTTCTCCTAGTCCATTGAAGGCTCAGGTACCGCATTACTATGCTTTGTAGAGGCTGTTGTATTGGACTTAGTTGTTACGCTCATAATTAATCCTATAAGAATTTTTTTGTTCCTACTATTTATGTAAATGTTTACTTTGACTAATCCTTTAATTTCTTGAGTTGACTTTATGGGGTCATATACATTTTTAAAACGCACGTGCAATGCCAGAAAAAAAAATCGTGATTTGCAGTATTTTGAGACATTACTGGAAAAAAGGTTTTAGCGCAAAGGCAGCCGCTGAAGAAATTTGTGCCACAGAAGGAGAGTCAAATATCCATTGAAATATTGCCACACTTTGGTTCAGGTGTTTCAACAATGGGAATATGAGTCTTACAGAAAAACTCAGATAAGGTCACATATCGGTCGTTGATGATGACGTTCTTCTTGAATCTGTGAACCAGGGCCTACATGCAACTACTCGTGATTTATCGGCCGTACTAGTGGCTTCTATACCACAGCAGTGACTCTTCATCTTAAAAACCTTGGCGTACTGAATTTATGACCAAGGTCCAACCCACATGACTTGACAGAGGCTGCAGCGAGTTGATATGTGCAAATTTTCGCTTCAAAATCCGAAAGATGACAGATTCTGGAAAAAATGATCACAAGAGATGAAAAGTGAATATTTTAAAAAAACCCTAACAAACATAAACAGTGGGTACCAGGTAAAGCTGCACAACCAGAGGTTCGCCAAGATCGGTTTAGGAAAAAAGTGATGCTTTGTGTTTGGTGGAACTTCGAAGGCATTTTGCAATTTGAGCTTGTTCCTGATGGCCAGGCAGTAGACTCAAACCTTAACTGAGAACAGCTGGACAGTATCTATGCAGTTTTAAGTGCAAAGTACCCCGCTTTGATCAACAGGAACCAAACCATTTTGCAATACGACCATGTCAATATCCCTGCACATAGTTCTCGTTTGACCAAGGAAAAATTATCAGACCTGCAAGGAGTAAACGTTTTGCCTCATCCTGCGTATAGCCCAGATATGGTTTGTTTAGATCAATGGCTCATTTTTTAAAAGGTCGGATCTTTGATAAATACAAGGATGTGAAGAATCTAACTACTGGCAGAAAGATGGGTGAAAGTAGTTGAAAACAATGGACTAGGTTGGAAACAATGGAATTGTATTAAATAATGTTTAAAACATATAATCTCAAAAAAAGTTATACTAATGCACAAGGATTTTTGTAACAACCTAGTAGTGGGTTATCCCAATCCCAGATACGATCCATGGTTGATAATTATTTTGTCTATTTCAATATTTTAGCCAAGCCCACCAATAACTTTTATGGAGTAATCCATATATACTGCAACGGAGGAGAGATGGAAGCAGTCACAGTCTTCACCAACCTCAGAACAGTTAAGGATGGGACTGTGAAAATAGACTTAGAAATCTCAAACAGGATAAGAAAAGTAAACATGGTCAACTACCATTTCTGTAATACTGTGATTGGGAAGCAACAACTAATCTGAAAAGTGAAGCTTCACATCTTCTAGTCGGTATTATATACATCTACTCTTATTTTGTGCTGAAAGTTGGATATTAACAGACAGGCTGGAAAGCAGAATCACATCTGTAGAAATGAAATTTCATCAAAGGATAACGGAGAAAACAAGAAGATATCACATCTACATTATTGTAGATTATTGCCTTATGGCAATCGTGGAGAAACTCCAGCTTACATTGATGAAGGAGTTCCTGGAGTACTGTCAATTAAAATGGCTTCGCCATGTACTCTGATTGGAAGAGGGCTTGGAGATACCCATTGACGATCATGGAGTATGTCCCTGATGGACATAGTCCATCCTTCTTGGACACAAGGACACCCAAGAATTTCATACATGGAGTATGTCAAGCATTTATATAAAAAAATCTGGTAGAACCAGGGAAGAGGACAAAAGTTATGCTGAAGGATACTAAAAGGATGATGCGAAAGAAAAAAAATAAATTTTAGCCTATTCTTATAATATCTAAAAATTAATTTTAGCCTATTCTTATAATATCTAAAAATTAACATGTAACAATAGTGAAACAGCATTTAATTTAAAGAAAATGTTATCATTGTTGTAATAATAATAAAAAATTGATACCGTGTAATAAATTTCAAAAAATCTTAAAATGTAATAAGATGTATATGAATTGGCTTTAGAATGAACAACTTGAAAATGGGACTCAAAATGTTGTTTGTGTGTGGAGGAGTTTAAATATATGATATTTAATCTAAAAGGGTTATTAATGATGAATTCCTGAAATCTAAAAAAACTATAATAAGAGAAATCAGACTTTTGAATATAGTAGAAACCTTCCTTTTCATTATCGAATGTGTTTCTTTCAAATACAAGCCTTTTTTTTTTAACCCAAAAAGCGTAATAAAAAAGTATCAGTGAATGAACATAGATATTTATTAAAATAGAATTTTCATTAATAACTTAAAACAGGTTCCATATTAATTTAATATTTTTCTCACCATAAAAAAGCTGCTGTCCTTCCTCTTCTTTTATACTAATTGAAGGCACTACAATAAAATCCAATAATTATTAAGTTTCAAGTAACAATTTTCATTGTTGCATTCACTGTTTCATTTAATTCTTTACTGAATAAGTGAATGGTATTAGAAATAATAAAAATATAAGAAAAAATGATGACTGATCCTTCAAACTGAAGGGGATAGCAGTAAGAATTGCTGAACAAATATACTTAGGTAAAATATGTAAAACATAACATAGAATTGCTAATGCAATAAGTTTTTCTCACCTTCATCTGGAACAAGGATCTCTACTTCTTGTTTCACACAAACAAGCTCACCTACTGATACATAAAAAATATTTTAAACAACACAATAAAAGGACACATGTTATTAAACAACACAAAGTTAGATACTTTTTAGTAGACTTTTTCACAACACAAATTTAAACGGAAACTAAATTTTAACAGCATCCGAAGTAGGACATATCTTATCTTTAGGATATATAACAAAAGGTACTACTCTATAATGAAACAGATGGAATGCATCAGATAACAAAATGTCAGTATTGTTGACATACAGGCAGCGGTAGCTGGTAGTAAGGAAGCCCTTGAGCTTCTACTGAATAAGCACCCAAATTTAATAAGAAAACAAGTTCTGAATTAAGAACTAAAAAAAAAGAAGTTATTTTTCTGCATGAGTCAACTCATTGTGAAGCAAAACAAATATCGTTTGTAGTTCAGGCAAATTAGTAAAAACAAAACAGCGAATGGGGGAAATCATTTATAAAGTTTTGAAACTTTGAGAAAACACTCATATGAGGTGCATTAGAAAATATGAGAATAGTCAGAAGAACTGAATGAAGAAAGAGAGAAGTGGAGGTGGTGTTCTCTCCATTCCATCCTCTAAAAACCATTTTTTACACTTTCTCAATTTTTTTGTAAAACGGTTCACTTTTCAAAGAAAACTTATTACAAAAAAAATTCCTCATAAATTTCAGCCAAAAAAAAAAAAGGTTCTATGCATGTTTTAAATGAGATGAAACATCTCTGAGATATAAGAGTTGGAAGAAGATTAAAAATCCATTAGCGATGAGTTAGGCTTAATTTTTAACTTTTTTTTTTATTTAATAATTTTTTTTCATCTGTTTCTTCACAACTTTTAAACATAAATAAATATCCATTTTGAAAACAGAAATGTTAGCGCTGGAATCTGAAGGTACAAAAAAATAAAATGAAAAATTCCATTGAAACAATGGAAGAATGAAAATGCAAAACGGTCTAACAAGAGGAGGGACAATCAATAAGTTACCAATTTTAACCAAATTTAATTTTGGTGATTTCTTATCCAAAAGTATTGGATATGTGTCCCGGCATTCGTTCCAATGGGCCTTAGATGCCGAGAAAAAAAACGTGTTTTCGAGTTTAGAAAATGATATCGACATGGTTTAACCACCAAAACATTTGTATTTTAGAGTATATTATATGAAAAATACGAACTTTAAAGAATAATTGGTTTTGGTAAAATAAATTGAAAAGAATGTTTAGATTATTGGGTAAAATAGCCCTATAAATTTTTTTACACCAAAAATTATGGCAGATCATGATTCAGTGTTGCAAAAAACCTTAATGTTGAAAAAATAAAAAACAAATTTTTTTTTTTCAGTTATGCAGGGGCTTAAAACTTTTAAGCCACGAAATTACAATTCAATTTGAAGCTCTGTATCTCTTTTTCAGTTAATCCAATTTTGATGTTCTTCTGCTCGGAAGTAGGGAAATTGTGTAAAAAAAAAATACCACTGGTGGTACGCAAGGGCATTCCAGGTGGTACACGAACAAACAAACAAAACCCTTGAATAAAATAAACCTTTAAACCCTTAAGACTGCAAATTGATTGAGCAATGCAAAAAAGAAAATTAAAAAAAAATATATTTATTCTTTTAGGTATCTAATATTTAGTTCTTGTGTTCTCCCTGTTTTTGTTACCTCACTATCTGAGAGGGCCGTGGGCCGGCCCATGAGTCACGTATTTGCTGGCGATCAAAAATAGAAAATCAATTGCAACAGAAATCCAAAAATGCCACAATGAGGATCCAGGCCAAGAGAGGGGAGGACGAGTAGTACGTCTGAGGCAACTTCAGCGCAGGTCATTTTGTAACTTGCCACACAATAGAACCCGTTTGCAGAAGGGTTATCTTACCCTTTATCTGTGTGGGGTTATCTATGTGGATGTTTTATAAATTCCTCATTTCTTCTTTTTGAAAATAAATAAATCTTTCAAATTTATAAAAATGTGTTTATTTATAACTCTAATAATATTTTAGACATCTTTGAACTGAATTACAAGTAAAGTATACGTATACTGAAATTAGATATTAATTAATTATAATATTAATAACATTACAGTACTTTGGAATGACAGTAAAAAAACAAAATTATTGAAATAAACAACTATAAAACTTCTTCAATCAAGAAGAAGACTTACCGATGGGTTCCCCTCTCTCTCCCCTTCTGGTAGATTTATTTATGGACAAATTAGAACAAAAATTTCTTGACCCAAGCAATTCTCAATCAGCTCAACATATCATATACTGGTATCAGTATGTAGGTGACTTTATATGCCTATGTTCTTGTATGACAAGACAAATAAATGAAATGAAAAAAACATAAATTCATCAAAGACTCAGGACTCAGGCCATTAATTCATCACATTGAAAACAGTCTCAAATTAAATATATACAAAGCACTTGAAATAATAAAATCATTCAAATCCAATCCAGATTTTTGCTTAAATGACCAAATAAATAGTCCACTCTTAAATTTATTTCCATCCATAACAGAAAAAACAATTACTCACCAGAATTACTGGAAAACCCTGACCTCTAAACACCCCATCTTTCTTCCATTACTAGTTCAGTGCGAGAACAACCCAATACAAAATTTTCTATTTGATGTAATCAACTTAAACTTAGTTGAGTACCAACATATATTTCATTTCTTGTCTTAAGCAAATTCATAATTCATAAATGTTTTATAATGCTAATTTATATTACATTTAATTTAATATGCATAATACCAAACTGTATTTTGAATTTTTGTATGTTTTTAGAACTGAAGATGAATGTATAACATTCGAAACTAGTTTTCAATAAAAACAAAATTAAAGAAGTGGCAAATAATTTATCAATTCCTAATTAGATTGATCCTTATATGCCATAATTCGCACGTCAACTGAAACAAAAAAAATTACCAGGATTCACCTGAGTTGTTTTCACTAAACGGTGTCAATTTCCCTGATAATATTGAAATATTATCCAGTCAACAAATCTGATGAGAAACAATGGCTTAAAATAATATTGCTACATGTTATTTTAGTAGAGTAAAATAATCAAAATGATTTTATATGTAAGTTTTAATTTTATGAGAGCAATAAAGTATACAATCGTAGTTTGAAGACAAACGCTTGAAGGTCACTGGTACAAGCATTGTACCAATCTTTCTCTACAGGCTATTTTGGTGGTGGTAGAGTCCTTAATATATTTTTCTAGCCTTGCTGCCATCTAGTATATCCCAATGAAACTATTTACAAAATTCTAATTGACGTATTTGGCTCTGGTACTTGTGTACCTGAGTTCTGTAAAGGGTTAACAATTTTTTTTAAAAATTATTATGGAATGTATCAATTATAAGAGGAATAAACAATACTTTTAATAACCTTTCCAGTGGTATGAAATGATTGTGGTTCAGGCAGCTTTTGTCCAAGATAATATCAGGGAGGGGATAAGAACAATCTTGGACTGGGATGAAAAAACATCTCTTAAAATCTGGGGCATAGGAGGACAATGGTCCTTTTAACATTTAATGCATATCTTGTCTGGATTTTACTCATATAGCCTCTCAAATATTTAAGATTTGGACATTGGCCCATTTTGTTCCAAAGTACAGATTTAATAAATCAAAATAAACCGATAATCCATGAAAATAAGGTAAAATGGAGGAAATAATTTTCAAAGCTTTGGAAAAACACTCATAGGGGATGTAGTAGTAAAAATCAGAAGTGTCTCCCCCAAAGGAGGGATGGGCAGAGGTGCTCGTTCCACTCATTCCTTCCTCCCAAAAGGCCATTTTTTTTTAGCTGCATTTAAAATTTATATTTTTCCAGTGGAGACAGATTTAATAAAAAAAAAAAAAAAAAAAAAAAAAAAAAACAGTAAATTGTGTTAAACTTCAAAATATGCACAATTTATTTAGAAAATTTCAATCTGTAGCACCATTTTGAAAAATCTGAAAAAAAATTGAGGGTGTCAATATGGTTTACATAAAGATATCCTATGGCTTTGGATTGTCCAGCTCAACAACCTGTGGAATTATAGTTGTTTTTCTCCAAATTTTGATAAAATTCTTTTGAGTTTTTTCTGGAAAAGAGCAATAGAATGCAATATTCTAAATGCTGTAATTTGACCCAAAAAATCATATTGATAGTTCATAGCTCATGCGAAAATTGAGAAATTTTTTTGACGTATAGTACTTGTAAAAAAAAATTATGTTTCAAGATACTTGGGCTAATAATGGGGCACGGGAGGGCACTAGAGATCTGAAACTTTGGTAATAGAAATTTCTTGTGAGGGTGTGCATATGTGTATCCAGACAGAACCTTTAAATAGTTTACATGAATGTATAAACAATTATTCATAGAATCAGTTTTTCAGTGTTCTAATTCAACCACATTTTGAGGTTTACAAATATGTCCTTCTCGTTCTTATGCTCATCATAAAGTTGATTGAGATAGCAGTCAATAATGCATGGCTAGTGAAAAAAATATCCAGCCGGAAAGTAAAGAGGTAAAAAGGGAGAAAACCTAAACATATTTCAGAAGAAATAGAATAAGGAGTGGTCTAGTGTAGCTAGAAAAATGCCCAAGAAATGTGATCTACGTATCTACGTATTAAGTGCAAAGTCCAATACCACACAATGTGACAGAATTGTTTTACAATTTATTTCTTTATTACTCACTATTATTAACATTTTGTAATCTGTCAAAGCTTTGAATGTTTCTAATATGAAAATAAAATGTATGTATATTCAATATGGCAAGTCATTTTTTTCCACAGAATTTGAGCAAGAGACATATATGTCATACCCCCTTCTTCCTCCCCAAAAGGTAGAACTTTTTTTCAGTAAGGTTAGTCTACAGATAAATAAGAAAGAAAATATCTGATAAGTCTCTGTTTTAAGATTTTAAAAATTATCATCCTTAGAGGGTAAAGATAGATCAAGGCAAATATAAATAAATCTGAACAAATAATGAATAATTAATGCTCTCAATAATCATCTTTGAACGATAGCAAACCTACTAAAAGGTTTATCAGATAAATAGTTCTCACCTTCATCTGGGATGATCAATTCTTCTTTTTTTATGTGATTAAGTCCACCTGGCAATATGAAAATAACAATTAAGCCAAGATAAAGAAAATATTTCATTACATATATGTCATCAAGTTAATAAGAAAACCTTTTCAGGAATAAATAAGGAACCTTTAATTACTACATATTTTATTTTGGTCAGGCCATTAAACATTATAACAGTAAGTCATCATATAAATATTATAACTGACAAATAAAATGATAGAGTTAAAAATATATGAAGTGAAAACGTTAATTAAATTGCTTTTATGATAACAAATAAAATAACATGGATATACTATACTATCAACAATCATTAAAAGTTTCCAACTTAACTACAAATTGATATAATAGATATTAAAATTGGACTTCCGCAGTGTTAGGCCAATGGATACTTAAAAACTAAATTGGGAACAAGAATAGCAAATACACTAGCAGATTAATTGTTCTGATATTAATACAAATTAATGGTCTGTTGGTACCTTACTACTAAGACAGCAATTACTATCACAACCAAAAGACCACAACCGCAACTGGAGTTGCTCCAGTCAGACACTCCGCCCGATTTTAGCTTTCATTTCTCCAAAGCCAAGGCACAAAGTTCCGAAGGATACACTCTTTTGATAGGGACCACTAACGATCTTCATTCCTCAAGTGAATGTGTTTCCTACTAAGCCGAGGAGCGAAGCGTCAAGGATGATATAATTGATGTTTAGCAAATACTACTCATTTTTTTTATAAGGCAGCCTTTTTAGTTGAAAGCATATCACCTCCTATCTGAATTATAGCACTTTGTCCGGTTTTTTTTAACAGCTATTTTATATATATATATATATATATATATATATATATATATATATACACAGTAAGGCCCATAAGTTTCTGGCCTGCCCTCGTTCCCCTACTTCAAGAAGGCTAAGACATGCCCGCCATGCATGTCTATACCTGCACTCTCCATACCTATCACCAGCACTTCCTCCGTACTGTCAATCCGTATCTAGCCTCAAAGGAATCTCTGCGTTTTAACAATGAGGAATCTCTGCGTTTTAACAATGTTCAAGATCGAATACCATGCGGTTATTCAATTTTTGTATAAAGAGGACCCTACTTCTGTAAAAAATTAAAGAACGCTTGGATGGTGTATAAGGGGAATCTTCCCCCTCGTATTTCACTATAAAAGAATGAGTAAAATTATTTATGTTAGGGAATAAAAATCTGGATGGCTGAAACAAACAAACTTGTGAAAACTGAATTGCTGCCTGATCGGAGGCTGAAGACCAAAGAAGCAGCAGCAAGATTGGGACTTTCAAAAACAAGTGTTCTGAGGATTATTGAAGTAAATTTGCACATGAGCAAGGTGAGTGCAAGATGGATTCCAAAAATTCGTTTGCAAAAAGAGGAACGTGTTCGCTGCTGCAATGAATTTTTATGTGGGTATAAAGCCAACACAAAACATTTCTTAGACTCAATTATAACTATGACCCAATCAGCAAAAGGGTGTCCATGGAATGGAGAAGGCCACGAGAAGCACCTCCGCTAAAAGCAAAAGTCACAGTCGACAAAAAGGATAATGGCCACCATTTTTTAGGATTATAGAGGATTACTGCTGATTGATTTTAAGGAAAGGAACATCACAGTGAATGCTGAGTATTATGCAGTCCTACTTCACTGCTTACGAGACGCCATCAGAGAGAAAAGGCAGGGAAAGTTTAACAGAGATGTTCAGCTTCTTCACGACAATGCCCCTGTTCACACAGCATTGATTTCCAAGACCGCTGTGAAGGACTGTGGATTCCAAGAGACCTCCCATCCACACTACAGCCCAGACTTGGCCCTTAGCGACTTCTACCTTTTCTCAATATTAAAATCTGACCTTCATGGGAGGAGATTTAACACTGACGAATAGGTCCAAGCAGCAGTGGTTGAACATTTTTCTAACAAAGAAGCAATTTTTTTTTCATTCATAGAAATTTCATAGAAATGTTGCCTAAGCCTTGTATTAAGAGTGTACATCTGAGAGGAGAATATATTGAAAAACAATAATACCAGTTTTTTTCTTTTACCTTTCCTTCTTCCTCAGGCTAGAAACTTATGGAGTTTACTACGTTTCTATATAATATAATACAGGATCAAAATAAATAGATTTGTCTAAACGGCAATGAAGTTTCACTTAAAAATAAGTTTTATGTTTTACACTTCTTTTTTTTATCCTTAACTTCTGATTTTACTAACAACTAACGCTTTCTCACAATAATTTCACTCTTATTAAAATGTGCTTCTGGCGAACTTGCTTCCACATGTGTGAAGTTGTCATGACAACGATTCTATAATCTCTGTACGAGTCTGTAAAATTCAAAAAATCAGGTTTTATGCTTCTAAAACCTTCTTAGGAAGTCAAATCTCTACAAATGAAGCAAAATTACTTTTAAAAAAACTCCAAAAAAATAAATATGCATGGTAAATTTCATCACAATTGGTTCATAAATAAAATTTTTATAAGTCAAAATGTGTAAAAAACAGTGTGTTTTTTAAACTTTTTTTAAGACTTAAAGCCATGCAAATGATATAAAAGGCACTAAATAAAATAGCTCAAAATACTCATATATGAAAAATTTCAAATCATTTGGTTATGTGGTTTAGGCAGTAGCCCCATCAAAAGTCAACAAGAACAACAATCTGACCGGCAAAAATGGTATTTTTGACCACCACTTGATAGAAACCTCATTATAGACTTTAAAATGAGTTATCCGTAATTTAGTTTATCTGACTGAAAACAAGGTTCGCAACCTACCCTGTTTCACGGATGGATCAAGAGAAAACTCGACTGGCTTAGCTGGAGTATGCATAGAAGATTAATTTAAGTTTTCCATTGGGAAAAAACTCGACCGTGTTCCAGGCAGAAGTATTTGAGATACTGGCCACAGTAACATGTATTGAAGTCACTAGCTGCGATAGGGCTGGAATTACTATCTACTCAGACAGTCAGTTAGCTCTCAAAGCCCTGTAATCCTCTAGAGTAACTTCCACACTGGTAAAAAAGTGCAAGCAGGCATCACCTGCTCCAAGAGTTTGAAATTAGTATGAGTTCCTGGTTAAAATGGTGGTGCTGAATTGTAGGCAATGAGATGGCTGACCAGCTTGCAAGAAGAAATGCTGATAATCCTATCTTGGGGCCTGAACCTTCGATAGGTATCTCGAAAAGACATTAGCAAAAGGAGGTCCACGACTGGACATGGAGAACTGCATGTAAGGAGTGGAGGCCTTAGAGAGGCTAAGATACTAATTAAAAAACCCTCTTCTTCTAGAACCAAGTGGCTGTTGTGCCTCAACGGAAGGGGACTCCAACTGTTAATCGGAGTGCTCGTGGGTCATAGCAGGCTTAAAAGACACCTAAAGAATTGTGGAGTAGTAGGGGACGAGTTCTGCCACTTAAATGAAGGTATGGGGATACATACACGCTGGACTACTTTCGACATTCCATTTACATTGAAACTCTAAGATCTTGTGCCCAAACGTGAAGTGACACAAGTAAAGTAGTAGACTGGTGTTACTAATGGTTATTAATTAGCTTTAATTGTATAATAAAACGAGGTTTTGGGTCTAAATAAAATAGTTCTCCGACATTTCATAAAGGGCTGGTAACAGCACCTGATTCATTTTAGTGTAAATAATCTAAATTGGTTTTGATAAACAAGATTTAAAACAATTCTAACCCAAAAAGAATGTTAAAAAAAAATCAATTAATTAGTTATGTAAATTTGATTTGTATATTGTGTTTTAACAATATGCATAATAGGAAAAATGTAACAGTACTGTCGGTGGTAAAACTGGTTTGACACCATTGGGAAGCTTGGCCTGGAGTTGTTGGCATATTCTGTATTAAAGTAATATTTGCACAAATTAAATTAAATATTACTTTAATATTTTAAGACTTTAATGTTTTAAGACCAAATAATTCAAAACAAAACCAAACAACATTAAATACATAATATTCTGCCATGAAATTCTTAATAGCAGCCTTAAGAAAAAGTGAAAATCATGAGGATTCTAAAGATAAAACTTTGTAACATTCAAAGGGTTTTGAAAAGAAAAACTTACATAAAGAATTAGTTTCATCTGTCATTTCTTTTTGTACAGAATAACTTGTACCTGAAAAGTAAATAAAATATATGATGTATATAAGATTCATGTTATAGCCACAATAAATCTAAAATTAGTACAATTTCCATAAATCAATTATTGGTCTCAAAACTAACAATATGAAAACAAACTGCTCATTTACTGCCTAACTGCCAATAAAACTGCTCATTTGCAATAATGACTAGCAATAAACTGCTCAACTAGCAATAAAAAAAAAATAGCTCATTTGCTGTAACATCGTACTTGAAATTCACATTTTTTTAGGTGATTCATTTAAATACTGTATTAATATCAGTGAAACTAAAATACAAAATAAAAAAATGGCACAATTAGCATTGAAAGCTCAGGAATGACACCCTACTAGTTAAAAGTAATTTCACATCATTGCAATTTTGTTTGTGGTATTGAAAAAAAATAGCTCATTTGCTGTAACATCGTACTTGAAATTCACATTTTTTTAGGTGATTCATTTAAATACTGTATTAATATCAGTGAAACTAAAATACAAAATAAAAAAATGGCACAATTAGCATTGAAAGCTCAGGAATGACACCCTACTAGTTAAAAGTAATTTCACATCATTGCAATTTTGTTTGTGGTATTGATTCAAAAATCATGATTTTTGAGTTATGGTGTTATTGCAGCAAATTAGTGAAGTGTTTGAAGTATTTTTTGCAATAAACTAGCTAAATTAATAATCTATTCGAATTAACAATATATAGTTTTTTATAAACATTTATAACAATATTATTAATTTTGACAGATTGTTGGAATATATATATCCATATAATATATTCCAACAATCTGTCTAAATTAATTGTAACAAAAAGTTATGTACTATTAGATTTTAATGTCCAGCAACTTTGTCAAATCATTTCTAGAAATTAAACCCAAAAACTTAATTCCTTGAAAATCCAAGGAAGTGAAAAGTAAAGAGCTATTGGACCAAATTCAAAACGATAATGATTATAAGTTCCACATCAACAATGGATAGACATACTATAAGGCAAGGAAATTGCTACTCATACAAATAATAGAAAATTTATTGACAAATAAGATTGTAAAATTCAACAGTAAGGAAAAAAAAGAAAGACATAACGTGCTCTAATTGCTACCAAATACATAACAACGAAATGTTTTTCATTAGTTAAAAAACAACGTACAACAAAAAAATATCTCAACTTTCAAGAATTGAAGGAACAGGCTCCTACTGAAGTAAACTATAGAGATCAGTCGTTCGTGGAGGAATGGGTCCAAGAGAACGGTTCCACAAAGTGAATCGATCTCTTCGTCATTTCGATGTTTTTGTTCCAGCCTTGATGTTCCAGCGAAATTGAGTTGATTATTATTATTTCCTTTCAGTCAAGAGTGTTATTTTTAAATAATAATAATTCACTAACGATTTCAATGCATTATTATTTCTTTTTATTCAGGTATGTTCTATTTAAAATTGTATTAGAATCCGTAAAAACTATTCGTCAGGAATGTGCATCATTTTATTAATTTACTTCAATTTTTACTGTAAAGATATATAAGTGGATAATAATTCAGTATTATTTCCTTTCGTACAAAAATGTTATTACTTTCACTTACGAGAAATTAAAGTTTTGTGTTATTTTAGGTGTCACATTTTTTGTTGAATAGGAAGTAATTACAACTTAGTTAGAGTAAAAGTAACCAATGATTACTTAAGTTAACTATATAAAGAATTGATTGTAATAATGTTTAATCAATAAAAAACACCAATCAGAAATAATTAAAGAAGTTATCTCTTATTCATTTAGTAGCCTTTATCAAAATCAACTCGTTGATTTTATAACTTTTTAACTGTTTATCTAATGATTCTCTCCTATTTGTAGTGGTATCAGCTCTTAAATAATAGTTCCCGCATCCTATTTGTATTAAATTAAATTCTGAAAATAAAATTTATCGATTTCTAGAAATAGATAAAGTGGTTAAAGTACCTTTAGAGAAAAGGTTAGAAATCACAGACCCTCCTGCTATGGTCACTAAGTTGGGATATTATGAATACCATCCTTTCCAAGGGTGCCGTTTTTACCAATTGACTAAACTAAACGATATGATGGCATGCATTATAAATATAATAATAGATTTTGACATAAGATCTTACTTGATTTAAGATATGTTATTAATTAAACTGCTGGTTAACAATTCAAAATCTAAATTAACTTCATTACAAAAACCTATAGACTTAAATATCTGTATTTGAGAATACTGGGTTTAACTTGTTTTTCAAATTTTTACTATGGTGCCACATAATATTACACAACAATGTACACGATGAATGTAAGGGACTATGACTTATCTGGTGTTGCCTTCATCATCTCGGGTACTTTCCGCCTTGCCGCTTGATTGTCTGGTTTTCTCTCCTCGGCTGCGGTCTCGCGCGGTGCCTAGCTGGTCACGCTGACTCCGTCTCGGATGGACTGCACTGCTGCTCTTCCTTCTTCTATTCTTATAACTTCACTCCCTCACATTCCAGCTCCAACTGCCTATACTTCCGTGTCGCCTGCCTGTTCTCCCCCTTTCCCCTTCTCCTTCTTGCAATATCTATTTTTCATACGTTTGGCCCCACTCTCCTTCTTGGACTTTTCTATTGGTGGATCTTTTAAGAATTTTGGCTAGTAGTTGGCTTGTCTCTTCCATCAGCATCAAGTCCTTTGGAAATTTTTCCTACTGTTCCTGGTCCTTGGCGGCAGGTTTTACTGTTTTATCAGGTTTTACCAGGAGAGCCTCTGCCTTATTTTTACGATCTTTATGGCTAGTTAAGCTCGCAAGCCGGGGTTTCTCAAGTCGACCTTTGCAGAGAAAAAGATCCCACGCACGATGCTTCTTTGATCGAAAGGGAAACCATATTTATGTCCATTTGAATAAATTATATGGCAACTACTTAAATTATCCATTATTTAATTACTATCATTTAATTGGAAATATTTTCTTCCAGCCCTGTATTCTCAATACATAGCAGTACATTTGATTTGGATAGAATAGACGTTAAGCCGCTAAGGTTTTCAAACAATTTTATAGTGTATTTTGAGCAAAACATTGTAATAATAATATTCATTATCAAATTATAGTATGTATAGTAATAGAGCTAATAACTAACGTTGTATTATTCAAGTTTTAAGTAAGAAGCTTCGAAGACCTCTAAACTTGGTTCCCATAGACCTCCAAAATCATACTTACGCCACTGCCTGACACCATGCAATATTCAATATAAAGAAGAAGTCAAGACACAACAAATGCTTAACATAAAAAGATAGATATCTTTTTCTCGTAAACTGGCAATGTTTTAACCAGTCAGTATTGCCACATTACAAAAAACAATACCTGAACCTTTGTTAAAAAAGAAAAAAATACATATAAAGGTATAAAAAATAAATATAAGCTTGAGTTAAATAAAATATATTTGGGCTTTGAGATCTGAAAAATAAATTAAATAAAACTTGAGGCGCTTGAAGTTCAGCAAAATGTTTAAATAAAACTAAAGGCAATTAATGTCAATGTATAAATTTTTATTAAATAACTAAAGACATTTGAAGAAATATTACAAGTGACCATTAGCGGATTCAGGAATTTTATGAGAGAGGAGTGGGCGCAGGTCCTCCACTCTAATCCTCTCCTTCCCGTAGAAACTATAAAACATTAGATGCTTTTTTCACGTTTTAAAATCCACATTAATCAATAAAAATTAAATTATTATATCAATAAAAACCGCTGTTATATATGTAGTAGAAAACAGTTTTCAAGAACATTTTTATTTCCAGGGGAGAGGAGGCGCCCCCTTTTGGCAAGTGACCAGATTTATTTGGTAAAACTGTTAACATATAAATGTTAAACAATATTTATTGATAAAAATCTAAGGAATTTTCCTCCTCTCATTTCTCATTTAACAGCTTACTTTTTTATCTTTATACTATCCTTGGAACTCCTGTATACAGAGTCAGAGGTCTAATAACAATCTTTAGCTCGCTTCGTTGGTTTTCCGTTCGACATATCTGATCGTCCTGTCTCAATCTTCTCCTAGTCCCGTCCAGCAACCCTAATGGATACGCATTGTCCGAGGCCTTCTGATACGTCCTATCACTCTCACATCGACAAGTGGTGGTGACTACATTTTAATACCTCGGCAGGCATGTGTTCATACTAACTTCATTTATTTCTTGATTGGAATAAGAGTTTGTAGGGTTATTTTTGATATACTGAAGTCATTACAGTGTTATCCGCAAAAAGGGACATGGATTTATAAGTCCTTATTGCAGCACCAGCCTCAATTCCAGTCTTATTAAAGTGTTTGTAATGAACTTACACAAGAAGTTATCATAGCAATGATTACAGACAAGTACGAAATTTGCTATAAAAAAAAATCGGGTTTTATGTTTAACAATTTTTTTTAGGAAGTTAATTCCCCACAGACGATGCAAAATATCTAAAAACACTCCCAAATCAATACCCATACTAAATTTTATCACAATTGGTTCATAAATAAACTTTTTATTGGCAGAAATATGTAAAAAAATTATGTTTTTTTTTTCTAAAATTTGTTTAAGAGTTCGAATCCGTATCAATAAATCAAAAGACACTAAATTATCTCAAAATACATATTTATGAAAATTTTCAAGTCATTTTGTTCTGCAGTTAAGGATTGCATTTTTGCTCTGTCAAAGGATTGCATTTTTAAAGTGTTATACCTCGGCCCCCTATCAGATTTCAATGAAAATTAAGACACTTTCTCTTCTCATATAAAAGCATATCTTTGTAAAATTTCAAGCTTTAAGACCTTGTATTTACGGTGATCCAGATACACAAAATTCGTACTTGTTATGTGTGAAAAATGATAGTCACGCGGCGTTTGTCGTTTTTCGATTATTTTGCATGCGGATTTATTTCCTTGACGAGACGGAACGCTACCACGTTCCTAGATAATAAATAGTTCAATCTCATTTGTTGCTAACATTCTGAAGGAACAGAATCAAAACGACATCAATTTTTCACGTTTTCAATTTTTATTTCTCTTGCCATATCATTTTATTTTCAAAATAACATTTTCACATATATTAAATATCTGGTGTGCCCACTCACATGACTCCTTCCTATGACTCCATCCTTACCACTTTGGGTTAAAATCTAATACACAAGATTTTTGCTATATCTTCCCTTATATAGCAGTCCGTTATTATCGACTGATTTGGATAATTGTTATTTTGGTTTTTAGGAAATTTAATTACAGTTCTAAAGAATTTGTATATGTCAAAAAATGCATACTTTTTGCATACAAAAAGAAATATTCTTTTCACCATAACTTGTTTTCCTGAATTTTCTCGGGAATGTACCTTATATGTGAATAGTTTGAAAGCTTTAAGTAATAGACTTTAGGTAAGTTTCATCAAAATCGTTAGAACCGTTTTTGCGCTACGTTCTACAGAAAAACATGATTTTCTGATATTACGCAGCAGCAATTGCGCACAGGATGCCCGATTTGGTACATAGGTATTGGGGGACAAAACCGTACATAAAAAAAAGAAATAAGCAACAAAATCGGTCCATCCATTGAAGAGGTAATCGTAGCACAGACAGACAGACCTTCTTCCACTTGCACCCATTTGCCTTTCAGCGTGAGGGTATCTAGTCATCGTTGCCAGCCAGCTCTATCTCTGACCAAATGTCGCATTTCATCTATACTTTTGCCTCGCCGTCTCCCTACTTGATTTATGTACTAAGCCTTGAGATCTGTAAACGCCATATACATTGCGGTTTCGGTCACAAGATTTTTCTATTATGTTCCTCAATGTAAAAATGTGGTCTTGGTTTTGTCCATTTGGCCTAAAAGCGCTCTGTACTTCTTCTAAGGGAGGTTCCACGATTCTTCTATGGGTCGTACTCGACTCTCAAGGATGGAGGTATACACAGAACTGAGGACAAGCAAATGGTCTGTAGTTGGAGCATATACTTTGGCTTCCTTTCCTATATATTGGGATAATGGCGTGAAGCTTCCGATCTTTTGGGATTTTCTTCACATCCTAAACTCTTTCATATAGACTCTGAGGAGCCTTAACAAGATCCATTCCACCGTATTTAACAAACTCAGAGGTTATCCCCACCTGCAGCTTTCCCTGCCTTATTAGGGATTGATATTTTCTGAATATCTAGCTCAACTTCTTCCTCTTCGATTGTCCAATCGCATTGTTAATAATTTTGTATTTCGCTTTCGTTGCGATGGTAGTGATCCCCTGGTTCATCTTGAAACTGTTTCCTGCAATATTCGCTCCAAACGTAGACTAGCGCAGTTTCATCGGAGACCATTTCTCCTCTCTCATTACGTACATGACAGACAGACCAATAGCCAAAACTTATTTTGGACTTAGAGGGCTCTAAAACGCATATATCCGTTGAAAACTGCACATCGAAATTTTGAATTTGTAGTCAAATTGCTTCCACGGTTCATATCTGTTTGTCATGACAATGAAACGTATGCAAGTATCCTTAGGAACCGTGAGACTTTCATAGTATCGTATATTACCTTTAGTATTAGTACGTTATTTCTGGAGAAGGAGGAGGTTTTCCCCTCTTTGAGAGTAACCTTCCGGCCTATGCTCCCGCCACCAGGTTCTTCTTTAAGTTGTTGGCTTATACATATTTTCAGTGGTTAGTTCAATGTCTTTCGTGTCCAATTGTTCTTGATCCGGTTTATCTAGCTGAAGGCAATAGATGTCGACCAAGTTCCGACTGAAGGTTTATTATAATGTTCAGCCATCTTTTTTGTCACCATCCTCTAACCACCCTTGTATCGGTATGATTTTGATACCACCAAGATGAGACCGAATTCGACCAGTTGATCTTTTTTGAATATTTTTGCAACGATAAAAATATTTTCAGCATTTTCCCTTTCACTTTGATATTAAACACTTGCTTCGAAAAACGATACAAAATACTGTACTTTTTCTGTGTTTTATTTGTATTTCATGAAGTTTAATAGCATGTACATAGGCTTAACAGAATAGTTTCCCAGAAAATCGGGCATAAAGAACTATAAATCGCGCATTTTGGGAACTTCACATTTTTTATCCCTAGGATCTTAACAGTTAAGCCGTTCTTAAGAAAAATATTATTTGAGCATAACTCGAAAAATAGGTATTTTATGGTAAATTATTTATATTATCATTTGAAAGAAAATTTAATTCCCTACAAAAAAACAAAACAAGAATCATCGAAATCGGACCACAATTAGCAAAGATGCAGCATATTTAGTTTTGGATATGTGTTTTATAAAGTATTCTGCACTCGTTCCTGTGGTAACTGGTTGACCAAAGTTAAGTTTTTTGATTATCCGAAAGTATTATATTCGAATATTTTCCGAAATATTCCATTTGCGTATTTGAAAGATAATTTGACTGTCTACAAGTCTAAACATTAAAAAAAAAAAAATACCTTCGGACTATGATTAGCGAAGATATAGACAACATTTTATTATTTGACTTAACCACACCAGATATTTATCAATAGCAAACGTCAAATTTTTATTTGATCACCAAATATTCAGTATTATTAATTTTCTTTATTTGTACAGATACTGGCAGTGTTAAGAGGTGAAGGCAAGTATTAATTTCGTTGTTGACTTTAATTAGATTTTGCAGATTTCTTGGGAATATATTAAATAAAACTGTTAAAACTTAGTGTTGCTATATTTCAAAACTTTAACACATCATATATCTGATTATTTAATTTCATAAGGTCTTCTTCATTTTGTCCATGACTACAATAAAAATAAAATATACATTAGAAAGTAAACAAATTACAACCACAATTATTATTATTTTAAGAACTAATTAATAGTAATAGCTACAGTAATCAAAGTATATCTATCAGGTTAATATCTACGTGGTAACTCCATTCATAAGTAATTTATACAGTTTCATTTATAAACAATTTATCAAAAAACACAACAAAAACAGCTCAGTATAGTAGCATTTTAAAATTTTGATAGTCCAGGTAACTATTAGAAGTCAACCAAATACTATAACAAAGAAATATACTCAGAAATCAAATAATATATGATGTGATGTGATGTTTTCTTTTGAACAAAACAGGAAAAATCACTTCAAATCTGTATTAATTTATTTACTAAACATTAATGAAAGCAGTCTTGGATGATTCAAAAAAAAAAAAAAAATCAATTGGAAGTGATTTTAATTTTTTGCCTGAGTAAAAGAAGAACCAGTTATAAAGTTTGGTTGCATGAAAATTCAATTAATTAAAAAAAATTTCCTTGTAATTTCATCTGTCATTCTGCAATTTCTTACAGCAATACAGTGACTGGTTACAATCGTTTCTGCAAATACAATTTTTTTTTTTTTAAAACCTTATACTCATGCAGGTTTATGAAACATCTAAGGTATTGTTTACTTTAATAGCTACGTTTTTTATTATGAAAATAAGCAGGGAGAGGTAAAGCCTGGCATTACATTAATTCGCAATCTTCGTGAATGGAATTGATGTTTTTTTTTCCAAGTATTCTTTAATCTGTGCATGCCAAGAGCACTTGCCTTGGAGGGTTGGTTCCCTTCGCTCAATTTCGCAAGGCATGAAGGCGAGGGTACATGCCTTCATGCCTTGCGAAATTGAGCTTGCACTTTCCTATTTCTTTGCATCGTCTAAAGGCTTGTTCCATTCAGGTTGCGGTAGTGTCGGAATGCTTGTTCCCTTCGGCTACCTCCTGTCTAATGCTAATCCTAGCTGCTCTCTCTCCTATCTATCTGCTCCTGTCCGCACAAGCGAACACGCAGTATCGAGGCTTTCTGAGATCCACTTACTTCTCGATACATATATACGTAATTTAATGAAGTAGATATAAATTATTATGCATTGGATTGTAAATAGTACTAATTCATAGTATAGTGGAAAAATGTGTACACTATAAATAATATAATATATGGAAAAAGTTTGAATATATAATAATAGGAGATGTAATAACTTTGATGTGCTGTGTTTTATCATAAGAGGAGACTGGAAAATGGACACTATAGTCCAAAAAGTCGCCAAGGAGAAATGATTCAGATAAATTACGAAGGAACTATGAAGGATGTTTATATATAACTATTTCAAGAAATTGAATGACAACTAAATCAATGCTTTATAATTATTGAGGTATTTTATAGAATAGATAAACCAGTTCGTTGGTAGAAACTGGATTGATCATTTGTAACTTTGTGGTGTTTGAGTAAAGGGGTATTAGTCATTTTTTTGCAACAAGGGGTTTAAGTTATATTTTGTTCTTTCACTGAACTTAATCTTTGAGAAAAAAGAAATTAACCAATGAAACAGTATTGACACTCCATGTTCACACTATTTTCAGTGACTAATATCCTTCTTCTCATAGGCAAAGTTAATTGTATAGATCAAAATATAACGAAAACTCATCATTGCAAAAAAATGACTAATACCCCGTTAATCAAACACAACAGAGTTACAAATGATCCATTACCCATACGAACTTCGTTAACTTCAAAATTCATCTTGGTTGGAACGTTAGATGGTGTGATTTTTTTAATTTTTATTTTATTTTGGGTTTAATGTCCTTATCAATTCCGATTATGGCAGATAGGACGGATTACCCTACATGCTAATAATAACTTCTAGCCAGAGTGGAAAGATCGAGATTTATTCCGAAGGTCCGCCATGAAGTTAATTTCAACTCCCCTAGGTCGGATTAATACCGGTGCTGCTTAAGAATCGAGATTGCTAAGGTGGACACACTTAACACACTCGGCCAACACGGACACTAGATAGCGCAATAAAAAACAAACTGGTTTTCAAGTAATCAGGTGTTTTCTTATCGCGTTGACGGATCGAAGTCTGTATTTGATTAAAATACTTCCCCTCTAGGTAAATGTTTGTTTATTAAGCGAGCGGGCGATGTAAAAATAAACCATTGCGAGTGTCCTGGTACATCGAGCCATTACATTTGAAGTTTAATTAGGACACCTAGTTGCATTACTTATGCTTTTTCATTGTCCGATTCAGGGATTTTAAGCTTAAGATCACTCCGGGCGTACCGTACCCGGTCAAAATCTTGTGGTGTATCCAGAAATGCACCAAAACAATATTGCACAAACTTATACAGTTTCTTTTTAACGTCACATAATACCTTTTTACTACAGCCATGTTCGTTTATACTTTCACACCTCCATTCCCGATCTGCAGGCCGAAGTTCATTGTCAATCCAAAGCTGAACTTGTAGGTAAACTCACAGATGTTTCGCACTGTTTCTGATGGCAGGAATTTCATCTAGTTGAAGTTGGATTTCAGAGTCGACTTCGTTGTCAATGATGTAAACCCGAACGATCTTTATTCGAGTTTGAATATAACTGAGTCCGTATAATTCCAAAATAAACTTTTCCCCATTTCATAATAAAAATCTAAGCTTGTAATTTTTTTGGGATTAAATAGACAGGTTTCTTCTTCCCTAAACCGTCAAAACTTTAACTGATCACAGCTGGAAATAGAAGTGTCCTTATACTCCTGAGTGAATATATTAATTTGTTTACATCAAAATT
Source organism: Rhaphigaster nebulosa (assembly GCA_948150685.1). Taxonomy (NCBI): domain Eukaryota; kingdom Metazoa; phylum Arthropoda; class Insecta; order Hemiptera; family Pentatomidae; genus Rhaphigaster; species Rhaphigaster nebulosa. The sequence goes on along the minus strand of OX411306.1, from coordinate 141,138,053 downwards.
AGCAACCGGGGGATTTCTCTCGGAGTCCTCCTTTTGAAAATAAATCTATCGTATATTCTCCGGTGAAAGAACAACTAGTAAAAATAAAAGATCTGTATTTAATCCCACAATGATGACTTTAGCAAATTTATTTAGTAGTTCAATTCCAGCTGCCAATATTTCCAAGTCAGTCGCCAGAGCTCTAACCATCCTCTTCTTATCGCTCTTATCTTAAAGGAATGCCTTTTTTTTCTTTTTTTGTCACACATAGGGTTTTCTCATCAAAATCTGAATTTCATGTGTTCCATATTTCTTGGTAAGATAGGAGCAATTATATTCTATGATGCTCCCGTGACTTTCTTTTTTTGGCAAAGGGACACAATGAAAAAGAAATCATCCATTGATGATCACACCTACATCATCTTGCTGAATTATCATTTCATCTGTAACGCCTTCATAAAGTAGAATACGGACATTTACGCTCCAATAGGAAATTCTGTGTTCTCGTCAGTGTACTAGAGTGGCGCGGTATTTCGAAAGCGAGCTGCCGATTGTTGCTCGTTCATAAAATGCCGAGCCTATAGGTGGTGGATAATGGATAGCCCCATTCAGTATACATGGCTCAATATTGTAGAGAATATCCCCGAACCATAAATGTCATAAAAGTTCTAAATAAAAAATAGTATTTGTGGCGGAGGCGCTGGAGTGTCGTATACTTGCTCACTTTGAGGACTGTTTCATTTTTCGTATAAATCAGTCGTACCATTTTAAAGCTAAAAATGCGTTCTAAAAGTTTTATTAAAAACATTTTTGTGTATTTCAGCAATTTAAAACAACACATAATAAAATAAAATAAAAAGAAACTTTATAAGTGTGTGATTTTTTAGCTCCTAAAATATAATTTAAATTTAAAATACTTTCAAATGAAGCTTATAGAATAATTTATTAAAAACACAATTTAATAAATAATAATGTAAAATCCACCTTTCCCTAAATGAGTTGCGACTAAAACCTTTTATTGACTGGGCTGTAAGGTTAGTAGTATGTGGATCACTATCAACCCAAAAAGCAGTCAGCCCTAAAGTATTAGTCCAAAACAATAGATAAAATACGTGATCTACCAGCAACATGTGTTAGAGAAAACACTCGGGAGTTTCTATGTAGCATTTAACCAGTGTCCTATGTTCGTTCAAACAATGGGCGTGCAACATGTAAAGCCATCTGTTTCTAAGAATTATTTATGAGTTAAAAATAATAAAAAAAATCTCACCCTTGAAACTTTGCATCTCATGTACTGAAACGCATATTCACAGTTGTCGGAATTCGGTGCAACTATAAAAGAAAAATAAAGTAATGAAAAGCAATAAGATAAAATAAAAATACATGACAAGTATTTCAGAGAAATCGTCCAATTTGATTACAAATTCAAGGATAAACATAAAAAAACTGACATAATTTCTACTTTATTTATTATAAAACCTAATAAATAGAGTAGTAACTGAACCGAGCCAGGAACCGTTACATTAGTGGGAACGATTAGGAACATTCCGCGCCCTCCGGTTTTTATGCCGGTACCTCTCTATCTCGTTCCCTACCAATACCTTTTACTTTGGTGGATTTACGAAAACATTATTAGTTCAACTTTCTGTTCGCTGTAGAATAATAATAAAATAATTTATTGAAAATGTTAATTACACATTTGACTTTTCTTATTAGCCTTATGATTTCAATGTGGCCTAATTATTCAACATATGACCATAAAATTGAACTAACAAAGTTCCCGTGGGCCCACAAAAGTTATTAATTATTAGTAGGGAAAGAGACGGAGTGAGACCAGTATTAAACTCGAAGTGTCAGGTCTTGCTTGTTCTCTCGGTAACGGAATTTGTGCATACTCAACCACACTCACCTCCTGGTCAATTCGATCTCCACGCCGTCACTGGTTAGGTAATATTTAAGACAATCCTTTAAATCAAAATAATATTCGAAGACATTCATATGCACTTTTAATAATTACAGCTGTTTTAGATTACTTAAAAAGTACCACTTCCGGTGATCAAGCAGTGACTAAAAGGGAGGTTCACAACAAGATTTTACAACAATCTTAAATACAAAATTCCAAGTTTCTACGGCAAACCGTTTTTGAGTTATGTGAGATACGAACGTACATACCTACAGACGCCACGACAAAACTAGTCAAAATGGATTCAGGGATGGACAAAATGAATATTTCCGTTGAAATATTCAACAATACTTCCTTTACTTCATGCAAGGAAGTAAAAATAACTATAAATTCTCTTATATCTCTGGAAGTACTTTTCTATAAAAACAATTTATTTATAGCAACTGGTGATAACAATACAAGCGGAGATTACGTTAAGGTGATGTAGCTGCAGGTCTTGAACTAAAGGCGGCACTTTCACCGAAAAGTAGAATTTAGAGAGAGGAAAATTTTGAAAGGAAGTTTATTTTTAGGTTAAGTGCAAAATATTTGTTTTTAACTTTTGATTGTTTTGACCTTAATCCATTTAACAAAATTAGTAATATTATGAAATGATGATATTTATTTCGAAATAAAAATAAACCATAACCTCAAGTACTTTTATAAAACTGTTGATTTGGAGGGAGGGAGGATGGAAAGGGGAAGAAAGAAGTTGGCGAAAAATGAAGCTTGCCCTTCCCCTAACAAAAATCCAAGTTCCACCCTGCGAGGCTGGAATTTAAAAAAAATTCCTTTGACGCAATGCATAATTTAACTAGAGATCAAAGTTTATCACTACCTTTCTTAGCCGATACTTCGCAGTATAACCTAAATTTGTAAAAAATATTTTACCAAGGTCTATGCATTCATTCACAATTCTGATGTATCTCTGCCTCATTTCTTGACTGCCGTAAGCCCATTGATTAATGAAGTTGGTTGCAGCGTCTCTGTCAATAACACCATTCGTCATCTGTTCAAAATTAATTTATTTTAAAAAAATATACAGGGTGTCCCAGGAGTAATTGCAAGTAATTGGGGGAGGAATAGTGTACCAAACATGCAGTTCTTTGCCATCGATTAGACCTCCTTATCTCGATCAGTTTTGCTGATATAACTTTTTAAATGGTTTTCCAAGAAAACCACGTTGTGCAAGAAAAGTCTAAAGTTCTACTGAAACTGAATATTTCTCAGCTTTTGTCACTATTTTTGGTATCTTTATTAGCTATAAAGATTAGCTATAAAGATACCAAATTAGGTGATTATATGCCTTTTTCATATTAAATTCACCTCCGAAAAAAAATTTAAATCTCTCTACGAAAAAATTTCACCCCTGCGTACGCCTCTGCCTGGGACACACTGTATACTCAGAGATAACTAAGAATTTATTTGAATCCAGTTCTATATTATTAGTACATAAGAAATCTTTCATCACATTATTAATAATAAATTATATTTTATTGACTAAAATTATAAACTCTATGAAATATTCTTTACTACTCCCAATAATGTAGAATGAAATATTTATGTTAGTCCAGAATACAATTAAGTTATAAAAAAGAAAAAAAAAACAGGTTGATGACAATCCTTTATTCTCTTCCGAAAACATAAATAGAAGTAAAGTTAAAAATGTTTAGGTTACGTAGAAATGTTATTAGGTTAAGGTTAAAATGGTTGCGTTCTCTGGTTATTGTTCCTCATGTATAAAAATCTTGGCCATTAAGTTGTTTTTTGTTTTTAATTGACGCTAGTTTAAAACCATTATTTTCAAAAACACAATTTTGGATGTTGCTGAAGATGAAAATATTGCTGTATTCTCATAATATATTCCTCTAACATAAATAATAATGCATAATATTTTATAAAAATACACGAAAAAAAAATGTTCATAATTGTACCTACCATTCCTTCAGTTTCCAAAAGACAAGCCAGAAAGCACTGTGAGTAAGAAATTTAACATCATTATTATTTTATCAATTGTTATTACTTATAAACAAAAAGAATATCAAATCCATAAAGATATAAAGAAATTAATTAGAGAAATAGCATACCCTTCCTTCTCTGGAAATATCATCATTTATATCTGAAAAACAAAGAATAAATATAAGTTTTGTAATTAAGTTTATAAATCTCACATTAATTACAGATATTTCACAAAATGAGAAGATACATGAAAATAGGGAATGTTTAGAAAATATTTCAAGACCTGAAAATGGCCATTGGATGATTATCCAACGATGCCATCGAAATAATAACAATGTGCAAAAGGTACGGTGCAGGAAGGCCCAAAGGCAGGCCCTGGAATCACAATCTGGCCGTGTTCCTTGAAGACAGTGTGCTTAATTAGTCTCATTTATACCCTGGATAATATCAAGAAACTCATTTTTAAGTATTGAATCCCTGCCAAATCACGGTCCTATCCAGCTATAACTCATTGATTTGTCGAGTGAAAATGTATTGCACCAAACCGGAGTTCGAACCGTGTTCGAAAAGGAAACAAACACTTCACTAACTTTGTAATGATAAATAAATCTTTGTCTTTTTTTATTTTTTTAATAGAATAAAAAACAAAACTGCTCTATCTGGCAAGTCTATCTCCACATAGTCCAGGCAACGAAGGCCAAACATCGCCGATTAAATAAAACAAAGTATATAGTTGGGGATTTTGGCACCGTTATTTATTGGAGTGCCCTGTACAACATAATAAAAATCCTATAAAAATAAAGTAAAGTTTCAAGTGATTATACCGTCAGCTTATATCACCTGGCATATAATGATTATGAATACTATAATTTCATTCAAAACAATCACGTTTCTTTAATGCACGTAAAGTAGTAGCAGGATTTCCCATAAATAAGAGGGTCCGCCGACCACGTGCCTCACTGACGTTCGTTAATTAATGCGATCAAGGCATACCAGGCGTTTGCAAAATAATTAGTTCCAGGCATATGTAGTTGCTACTAGGGCACCACGTGATAGAAGGGCGTGTTTTTCCGAGTGAGACAAAAAGTGTCCTTAATTTAGCGCTCAAGCGGTATCGCAGGTTGGCCAATTATTAAATGTAATATAGGCATTTTGTTGAAAATATTGACTACTTTAATTTTGTATCGAATATTCATCTTCGAAAAATGCTTAGTTTTCTGAAAATGAAATTCAAATTCAGAATCGTTGAGATAAAAACTTACATAATAGAATTCTAAGCTATTAAATAGATAGATAAAGTTATTTCAATGAGATGAAAAATCAAGAAATGTGAAATACATCACTAAAGCTCTGTTTATAACCTCAAATCTCTCCTTTGTAAGAAAAGTTTCAAAGTTAGTAGTTTCTGAGAAAACAACTTTATTGTTTTCAAGGGCCCGTAGTGAAGGGAAAAGAAGATCTGAGAGCTTGAATTTTAATTATTTTTAAAATATCATGTTTCAAGACGTAGACACAAAGATTTAACTCAGATAAGATTTAACTAAAGAAAAAACTCGTTTGTGGTTATAACTAATTCTTTTTAAGTTTGGTTTGACATTTCTATGAAAAGCGTTTTGTGTCGATGAGGTATGAAGTTAAAGATGCTATAGAAGTAAAAAGTGCTTCTTGATTATATTTAGTTTTTGTAAATAACTTTAAAATCCAATGTCTTGAGTTGAAGAGCAAAATATAAAAAAAAAATCTTCTTGTCAGATATATCGGACAAAATAATGGATGTACCATCCTACATTACAACTAGAGTCCTACATGAAACTAAGAGATCTAAACAATTCAAAATACAGCAAAAAATGATTTGTCCAGACTAATTTACAACATGAACTCTTTATCATCAGCATTGAGATGTTAATAACTTTAGCACTAATAAAAACCACTATATCTAAATCTACGAGATTATCGTGATGGTGAACGTTAGATTAGCTAATGTAATCGTAACAGAGCAATATATCGTTCGTTTGGAAGAGTGCTAAAGAAGCTTTTGAAGTTTGCCTTTTTAGGTATATGATAGAAAACACTAAAATCACCAATAATACATCAAATCTGGCATATTATAAGTCAGTACTACTTACCTTTTTTAATAATATTTTTAACAAAAAACAATGATGTTTTAAATTATTCATACAAAAGCAAACTTGATAATTTCTGGTCATCAAAATAGTAAAAAAACAAAATACTGAAAAAATATTTGATTATATTTTAAGTATTCTCGACTTTTTGTGATGCTTCATATCAATATATGAATAAATTCACAAATAGTGAAGGAAAGAAGTAGTTGATTATTGAAATAGACTTTTTCAGCGTTAATTCTGATCTCTATCTACTCGTTGATATAGTCCGCTCTGATAACTTGCCAGGATTTATCGAAGCCTATATCAACGTTAAACCTGACTATTTTTTAAATTAGGACCTTTTGAAGTAACTCTATCCTCTCCATAGCTAGTGTTATCTTTAGAACATTATAATATATATATATATATATATATATATATATATATATATATATATATATAAATTTTCTAAAAAAAAAAACAAGCAGGGGACTAATGGAATGACAGTGATTGATAAAAAAAATGACAAATAGTTTTGTTTCCAACATATGATATAAAAATATATCCAATTTTAAACAGGTTATATTTTTTTATCAAGTTTTTTGTTATCTACGTTTCTAATAGCACATTTCTAGGCACTGAAGTTCATTTAAAATATAAGACTTTTCGTTTGAATTTTTTGCATATATTAATACACAAAAATGTTTGACTGGTTGGCAAATAACTTGTTTGAATAAATTTGAGGTGGCAAACTTGAAATTCGTAATCAGCAATCCCAAAAAACATAAATGAGCAAATTTTCAGAACCTTTCAAAACATTTCTACCGAGATCCCTTTCTGGTCCTCATTTGATTAGACTAATACATAGTCTCACACGACAGCAAATCGTCGCTTAATTAAGTCGAGATACCTCCTAAGTCTGAGGTGTCGGTCCACTGAAGATGGAAAAGACTCTTATGTTGATTAGCACCGGGGACTGACGAAATAAAGGTTTCTGAATTTTTTTTTTACGAATTGAAAAAACACTGTTCCATAAACTAGATATACGTGGTTTGAATATTAACTAGTGTTGACATAATCATTATTTACATGCCAGATTTTTCAAACTTGTTAAATTATTTAAATTTATATAATAAACCTGCTATGACATCAATATTGCAAGCTATGTGAAAAACACACGTATGTATATTAGGCGAGAATTAAGAAATCATCAGTTAATAAATTTCAAAATTAGCTCAAGCCTTTAGTTTGGAAAAAAAATGAATATGAAATAAAAAATATGAATATACAAATTATAAAGTTTTATGAAAATACGATGATGATGTATGTATGTATATTACGTTAAAATTTCAGAATTATATTTGAATAAAACCGCTGAGGCCCTATTGCAATACAATACCAATTACGCACAATAAAAGTTTCCTCCATATCCGATTCGTGCTTGGCAAGTAGTTATTGTTTGTGGAGAAAATGTTGATTCTCCCTAAAAAAACAAAACAAACATATTCTTTTTAAATTAAATTGATGAATGAATAGTTACATTTATAAATATAAGAAATTAGAAAATACTATAAAATAGTAATAATAATAAAATAAAATGAAAAAGCCAATGATTAAAATTTGGATTAATTATTAAGCTCATCTTATTAAGTTATTAATAGTTGTTAATCTGTTCTAATTAAAAAATATTCGTTTGAAATGTACAAAGTATAAAAACTATAATGGTTCTAAAAAATGATTTCGAAGGACTCAACTAATGATTAAATAACTAAAATAATGATAATTGTTATTGTAAGTATTTCAAATGAATTTTTCCGCCCATAAATAACAGAAATCCTAATTTACATAAAAACGTGTAAAGTTTTAAATAAATAACCACTTTATTGAATATTGAAGAAATTTAATTGATATATTTTGTCAATTGTTAATAAATTCACTTCTGGCAGTCTATGATATAAAATACAAACCATTTCCACGGCAATGATGAGAACTGCAAAAAACAGATATGCTGGTGCCATGGTTGAATACATCCTGTGCGATATACAAATGGCACTTGCATTACTATTTGACATTTTACAATGTGTCTCATATTTATACATTAATTCGGAATTGGTCGAATAATTACTTTATCCTCATTGTTAGGAATGACAAGTTAAAAATAACAGGAACTCCAACAGTTATACAATCATTTATTTAAACAAGCCGGAAAGGACACGAAGAATAGACGTTGACCTTTCTGGAAGACTTGATCCTAATTGTATCGTTATGTAATTGATTACGTATTCGTGAGATTCAACAAGCCAAACGGAAAATAACAATATCGCACTTGTTTAAATAACAACATTGCTCTTTAGTTATCTAACCTAAAAATGGGAGATGAGATACTTTGCTAAGAGCAGAGTTTAGCAATTAGTCAAGATCAAAGTTTTCTCTCATCTCTGTATTTGTGAACAACGAGGAGCGGTGTTTGCCGTCGATGTGAAGATATCTGAGCTGTTGACGAGAGGTAAACATCCACGTCATATCACTTACAGTTAAGCTTCATTCCGTATTAGCAGTGCACCTGTGAGGTCAACGCTTCCACTATCTACTTACCAGTTTTGTACTTCTGATAAATTATTGATAGAAATTTACAATACATTTATTAAATATATGAAATTAATTAATGAAATAATACTATCGATATGGAAAGAAAAATACCTACCAGAAGCATGGAAACGAGTTTGGTTGAAATTGAAGAGCCGAAAGAGGTACTTTACTTGAAGGTCATAATAAAGTTACATCAAAAGGTATATCGACATTTATTGAGCGTAATTGAGTGCAAAATATTTTTTTCATCCCCATTTATGAGCTGAACAAGTCTAGCAGGAAAATAAGATAAAACTTCAGCGGGTTCTTCCGCTTTAAAAGTTGAAACCGTCGATTTCCAATGCTTTATCTAGTGACATAGACAGTTCTGATGTCAAGGAACAAGAAGAAATCGCTTGATAACTTGTTACCAACTGAAAGAAAACAACAATTAATAACGGAATGAGTCGTCCAGAAACAAGAGCTTCAGACGTCCATCTATTGACACATGCACACAAGTATGTGTCAATAGATGGACGTCACGACGTTGAATGTCGTTTTTGAGATACTGCAATCTTCAGAAACTAGTAATCAAATTTAGAGTCACTTTTTGAGCTACCGATTTGTAGTTTAATAGGCGTGCAAGGAAGTGATGGACTGTCCACATAAGATATTTTTGATTTAATGTTCACATTAGAAGATATTTTTTTACTATCATAACAAGAACGTAACTATGTTCCTATAAATACGCCAAATATTCGCATTTTAGTTTGATTCAATGAACAGTCCCAGCATAGATTACACAATAAATTATGGTAATAAACTGTTTTTTTTTTTTTAATTTAAGAAAGGTTTACAAGAGTGTTACAGGACGCAGACGGCGATTTACTCATCAACTATAAGCAGTTTTTACCGTAATAAACGGCAAATCTGCTTATTTAAGGGTATTGCACATATTACTCGGATTTTCGATTATTCGGATTGCCTTTTGTACCAGCTAGTTCACATAAATGGGTTTAAACTATAGATAGATGTCCAATACGTAATTATTGTGATTAGGGATGGGCAATGGCAAAAAGATCTGGGAAAATGAAAAAATGCCCGAAGAATGGAAAGAATCTATACTTATTCCGATTCACAAAAAAGGTCCGAGGACGGAGTGTAATAACTATCGCGGAATATCACTCCTTCCAGTATGTTATAAAATATTCTCGTTGATCCTAACTAGTCGAATCACGGAATATGTCGAGGAAATTATCGGAGACTACCAATGTGGTTTTAGACGGAACCGATCAACTATCGATCAAATATTTTCCTTACGGCAAATATTAGAAAAAAAATTAGAATTCAACGGTGTAGTTCATCAGCTTTTTGTGGATTTCAAAAAGGCTTATGATTCCATTGATCGCCAGAGACTGTATAACATTTTGATTGAGCAGGGAATACCGAAGAAGTTAGTAAATCTAGTAGGAATGTGCCTGACCGAAACATTCAATAAAGTTAGAATAGGTAATTATTTTTCGGAGAAATTTGAAGTTCGCTCGGGGTTGAAACAAGGCGATTCCCTTTCACCTGTCCTATTTAATTTAGCACTAGAGTATGTCATTAGAAAGGTAATGCGTACCGAAAGGGTTTTAGATCTGGGTGGTAAACTAACCGTGCTCGGGTTTGCGGATGATTTGGTATTATTAAGTGAGGACGCGGAAACTATAAAACTGAATACAACAACGTTGATGACAGCTGGGAAAGAGGTTGACCTCAAAATAAATACGGATAAGACGAAATATATGGTTAGCAATAGAAACAGAGGCGATTTTGAGGATATAGATATAGGAGAAAATAGGTTTGAACACGTTGGGCAATTTAAGTATTTGGGGTCTGTGATGACTAGAAAAAACGAAATTCAAGAAGAAATAAAGGCGCGGTTAAAGGCGGGAAATGTTTGTTATTTTTCGGTATCAACATTACTTAGATCGCGCATTTTGTCCAGAAACTTAAAACTTAGAATATACAAAACTGTTATCTTGCCCACAGTTCTGTATGGGTGTGAAACGTGGCCGCTAACCTTGAAGGACGAACAATGCCTTAAGGTATTCGAGAATAAGGTACTGCGTAAAATATTTGGTCCGAAAAAGGATGAGTCAACTGGAGAATTTAGGAGATTACACAACGCGGAATTGCGGAGCATACACCCTGGTAATATAATCGAAGTGATATCATCGCGACGGTTGAAATGGGCTTGCAAAGTTGTTGGGCTCAGTAACGAACGAATTCCTAAAAAGTTATTAAACGCTGAGCCGACTGGTAAACGTCCGAGGGGTAGACCGAAACGTAGGTGGGAGGATAGTATTAAGAGTGATCTAATGAATTTGGGTTTGGACGGTAGTCGGTGGACCGAGATTTGTAGACAGCGATTAGTGGTATCGGCATCGAACCTCCGGGTTCGCTAAGCCTTTTATTATTATTATTATTATAGGGATGGGCAATACTCGAACTACTATTATGATTTGAGTAGTTTTCAAGGAGTGTATAACCCAACGTCAGTGAAGTACAAAAAGTGCTTAAGATTTATGCCTGATTACAAAAAGTATTGATTTGAGTACTTTCCCATTTTTCAAGTACTTCATGGTTATTTAGAGAAACATTTTTTCATTTCACATTTCTTCGATATTGATTCGAAGTCCATTATTATTTTAAGATTCAACGCATTCATATGGATTTATTTTATGTTTTCTGAGCCGCAGCTAAAATAAGGATTTATCTGAACGTTTCTGATTTTTTCGATATGGAGATCCATTATTATGTTTTCGAGGTCGCATTTTTTAAAAATACAATCGATTTTAAGATTCCGCGCTCATATATCGATTTATCTAAACTTTTCTGATTTCTTCGACCACTGTTATATTTTCGGGGTCGCAGATTTTTTGAAAATACATTAGATTTTAATATACCGTTTTCGTGAATTTTTCACACTCTTACATACAATTGAAAAAACGCATAGGATTCTTGGCTGTATGAAACGTGAATTTCAATACTATGGTAAATAACTAACTAACAGCAGATATTAAAAATTCATAGGAAGATAAGAAGTGTAAGAGGAATGTTTAGACTACTGAATAAAAAAAAAAACAAAGAATATTATATTCCTTGTAGTGGTTAATTTTCTATACGAGGGTTTAAGTCACTTTATCTTGGAAGACGGTATCGTCAAATCTGATCATAGCTTTTAATGATTATCAAAAACAAATGTAAATTAAAAGCAATGCCATCAAATGTAATTTACCTTGAATTATTTATTTTTTACTGAAATAACATCAATTATCGGTTAATTTGACTTAAAAATAATGATTAGATGTAATATATAAATATAAGATTTCCATATTACAATTCCACTTTAAAAAGACACGTTCACTCCAGCATTTTTTGTCTATATAGTTAATTGCATATAGTTAATTAGTTGCATTAAACCATATAGAAAATTTCGGTTGTAAATATCTAATAAGGAATGAAAATAAAATTCAAAATCTCCCATTAAAAAATTTCCATCTCTCTGTTGTTGATTGTTAACTTTTAAACCTCCGTCACTCACGCCCCGTCCTTAAGACGGATAAACTCTTCTCACGAGCCTTACATTTTCAAAAATTTTTGAATATAACTTTTGATTCTTTTGTGTTTTAAGCAAAAAGTATCAAAAATATAATTGTGAAAACGGAGGCTTCATATATTTTTTGGTTAAGCCGCAATTACTTTTTTCTTGTGAAAAATGTGCCAGTGGACCAAATGTCTGATACTTATGGCACTCCAGGAATAACTAAAATATGGCCAATGGTTATCTTTTATCCATTATTGGACATCTCGGTATCAGTTCTCAGATAATATTCTCTTCATTTGACCAAAATGAATACAAAAAAATCAAAACCGCAGCACAAATTTGGCCAACGGGCACATATAACACGAGAAAAAAAAAATTGCGGCTAAACCAAAAATAAATTGAAAGTTCTGTTGCCACGGTTATACTCTTGACACTTTTATCTTCACATACTTGAGAATAAAAAGTTATAAACAAAATTTTTGGAAATGTAAGGCTAGTAAGAAGAGTAAACCCGTCTTCAGGAGAGGGAGAGACCGGCCGTGTTACAAAACGAGGCGCGACCGACAGAGGGTTAAATTAACCAGCAACTGACGCAATAGACAAATATTTATAGAGCTCAGTTTCGTTTAGAAAATCTGTTAGTGTTTGGAAGTTAATTCTACCCCAGTTTATGTTTACTCTTCTAATCCTTTTCTTAATCAAGGTGCTCTTGGCTAGAAAAATACCTTTGAAAATTGAGGTTCACTAAAAAATCTATTAAAAAATCAGTACACCATATGAGACGAATTATTAATATATTGTATACTCTTACGTTACAAAGGCAATATTCATGTATCACATTTATGTCAAATTTGGAATAAGAGTAAATATAATAAAATACTTGAAGGTTTAGTTTATTTAGAATAGTTATATTCAATATATATATTCAATAATATTTTTTATTTTACTTCATCTGGATAGTAGATTCTCTCCAGGTTTAGTAAAATTAAAATTAAGTTTGATCAGTCAGGTGGACGTGGATGCTGACCACATCCTCTCCTTGTAGAGCCGTTGGCAAGAAATAACAATGTGAAAAAAGCAAATAGCCTTAATTTCATTAGTTTCCACTACCATCCAATAATTGTTCACTATTTCAATAGTATAAAGAATAATTATAAAATATTTAAAATGGAAAATGGAAATACAATAACCTAGTTTCTAACCAATTTCGCAAACTAAAAGATACTATACAAAAAATGGATACTGTAAACAACACCTATCAACTATAATGCATATTTGGAAAAATATGAATTGGTGAATCTCTTAAAAATCTAAAAAACGTATTGAAGAATTGAAGAATTCTTCAATTGAAAATTGAAGAAAACGGCACAAGAATTCCATTATATGGTGTACAATAGAAACCATTCAGCATTAAGCAGACACAAAGTAAACAGAGCATAAGTAAGTCCATGAAATCAGTTTTGACGAGGTAAAAATATTAAAAAAAGGTAGGGTAGAAATACAACAAAAAGAAAAAGATAAGAAAATTTACAGATAACTAAAACCTACATAGCATTTTGAATGCAAAAGAAGAACTCAAGTTAATTTCAGACATTCGAAAAATGTTACATAAGAATAGTTTGATATTAATACTAAATACCCTCCTTCTATATTCAAACTTTCAACTTTTTAACCATTCATTGACCTTGTCTCATTAGAGTAGTGACTAGTTGACTCACCCAACATTTTTGGGGTGATTTAAGTAAGAGAATTTTATTAAATTGCTTTTAGATTTTATAAATTGACTGGTTCAGCGGAACTTTAAAAAAAAAAAATGTATGTTATATAAATATATATATATATTTTTTTCCGACGGCGCTATGCTCCATGAAGGACCTTGGCATCCTCAACGATTCTCTTCCACTGAGATCGATCCTCTGCAGCTCTTCTCCACTCCGTCACTCCCAGAAGCCTTAGGTCAGCCTCGACATCCTCCAACCACCGCAGCCTGTGTCTACCTTTTTCTCTTTTACCATTTGGGCGTCCCTCCATTATCTTTCTAGGGAGTCTTTCCTGATCCATCCGCTGGACATGTCCTAACCATCTGATCCTCCCCTTTTTGATACACGAGACCAAATCTTGGTCTTCATATAGGTTTCTGAGTTCTGCGTTTGTTTTAATCCTGTATGTATTCTCGACTGTGCCATATATTTTTCTTAGGATTTTCCTTCCCCACGTATTCAATAATCTCTCCATTTGCTTCGTAAGGGTCCAAGCTTCACTCCCATACGTTACTACCGGTCGGAGGGTGGTCTTATACAACCTAACTTTGATCTCTCGGGATACATCTCGATTTAGAAGAATTTCCTTGCCTTCATTGCCTTCTCTAACAATTGTGCCTAGATATTTGAATTTTGACACTTTTTCGAAACTATATCCTCCTATTATCAGAGATCCACCAGTCGTTTTTCTTTTGGATGAAATCATGTACTTAGTTTTGTTTCCGTTTATTTTGAGCCCAATTTTACTTGCTGCCTCTTCACTTCTTTTGTATGCTTCGGAAAGTGCGTCTGGTTTTGTCCCAGTTATCACCAAATCGTCAGCAAACGCGAGGTTTTGTATCTCTCTGTTATAGATGCAACCGTCAGACCTTGTTCGCATTGCCCGAATAATTATTTCTAGCGTCATATTAAACAACACTGGGGATAAGGGATCTCCCTGTTTCATTCCTTTTTGTATCGCGAAGTCAGCGGACAATTCTCCTTGGACTTTGACTACGCCTCTACTATACTGAAAGGTCGTTGTAATCATCCTTATGAGTTTTGGGGGACAGCATAGAGTCCTTAGGTTTTCATTAAGCTGTTGTCTCTTAATGCTGTCATATGCCTGTCTGTAATCTATGAAAAGGTGGTGCAGGTCAACATTCCATTCATAGCATTTTTCCAACATGTTCCTGATGGTGAAGATATGGTCAACCGTCGATCTGCCAGGCCGGAATCCACACTGATAATCACCTATTACTTTTTCTGCCGTTACAATTACTCTTTTTAAAAGTAGAATGGCTAGTACCTTGTAGGCAGTGTTATTCCACGGTAGTTGCTGCAGGTATTTATTCCTTTTCTCACATTTCCAAGACAAGCTCATATATCTCGCGTATCAATATATCTCCCCCACATTTAAGCATTTCGGCAGTATTACCATCGATTCCTGGTGCTTTGTTATTTTTTAAATTTAAAATAACTTCCTCTACCTCTTCTGGGTCAGGGGGTTCTAGATCTGAATCGACTTCTATACTACCGTGTTCATTAACTATTGGGATGTCTTCGGGATCGGGGTTAAACAGTTCCCTGAAATAGCTTCTCCACCTTTCCATGATTTCCTTTTGTCCTCTCAGGAGTGATCCATCCTTGTCTTTAAAGAAACTTACTCGGGGCTGGCTGCCTCTTCTCAATGATTTCATTTTATTGTAGAAGCCTCTGATATTTTTACCCTCGAAATCCTCAATAATTGCCTTTATCTCCTCCTCTTCTTTTTTCCTCTTCTTGTTCCTGCAACGTTTCTTGGTCGCTTCTCTCATTTGTTTATAACTTTCCACGGTTTGCCTAGTTCTTCTCTGTATCATCTTTAAATAAGCCTTCTTTTTTTCATCTACGGAGATTTGGCATTCCTGGTCAAACCATTGCTGTTTTCTAATTTTCACCTCCTTTCCAATTGTTTCATCCGCAGCCTTTATAATAGCAGACTTGATTTTATCACACCTATTTTCTATGGTTTCTTCTTTTATTGGGTAGTTTCTCAGATATTCCTCCACTTTTTCTTCATATTCTTTTTGGATTGCGGGCGTTTTTAGGGCGCTGGTCTTATATTTTTTACTATTACTCTTAGTATTTTTTCCCCTCGTTCTTGTTGCCAGTTTCTGCTTGTATTTCACCCGTACCAAGAAATGATCGCTGGATACGTCTGCCCCTCTGCAGCTCCTCACATCTTCGATGTCACTTTGATGCTTATTGTCGATCATGACGTGATCGATTTGATTTTTGGTTTTGCCATCAGGAGATATCCATGTTTGTAGGTGTGGAAGCCGGTGCTGGAATGCGGTGCTTACTATTTTCATATTTTTGCTGGTTGCGAAGTCTACTATTCTATAACCATTGTCATTAGTTATTTTGTGATAACTATATTTTCCTACAAACCTTCCCAAGTTCTCTCTTCCAATTTTTCCATTGGAATCTCCTAAGACGATTTTTACATCATATTTGGGCATTTTATCACATAACCTTTCTAACTGTGCATAAAATTCTTCCTTTTCTTCATCCGTTTTGTCTTCTGTTGGTGCATGTACACTTATTATAGACATATTGAAGAATCTCCCTTTCAGCCTAATGTAGCAAATCCTTTCATTTATCGTTTCATAATGTAGTATTGCTTGGTTTAGCTGTTTTTTAACCATAAATCCTGTGCCGAAAATATTCTTGGTATGTCCACTATATAAGAATATATTTGCTTAATTCAACCATAGTAGGCTCCTTCCTCCATTTAATTTCCTGTAATGCTACCACATCTATTCCATACTCTTCCAGACAGTTTTCCAAAACACGCGTCTTTCCCACTTCTAGTAGCCCCCGAACGTTCCAGGTGCCAATTATCAAGTGTTTAGTCCGTTCCATGCCAGATCGTTTGCCGTAAGTCCGTCCGATTCCGAGGCCTTGTTGAGGTTTTTTAGCAATTGGTTTTACACAGTTTGGGTTGCCGGGCCAACTCTGTGCCCCTTTTAGTCGCCTTTTACGACAGGCAGGAGCTACCCCAGGATTATTCTGACCCGATCCTGGACGGTCATATATATATATATATATATATTATATATATATATATATATATATATATATATATTTTTTTTTTTTAACCTAATGAACTATGGAATTCATCCCCTCCCCTCTCCTTCCCTCTTCCCTCCCCCGCCTCCCAATAAAATAAAATAATGCATATTTAACAATAAACAGCAATTTTTTTTCTTCAAAAATTTAAACTACTTGTAATTAGCACTTTATATCGATTATCTAATAATCAATAAAAATGTGGGAAGAACATGCCAAAATTATTTCAAAAATCATTATTGTAATTAAAATAATTATTTTCAATATTAAAACAAATAAAATAGAATTAATTCATGTCCGATTGGGTTCAAACTTCACAAGTTTGCCTCAAGATCAATCAAAACGCAATGTATATATTTTTTAGACGTTTGGGAGATGCTTGGGATACAAAGCCATTACTTAGCCATCTAATAAAAACATAACAAATTATCACAAATTGCTTACAATTTTTTAGATATATCTACAATAGATTATTTGTTTTTTTAAAGTTTCGCTGAACCAGTCAATTTATAAAATACATTTGAAATGATATATATTGTACATAGGTAAATAATATTCTTAAAATAAATATTTAGACAAGACTCATTCTAGACCCTCTACTACTAACGAATAATTCTAATAATACATGTCTAGAGAATTATTTTTTTTAGATGTAATATCTGATACTTTAGAATAAAACCAAAACAAAAATTAATATTTTATAGCATGTCCAATATGCAAAGTAAAAAAAAAAGAGAAAATAAACGCAAAAGGGTTTGTAGTTCAGATTTTTTGTTTGGGTATGAATTGATATTATAAATCTAAATTAGCAACCTCAGCAGACGACCGGAAGTTTAGTATATTCGAGAAAACTTCTAAAATTATCATTAATTTTTCATTGGATGCTTGGAAATTATTATGATATTACCACACAAAAACATAAGTAGTAAAAAGGAATAAAACTTAAAAAACCCAAAACCTCACATAAAGACATTTCCTGATTCTAACTTGGTATGTACTTTTTTTTATACTATTTCTGTAATTTAAATTTTTAGTTTTTTGAAAACTGGATTAAGAAGGTTTTGGATCTAAAGGCCTCAATTTAAAACTTTAGACTGATTAATTATTCTATGATTACTGAAAATTTAAATAAATTTTCGGAATTACAAGGGGTTGTTCACTGATGATTAGAGGGTGGTAGAAGGAAGAGGGTGTTCTAGCTACACCATTGGTATCTGCCAAAATGATCTTGATTGATATTACCGAATATGTTTTATAACGACTCTGCAGGGTAGGCGATTAACTGGGAAAATCTCCAAAGCACGAGACTTCATTAAAAGTAGCGTGTCATACAATAGGTTCGTTTAATTTTAAAATAAATATCAATCAACAAAGGATGTCATAACCTAGAGGTATTTTATACATACCGTTTCGTCCAATGGCCAAAAAAAACTCTGAAATTGCTTTATTTTACATCTCGAGTTTGACAAATGATATCGACATGGTTTTTTCTAGAAAATCATTTGGTTTTTAAAATACATTAAACGGTAAATATAAAAAATCAAAACTTCATCGAAAAAAAAAAAAAAAAAATTCAGCTCCGAGGGTACTCAAAATATTCAAAGCCAGAAAATTACATTTCGATTTAAAGCTCTGTATCTCGTCTTCAGTGTATCCGATATCGACGTTCTTGGAGGGTTTGTGTAAAAAAAACGTGATTACCAATTAATAGGAAAAATGAGGTATTTTCCGTATAGCGTTAGTTCTAAAACAAGAAGAAGTACCACGGTTAAAGTGACTCGCGTAGTTTAAGAAACTAACTTTAAATTTGCTTTGAATCGTTTAAAGGATTTCTGAATTATGGCCGATTTTTTGAATCTTAAACAAAAATTGAAAAAAATTATTTTTTGTATTCGATGCTATTTTCAATATAACGGTTTGATGGTAGGATGAATCAAAATCTGCCATTATTTTCGGTGTGAAAAAATCTGTAAGGTTAGTTTATTTAATAATTTAGACACTTTTTAAAAATTTATATGACCACAAATCAATTGTTTTTTAATGTTTGTATTTTCCTTTTAACATATTCTGGAAAACAAATGTTTTGCTGGAAAACTTTTACACAGCAAAATTACATTAGATTTTAAGACACAAGGATATGGATAAGATTAATCTGATTCAGAGCCTCCGGCCCTTACATTTAATACTGCCCGAACGATGTGTCATTGAGAGAGATATAACCGCCTGTCATACAAGGGGTTCGTATGACGATGAAGGCGTTCTTCAACAAGTTACTGAGACTATCACACCTCTTTCACTAAAAGATACAATAAGCGGATGGCTTTGAAGGAGATTTGTAGGTTTATATTGGAGAAGTGTGTCGGGAAAGAGATACTTAACCCAGAAGCCTGTAAATTGTCTCATCCCCAGCGAGTGTATGCCGGACATTCGATACAGGCTTCCTGTTCAAGGATCGATACTCAACGCGTAGCCTGTACCAGGAATATAGTGTTATGTTTGAACGGTAATTCTTAAACAACTATGATAATAAATTCACAACTGTATTATCTATATTGTCTAAAATAATATTTATTCATGTGGAATAAACATCGAAAAACATTTGTTCCCCCTTTTTTTAACTGTATATTCAGTCTCATCTATGTATCAAGATTGTAAAGTTCATCAAGGCTCGTCGAATTAATTGGTGGGGTCATGTACAACGCATGCAACCAGAAAGGATACCTAACAAGCTATTACACACAAACATTATGGGGACCAGAAGGATGGGGCGGCCAAGGATATGTTGGATCCAGGACGTGGAGGACGACCTTCGAAGGCTGGGTTCTAGAGACTGGAGACGAAAGACGATGGAAAGAATTGAACGAGGGAAGAGTGTGAGGGAAGCCAAGACCCACCCCGGGCTGTAAATATAAAAAAAAAAAAATCAGTTTCTTTCTTTCTCCCTCCCTATCTCTCTTCAATAGACGATTGAATTTACACTAAATGAAAAAATCAACATTTATACATATCTATGGTTATGCTAAAAAATTAATCGAAACATAAAGTAACATATAGCATTTTCAAATAAAATGTACTCAGAATTAGAAGCGATGCTCTTACATTAGTAACTCTTTCATAAAATATAAATAACTCCATATATGTCAACAACCATTTGTTCATTGTAAAATAGATTCCACAATAAACATAGGGTACACTCGAATTCATCGATTCAAGAACTGTCGACATGGAACATATTAAGAAGCAGCGATGTTTACGAAGCGATCTTCAAAATTAACTACAAATATTAATTTATTAGAGAGGTATTATCAGATATTCCCAAGCCATAGGCGTGCGCACGAGGGGTGGAATAGTTACACAGGCATCTGCTATTCTCAGAAATAATTATGTTTCCCTATAACACAGTAAAGAGAAGCAACGTTTAAAGATTCAACTCTAAAGAAAGAAATAAAACATGTTACTTTGAACTAAAGTTCAAAGACTTCATCTAAAACTTTTTTGTAGCCCAAGTGTGCTACATTTTTACATTTACCAGGAGGCAAATGCTAAACAAATATTTGTTAATTATCAAAGAATATCTTTATGAGGAGTAAAGAAAAAAAAATTTTATAAAATCATAAGTGATGTTAATTTATAAATAAGTGATAAAATTAAAATTGTTAAGATTATTTTCTTGAGAAAAAATACCGGTCCTCCGCTCCGATGATTTGGAAAGGAGGTGGCAAAAACTCTTGGCTCAGGAGTGCCTAAACTTTTAATCTTCCAACGCATTACCCCATGGAGCCGTTTTGAGCTGTTCATTATTATAGATAGCGATAAATAATATTCTGGATGCAGTGAGAAGCATGCCTGACGTCCAAGCGCTCCTTTATGCAGGCGCCCTACTTCTTTGGGGAACCAATGGAGCCATCCTCCTACTGGAAATTTGTTAAAACGAGGCACAGTTAAAATTAAACATATGGATGAGGCAAGACATAATGCATCAAAAAGCAGTTTTCATATTTTCTCTCTATCAACAAAAATGTCACAGATCCATTTCCATTATAACGGATTAGCGTTGTAGAAAAGCGATATATCCATGTATCTATATATATCCATATGGAAAATCAAATAAACATTGTTATAAAATACCTACAGTTGTTTCTACCTATTATTTTAGTCATGTATATACATATATGTGGGTAATGCAGACGACTAGGATGCTCTGCAATGTGAATTTATCGACTTTCATGAAGCTCTTTCCTCAGCTCCTGACTCCAAATCAAATGGCTACTCCTTCGCAAACTTTTCCTTTGTGAACCTTCTAGATTTCTTCCCTTACAAGTCTTTCACCTGACGACTTAAACTCACATTTTATGTCCGATTTTTATTTTTTCTATATTTCTCCCACAAACAAATCAGCCTTAATGAAATCACATACGAATTCCACTCCTTTACATCTACAACTTCTCTCTCCCAAACTCAATATACCCTACATCTTGGGAAAAAAGCCATTGTTCTTAAATAAAAATTCCATTAAATAAAATCTCCATTAAATAAAAATTCTAACCTTGTTCTTCTGACGATTTCCGCCCATTTCAATCCTATCCAATCTTTCAAAACCCCTAGAAAGACTAGTGCAATTATAAGTTTCCAATTTTCTAGAAGATTCCAATCAACTTGATCCTCTCCAATCCGGTTTCCGACCCGACTATTCCACATAAATCTATTTATCCTTTTCTCCTTCTGAGCTATTATTGGTGTTTAACAAGCTTCAAGAAGACCTAGATCGAATCAGCGCATGGACAAACTTAAGTTGATTAAGGTTAAAGGCTAATAAGACTCAGGCCATTGTCATTGGCTCTTCTTCCAAATCCTTCTCAGATCCAATACCGACATTTCTATCCTATTCCTAAACGACCAAACCATCTCTTTCTGCTTCTTGGTTAAAAACCTAGGCACAAACATTAACCAACACAATACCCACATCTCCCGACGTTCGATTTATACCCTTAAACTGGTTAATCGCTTCTGCTATCTCTTACCCAAATCCCCACGTAGACTTATGGTATCCTCCCTCATATTCAACCTCCCACTCCCCATTTTGACTACGGCTATGTGGTGTACGGTGGCCTCAAAGGAAGACTCGGGGATATACTGAGGAGAATTAGGAATAGCAATGTAAGGTTTATTGAAGGCACTGCGAGGCGTTCTTTCGTTTCACATCACTACGCCCAGTTAGGATGGCTCTTTCCTTCCTACCTTAGAGAGGCACATTTCTTTACTTAGGCACATTTCTTTACCAAATAATTGCCAGCCAATGCCCTTCCAAAATCTACACTCTCTCCAGTTCAAATCTTCTATCCACTCTCAGTCCACAAGTCTTCTGACCTTGATACAACTTTCCATAGGCATTCTTCCAGTACTCCTTTATTGTCTGTTCCGCTGTTTTCTGGAATCTTCTCCTTCCTAAAATACGGCCTGTTCCTTCCTTAGCCACATTTAAAATCCTCTTTTTCTAATTTCCTGCTTCCAACCCAGTCGGACGCAGCCTAACCGTGGCATTTTTCTGTAATGCATCAGTTTTCACTACGTACATTTTATGTACATTACGTTTCATTGTTCATGTAGTTCGTTGCTTGCTTTGTAAATCTCAAGGACTCTTTTCTTTTTGTTTACGATTATTTTCTCTACTAAGACATTTACATTTGATTGTTAGGAAATTCGAATATGCTCTTCGTGCTGTTTTTTATAAGTGCTTTTTTAGATATTGATTCTCTTTCTTTATTTATTTTTTGATGTGCTTTCCTTTTGTATCATATTACAATGTAAATTTATGTATGTATATTTTTTTTCTTCCTAAAGGACGTAAATAATAATTTTGACGATAAAGTTTTTGTTAAACGGGTGAAAGTAGTATTCTTTTCTCACTCTATTTGGTTTTTTTTATTAGTATTTGTTAACGCTCACCGAAGGAGCGCTGTTCCATAGGCAACAGCTTCATAATCAAAATAAATCAATACTTTCGGAATTATCGCAAAAAAAATATGTTTTGGTAGCTATAAAAAAATTAAAAATGAAAAAATATAGATTGTTTTATGTACCAATTGACACTACAGCCGGCTACAATTTAGTTGAGAACATAAAATAAAAAAACCTCACAGTTCAGGGCTCCTGAAGCTTTCTATAATCGAGCCTGACTCGACGAACTGAATATGGTGAGAAGGAAGATAGAGAAGAATGCGAGATATCATGAAAAAGGTCTGCCCTGTGCTATTACTTCGTCTTGCGAGCGACTGGCCTAGTTCCATTAGGTTGGTAGCCGGCTGGTACTATATACGTACTTAAATACGTAACATATAAACTGTACAATTATGTAGAAATAAATATGTTTTATTATTGGTTGGCCGCAACAGCGGCCCTTCCTTATCTTCCTTACAGGGCGGCCTCCATATCCCGACGGTCCTCTTATATTGCTATTGCCTGGATTGTAATATGGAATCAGTGCGAAATCAGTGGTAATTGAGTCAAGATCGTTTTCTGGTTCCCTTCCAACCACACTCTTCCACACGTTTCTCCACCACTATACATTACTGAACCGGGTGGTACACTCTAAAACTGTTCTAAGTGGCTACAGCTGTTGAGGGTGATAGTTCTGCAAATTTGTACGAGGCGCTGAACGCTGACCTCTTGTAGGATACGAATCTTGTTGGTTGGTTCAAAGAGGGTGCAGTCCTCTCACTTTAATCGCAGGCAAGGACGTACGCAGGAATATATTCAGTGGGAGGGCCGGGACTAGAAAAATATTACTGATCTAGGTAATTTATCTAATTTCGCATTTATTCAAGAGAATGTTAGAGTATCGGACGCAATTTTTAGTGTGTTGCAGTGTTTTAGAGCAGAATTCCATTAATTTTAATATCACCGATTTCAAGAAAAAAATTTCAAGTAGGACGAGAATTTGTCTTTTGTAGATTTATGGAGGAGAATTCAACTGTTCATAACTTCAACCGTATCAAGAAAACTTAAAACATCGGATGAAAATGTTAGCTTTTTGGAGCAGAATTAGGCTGGTTATAATGACGATTTACCCAAGAAAATTGAAGAGAAATGGACGAAGATTTATGTGTTCTAAAGATTTCTAGAGCAGAATATTTAGCTCTAATGTCGCCCGTTTCAAAAAAAATTAATTTAAAAATTGGATGAAAATTTGGATGTTTTGAGGATTTATGGGGCAGAATTCAGCTTAGTTTTCATAATATGGGGCGAATAGTCAAGATTTTAACCCTTTCAAGAGCAGAGTTTAACTCGTAATAATTTTCTTTCCAAAAAAATCTTTGAAAATTTGAAGCGAATTCGGTTGTTTTGGTGCTATCTGGAGCAATATCCAGCTCGTTTTAATTTCAGGATGTCATGTAACTTTTTCATTATCTTGAGTTCAGCATATGTTCGCCAATGATGCAGACGTTCATGTAAGAGCTGTTTGGTTTCCTGAGGATATCGTTACTGCCGGGATAAAAATTTTATTTAACGTATTATTATATCGTTTAGATTGTTAATTTCTTACTTATGTCATTGGTCTATTTTAGTTGAAGCTAAGGCTTCCATTAACTCAAAGTTAGTAGATATATATTTTTAGTTTTAGTGTATTTTTTCTTCAAACAACCGCCTCTCCTCCCTCTGGAAAACCTCCAAAAAGCCATTTTTCGCCCTCCTCCCCCAAAACGCAGCTTGCGTCGTAACATATCCTTCACCTGCGGGCACCCCTGTCCTATTAAACTATAAATTGGTGGCTCAAAAAGTGATCCTTACTAGTTTCCAAAGATAGCAGTATCTCAAATACGATTCTCGATGTCTGATGGCGTCTATCTATTGACACACACAGACCATTATAAAAATGATAAATACGGTTAGTACGGATTTGTTATTTTTAGCACGATTCGTATGCCTCCCATCTAGTTTGAAGATTATATACAATAAATTAACAAATTAAAATCTACACAAAATTTCTCATTTAAAACTTGTTACTGTTTAGTAGGTACTACTTGAGAAGAATTCTCAGAATTATTACAATTTAATTATAATGCATTCAAATTTAATTAGATTTCCCAAAAGTTTACAAGTTGTTTAAATATCTGAAGTAGCGGATTTATCAATGTTAAATTCCTTTGATGATTACATTATCCCTTTTTCAATTTCAAAAAACCTTTCTTAAACGAATTTTTTGTATGTTTTCTTTTCGTGACATTTTTATTGTAATTGGAAATACTACATGCAAAACTTTAGAAAACAATTCCAGCTAAAAACGCTGGAAGCTATCGATTTTCTTATAATTTCATTAATACAATGAATGTTCTTTCTCCCTTGAATCAGTTAATTTTAACGAAATCTGTAATGTTATTCCAACTAAGCATATTCTTATATATATATGTATATATATATATATATATATATATATATATATATATATATATATATATATATGTATATATATATATATATATATATATATATATATATATATATATATATATATATATATTTACTTTTTATGTGCTAAAATCAGTAAAATTAGTTATTATTTATGCATATAATAAATGTAATAGACCAGAATCTCTGATTAAATAAATACATAAGTATTATTAAAGAAGAAAGAGTAAATATAACAGTAAATTCATTTAATTTGGAAGAGTTGATTAAATACGGCTTAAGCCCGATAGCATCAGCCAGATATGCAATCCACGTTGGCCAGCATGCCAACCGCATATTCAATGAGCTCATGACCTTATAAACCCAGTTGGATAAGAGATTGAACACACAATAGAGACATTCAGTTTTAATACTTTTTAAATAATATCTTTAAAATATCTTCCCTCATATTTGCGAGACTTTATAATGTAGAATTAATATTGTATATATCTAGGCCCAAAGAAGGAATGAAAAGAAAAGGAATATTTAAATTTTAACGCAGGTTTGGCGCTGGAACGGATACAAAGGAGCAACTTCCAAAGACTTCATAAAAATAAAAAGACAGAACACTGAAGGATGCTAAAATGTTTACATTTGTAACATAGATGTGAGCATAAACAAAGTAGTGACCGTTATTGGGTCGCAATGCTGAGAGAACCAGTAGGGTTTGTTCCTAAAGTGTAAATGAACCTCTTAAACTATAACAGTATCATTTATCACAGGCGCTGCTGGCCAGCAGTGTTATATTTCACCATAGCGATAAAGGAGCGTGCCTAACAAGGGCAATATGATACACATCTTGGTACAATCAGGATACAAAATGAGCCTTACCCCAACGAGTGGTAGTTGTTCCATTGATGCACATGAGCACGTTTTCCTCCTAGCTTTATAAACGAAAAATTCCAATAATTTTAAAGCTGAAAAATAATTATAAAATATTTATTTGAGATTGATCAAATCTGCAGAAACTTCTTCATTGTGATAGACACAAGCCGCACCGCTTGAGCAGTGAACCCCCTTATGTGTGCCAAAACCTAAAGAGGGAACGTTTTAGTAGGGGTACAGCTTGCCTATCATTGCAACTTGAGTACACATTTCTTATGAAAATACTCGTAGCTCAATACAAGGTATTTTTACAAAAACTAATTTAGCATAAAATTGTTAATTTCATTTCGAATTCATGTATAAGTTATTTACTTTCACCGTATAAATAAACTTTTTATAAAAAAAAAATACTATATTTCTCAAATAAAAATGAAAATTTATACAATTAACCCTTTTAATGCCTTTTATATTTTTGAAAACTGCCTAATTTACCCAGACATAGACGGCATAGTATAATCACAAAAAGTGAAGGTGTCTCTACACGTGACGGGTATTTTATGTCGTATTTTTGAGTAGGCTACTGTAAACATTATTTGTGTCAACCCCCGTTGCCAGTTAGGCTCTCCAACCAAAAATCAACAAGTAGACAACTTCGAACATAGAATTTATTCGATATTTCAAAATCCCAGTTTCTAATTCAATATTTAAGATATATCAGTTGTGATTTTATATATTTTAGTTTTGATGATACATAAGTATTTTATAAATATACAGGATTTGCTAATCTCCTTGACGGGATATAAAATGAATAACTCCCAATATACTCTACCTATGTTAGAATATACTGCGTGTTAATTTACCCATTTATTGTAGGGCTTCCCACGGCAATAGGACTTTTTAGTACCCAATCCGGAATCATCAGGGATTATTCCATTTGTGCACATGAGCGCGTGATTCCCCTAGATTTATATAAAAAAAAAGTACAATTACTTTGTAGTGAAAAAAATGAGAAAATATTTATTTAAAATTTAGTCAATCAACAGAAATGAAACGTATCTATTCAAACCGCATAGCAACGATCTCTCTAGAAAGGACTGAAAGGTGCAGAGGGGACTGGGTGCTGTGCGTTAGAAGTACTGTGCATTTTTTGTACACCTATAAATTACCCTTTATTTACAAGGAAAAAAGACACCATCGTATTTTTGAGTTGGTTAGGTTCAATAAAAATTATTTGTGTGAATCTCAGGAACCGTCACTGTCCTGAATGATACCTCTTAGACACATATCTAATACTTTTAACACATGCCCTGTTTATGTGCTATTTGCATTTTTGAGGGCATAGCCTATTTGCCTCCAATAGGCTTACCACGGCCATGCCCCATCTCATTCTATACATATAAGGTCATGCATCGACAGAGCTAATAATAGTCGGTAGGATAATAAGGCCATAAGTTAGTCATAAGTCAGAAGTCAATGGATAGTAAGAAGTAGTCTGATGTCACTGTTAACCTTTTCGAGAGTTACTGTGGCATCTATAACATCTTAGTAATAGTCTACAATTATAAATTCCCTCTCTGACCTATCGGAGCAGCACCTCTTCTCTCTATGGTTCCATCGATGAGCATCTGATCTAGTGGAGTCGCCACAGCCAAGCACTACTATTTTATCATGTTTAATATTTATTTTACTATCACAATTGAGCTACCTTGCCTGTTAACTTATCTATTATTTTCATTTACGTTCATTCACCATTTTGTTAGTTTTATTTGTATCCAAAGACCATTTTATTTTGTTTGTATTAATATTTCTATTCTGATTAAATGCTTTGTTTTTACAATATCAGTAGTTTGGTTCTCCAAATAAATGCTTATATCTGGGCTACCTTATTTTTCTTTGGAACATCATTCAAAAAACCTAGCCATTTTTGCGGTGGCTTCAACAGTCACAAAGAAACTTCTTGTAATTCATTATTATAAATAAAAGTCATTCTTAGCACAACACTGTTGGCTGCATCAGCTATCTATTGCCAATAAACAAAAAAAAAATACATTCATTAAATCACTTAGAAGAAAACTTGTTAAATATGTCATGCATTCAGTTTTAACAGGGTATGGCAACAAATATCAAAACCATCCGAAGAAAACTAGACCAAAGGGGGTTTAGAGAATCGATTGAGACGAAAGTTGATCTTTACTCCAGAGTCTGTATGGACAACAAAAGGGAGACCTTTAGCGTTCAACTTAATCTGATTTCTTTTCTCAGTAAGAGTCTGCAATCCTCTGTATACAGCGTTTTCCTTTGAACAGATTTGGCCATGCTAGGGATGCTGCCGAGTTCAGCCTTCCCTCTACCTAACATTTCGCTAGCAATATTAGCTACACTAACAATACTTAGCTCACATTCGTTAGTTGCCAATTCTCTTTTTTTAAAAGGCATTAAGAAATAATATTTTTTTAAAATAATTGACTGGTGCCATTCTTCCACTTAATTTGACCTCGACCGCCAGTTGTAAACCAAGCGGGAGCGCATCACGAAATCATCTTATAAATTCAGCATTTTTCCTTAAGTTTTTTTCTCTCCTCCTGTCTTATTATTAATTATCTCATCCACGATTAATATAATTTAAAATTTGAGTTTTTACATTAAAAAATAACATTAATATTTTTCTTTTTATATTTCTTTGAAATATGATCCTAAATTCAATTGTCGGTATAAGGATTGATTAATGCTGGATTAACTGAAATAGAATATAGAAAAGAATAATGTTTTTATTAACAAAATGGCATAAATATCTTGTTCACATGAACATCATTTGGACTTGATCTTCTGCGAACCTCGAGATACAAGTAATACATATCCCAAATGAAATATTTCAGCAGGATTTAAAATGTGATAGAAAATATATAAGAAATGCAGAGAAAAATGTTATATTCTATTAAATAAAAATATTATTTCCAAATACATTCAACAAATAAAAATATTACTGCAGAGCATATAAAGCAAATAAACATATTATTGCAAAACATATAAAAAAAATAACATTAAATACAATAAATTTAAATATTTATTTTGAAATAGTACAATAACTAGAATTATTACTTTCATCTGTAATATCTGAAAATATTATTTTGAAATAATATTGGATTAACTATTCTCCTTATTAAGCTAGTTAAAATGTTAAGGGAGTCCTGCAGGAGGTCCTAAAAATCAAAAGTTCTAATAAAAATATTCACTATTCTTTCTGACCTTTCTGAAATTGAAAATTTCATTTATTGAAATTGAAAATGTAATTGGAAAATACATTCCATTTAGTAATACCATGTCATGTATATGATTCATATACATTCAGGAGTCAACAAAATGGTTGATAAATTATAGCTCTTATAACAATCGAAAAAATCATAGAACGAGTCAATTGGCTATAGTTCCAATTCTAAATGCTCAAAATAAAATATATAATGTTTTCGTAAGTGTATCTATTTTTGTTTTTTAATGTGATTATAATATATACTGATTATTATAACTGTAGAATATATTTGTATTCAGTATGTTGCTGTTGATATATGTTTCTTTATTTAATGTAAAGGCTTTGTCTGGGTAAGGCAGGTATAAGTGCCCCAGAGCGATAAAAGCCTGCCGGATAACACATGCATGTGTAAACCCTCAGAAGACATTGCTATTTCAAAGTTTTCAATCTCCAGTGCTCTCCTGTGCCCCATAATTAGCCCAGATATCTTGAAACGCTGTAATTTGTTCACTATTTTTTCTTTTATTTTTTTTATAAGTATTATACGTCAGCAACATTGCTCAATTTTACCATAAGCCATGGACCTCAAGAACTATCCACAGAAATTCTTGTTTCGCGTTCGAACATTTACGACATTGCATTCTATTCTCGGAAAAAAACTAAAAATATTGTATGTAAATTAGGAAAAAAACGAGTTATCCAGACTCTTGAGCTGGACAAAACATAGGCAATCTTTACCTAAGCCATATTGAATAAAATTTTTCAATCTGTAGCACAATTGAAATTTTTGTAAGAAATTGTGTATTTCTTGAAGTTTAACACAATTTACTCACAATGGGAGGCTACCTATGGACGTGGGAACATCGATTTCAACGAAACTTTTTATTGAGACTCATGTCCGAGTGTTTTTGCCATTGCGCGCTAGAAGCCAAAAAAAAAAAAATCATTTTACATAATTTTAAAAATACAGGAGACGTTGAAAACAGCGATAAAACATTCCCTTTATTTAGTCAATTGGTTAATAATATAGTTCAGAATACTGTATGTCCTAGAAGAGCTATTCTTAAAGCATCTATGCTTTAAATTCATAAATTACTAATGGCAAATTATTGCAAGAACATATGATAAACTTAATTAATGAAATGGAGGCGTCATATTTATTGTCTTTTTATGACTCTCCAAGATTATATGCTTCGCGATATTGCATTAGGCATTAGATGTGGATCATATGCCAAAAAAGATAGGCTGTGCAACAGGTTTTCTTATTCGCTCGATAAAACGGTTATCTTAGGCACCCTTCATAGGAGCGGAATATCTCATTTAGGACCTCTTCCTCTCAGTTTTATGTCACTTTTCCATATTGATAAAAGTCTCTTTCAGTCTGATATTGCACATACGGGACATTATTCCATTTTCCAAGGATAAGATTAGATATCTAAAAAACAATTCTGTATATGTTTCAAATATCTCTAGACCATAGAAATTGACTTTTAATCAAGAATTTGTCAAATATCCAATTTACAGAAAAAATTATGAAAGAGATAGGAATAGTACAAAAGATACTCTTCTGAACTGAAACAAGGAGACTACTGATCATATCAAACAACGATATGAAAAAGAATTTCGCTTGTTTGTTTATGTTTAAAGAGGTAAAGCCCTCAGGTCATCAACTCCTACGGTTGCTTGAACTGTATAAATTTTGAATATTGCAAAAAAATAATTCATATATCAGCAAAAAATAAAGTGGAGAAAGTGCTATAATTTAGACAGAAGGCGATGCGATTTCAAAAAATTAAATACCAATGTGACTGAAGCTTAAGAGATAAATTTGGGGTCAGTCCTGTTTGGTTTATTGTTGAGATATCGTGAGCGCATTTCTCAAAAATATGTTTAACCCTAAGAATGGAGTTACAATATTAGCATGATGGAGGTGGAAGTTTTCTAATAAGGTGGTTTTCTAATGCGCAAGCCCAGTGTGGCCTATTATTAAAAAAAAATGTATGTTGTTTATGATTATCAGGAAGAGAAAAGTGGGATAGACCTGCGAAATGATAGGTTTCAGATGCTTACGAAAATTGTAGCAAGAAGAGACCATCATAATTGGAAAGTTGGGTAGCAATAGAAGGATTTGTAGGAATTATATTAATTTAAAATATAATAGAAATATAACAATGGTAACTTCTTATAGGGATGCTTACTAGTGTCAGAATGAGGTGGCAAATAAACTTCCTTTTTCTTTAAGTTAGTTTTTTTTTTTTTACCTTATTTTCCAAATTGATCGAAATAATCAAGATCTGAGACTTAGATCAAATATTGTATATAATTAGTATGTTTCAGAAAAATACAGTTAGGGCAACATTTCCAAAAATTTGGTCAAATATAAGAGAAACAGACTAAAAAGGTGCTGAGTGAGAGATCTGCTTACCTGACCTATGCTAACTGAATCACATCAGAGAAGAGCTGCTGCGTTCTGTTCTCTAACCTGCCTAACATGCCACTAATCGGAGCATTCGCTGGTTGTAACTTCTTTTTTTTTTATGACTGAAAAAAAAAGAACAAGAGTATCCAAAGTTAAACTTAAAATTGTAGGTTGTGATGTATTAAATTTATTACTACCGATATTACCATTTAAAATCAAATGATTGATCTGATATCCGACCAGTTTGTGCCCTAATAGTATCCTTGTTCCAACGGCACAAAGTAGACCAGCAAACATGAGCTAATTAGCTTGAGATTTAATTAAGGGATGTTGCAAGGCTAAACGTGGACCTGTCAAAGGATTAATTAAGAGAATTAACTCAACAAAGCATCAAAAGAGGAGATGCGACACGGGACCTCCATACTAAATACTTAGGACCAAATGACATCGCCATAATCGATTAAAAAAAAAAGACAATAGGAAAATCGCATAAGTTATCACTTTTTACAAATTTATATTTAAAAAAAATTAGTACTAACACAATTTTTTTTTCTTTTAATTTCTATTTACAGATGCTTTCAGAAAAAACTTTATCTTAAACATTAATCCATTTCCATTTAATTATTAAAAAGTATAATCAATAATCAACGTTTCGTAACATTTTGGAAAATATATTATACTATTAAATAATATTGTTATTATATTCATCTAATTCGTTGTACGACTTGGGAAACATTGAGGTCATTATAAAGTGTCTATAGCGCTTTGTTTTTTCTGAGTCGAAACGAACCATTCTTAAATGCATCATAGAACCTTCCTTTCGAGCTTGTCAATAGCTGATGCTTCAGCAGATGCGTATGTCAAGATGGTTTGGAGGATTGTTTTATACAGTCTGAGTTTGGTTGTGCGACTGAGTAGCCTATTTCTAAAGAGTTTAGATAGACTGAAATAATATTGATTAACTGCCATTATTTACTTTATGTCTTCTTCCTCATCCAAAGAATCTTTGATCATCGATTCGAAGAAATTAAAACTTTTATTTTATTTATTACAGTAAATAAGAATAATAAATAAGGGGCTAAAAGTCACCCTGATAAAATAATACAGTCTATGAGAAATAAAGCTATACACGGTATTATCAATAATGGTAAATACTGTAATTATGTATACTATTTTTTTTTTAAATTAAACTATTATTATTATTATTAAAAAGTAAAACCATAGCGCTGTCTGTTAAAATTTACTTTATCATTGAAAGGTACAAAAGTAAAAACATTAGTGCTAAAAATACTAAATGCTTATAATTATAATGTTACATTGAGATAAAGATATTGATTAATTAGCTCTACTCAACACAACTCTGTAGTTTAAAACCTCAGCAATGAAAAAATACAACCTTCTCCTATTGTCTATGGAATGGAGTTTAAATATTTCGAGCCCATTAAAATTTTCTATTCATTGGAAAAAGTCTTAACCTCAAATTAGTATATATTGGGCATTTACAATACATGAAAGTTTTTAATTTTTTTTTCTGTTGCACAGCAATGAATTTAAAATCATGTTTTAGATTAATTTTTACTATTCAATTATTAACTGAAATCTTTATCATATATTTACAAGATAGTCAAATCTGAATTAACATCCTGGTGTATTTAAAGTTAGGGCATTAATAAATACTGTGCAAATTTGTATTTACTGTCACAATTTAGGATAAGTGATTGATATATTTGCAAATATTTTTAACATCTATACAAGAAACAATAAAGGTATATTTATATAAAGAAAATGTAGAATGGTGATCTGGTATAGATCAGAGATTGGTCGCCAAGTTTAGATCAAAGTGAATACCGCGGAACCGTAGGCTGCTCCATGTATAAACCCCACAAGGGTTTTATAATAAAATGAAAAACATAATATGATTAAATAAAAAAGTAAGTATCAAATAAAACATATAAAATAATGAATAGACATAAATAATTAAAACAATTATAAAAATTAATATTGTTATTTCTTACAATTCTATGTTTTATGCTTATATTTTATTTACTTCTTTTGGCTTATTATTTCATTAATAAAATAAAATTATAATAGAAGGAGTGGGGTGAATTTTCTTTTTCATCATTTCATTGTTCCGCCGGACAAAAAAGTTTGAGAACCACAGATCACGCGTGTCAAACTCAAGTTAGACCGTGAGCGGCATGACATTAAAAAAATGTCTTAAAATGATATTTTAAAGTGAGGATTCAGAAGTATGGATGAGATATTAAAATATATCATGCAATTAATTGAATTTAGGGGAATAATCGATAACATTTCTTTATAATTGTATTTTTTCACTTAATTTTAGAACATTGTTGGACACAAAAAATTACCCCATGGAGGTAAGTTTTATTTATTTATAAATATACGTATATATATATATATATATATATATATATATATATATATATATATATATATATATATATATATATATATATATACACATGTGTGTGTTACTCTATACTTCTTTGCTTTTAGCCCTTTATTAACAGGAGCATTCCTTAATTTGGATCATATATATATATATATATATATATATATATATATATATATATATATATATATATATATATATATATATATATATATATATATATATATATATATATGCTCTAAATTAAGGAATGATCCTGTTAATAAAGGGCTAAAAGCAAAGAAGTATAGAGTAACACACACGTGTGTATATATATATATCCTATTAAGGAATACTCTCTCTCATTCTCTCTCTCTCTCTCTCTCTCTATATATATATATATATATATATATATATATATATATATATATTTATATATATATATATATATATATATATATATATATATATTTATATATATATATATATATATATATATATATATATATATATATATATATATATAAGTTAAGTACCTTAGCATATACTTTGTATACTATGTGAAGTAGATTAAGTTAGTATTATGTTAGTTTTTATATATAGATTAAGCTATTTAAGTAATTTTTGGTTATTTATTTTTGTTTGCAGTTTATTTGTACAACCGTTTGGTTTTTTTTGTTTTGTTTTTGTTATTGTTTGTTTTTGAGTTTACGAGGATGTTCGTAAACTGGCAGGGGGAAGTTAAGTTGGGACTGACATTAGTATAGCCACTAATTCCAAACTAGCATTATAAACATTGAAAATTGTATATATATAGAGGATTAGAATCTGAATAAAGTTAGTGTTTAACCAGCATTCATGTGAGTACTTGATCTCCCCATTACCTCTTTTTTTTTATGTTTCGCGTGTTGAAGCTCTTAAGTGGTTCCGAAACCCGGGATCTTTTTTAGCAGTTCGCAGTGAGAATTTTTTTTCTTCTCCTTTTTTCTTACGGAACAATATTTTGATTTTGTTACTTATCAATTTTTATTTTTATTTTTCTCACTTTTAAAAAACATGAATGAACAAGGACAAAGAGAGATGCTTAGGCCAGCAGCGTTAACGCTGCAGCCTTCACAGCCAGAATCGGTGAATCCCGAATTCCCGCCATTGTCATCAACAACTTTAACAATGGCGCGGGCGGACTTAGCTCCGCAGGAGGTGAATAGAAACGCAGAGGAGACGAACGAGCTAGAAAAAATAAAGCTGAAAAAGGCAAATGCACAGGATACCAGAAGAGAAATTTCCAACTTAGAGAAATTTAACGGAGATGTGGGGGAGTTAAATCATTTTCTCAAAGGCGGGGACGGGATTATAAACAGCATACAATCCCAGGTAGCAGTAGATCTTCTAGAAGAATCAGATGCCAAAAGGTTACGGGTGGCTCTAGCACGGCGGGTCAGAAGGAGCGTCCTAAACCTGATTCAAGCGGATGAGGATACCGCGTGGCAGGCAATCAAGGAAAGACTGAAGAAAGCCTATGGATGGAGGCGGTGGGCCCCAGAAGATGATAAATATGATCAAGATATGCTTCAAATGTTCGGAGACATGAAGAGAACGATCTAGACAAACGGTCAGTAAGCTGCAGACCTTCTCGTGAAGCTAAATAGGATAAATGAGAAATTGCGAGAGGTAATGGACATAAGTGCAGTCGAGGCGTGGATGATATTTATGACCACGGTACTGAAGGTACAGTTAGCAAGGGATACGGGGAGGAAGGACGGTCTACCCAGAGATAAATCATTTATAGAATGTGCACAGGAAATGGTGGACGCGAGTGCACGTGACGAGGAAGAGAGAGAGGAGTTTGAACCAGAGTGGAATAGAGTGTCTTACCGAAGGAACGAGGCAGGAAGGAATAGAGTAAGACAGGATCTGGGAAGAAGGAGAGAGGGAGAGTTTGGGAGAAAAGAGAAATTACCGAGAGAGAGAAGGCAATTTGTGGATAGGAAGAATGGCAGAAGAGATGAAAGGAAGTGCCATGAATGTGGCAAGACAGGGCACTTGGTAGCTCAGTGCCCGCGTACGCGGTGTTTAGAATGCCATAACGAGGGACATATGGCCAGACAATGCCCATATATACGGCGCAGGGAACACGACCGAGGAGAACCAACGGAAATCAACGCTCAACGAATGTGGCGGAGGAGCAGAATACCGTCGGAATCGGCCAGATCTTCAGAGACTTCAGGGTCCGAGACATAGAGCAGCGAATCCGGCGGCAGGGGAACCTCCGGAGGAAGGAGCAAGCAACGGAGTGCAGGGCGGCGAACAGAGCAGGTAAAGAGAGATTGAGGATCGTGTGAACGGAGGAGCAACCTTCTTTGTGTGAACAGTGTTGTAAAGAAGTGTGATCGGTTGCCTGTTATAGAGTTTTGTAAAGGGTGGAAGTGTTTGGTAGACACAGGAAGCTCTTGTACATTAGTGGGTAGAGATAACTTGCAGTTGTTATTTAAAGGAAAGAGTAAGCCAGACGTGAGACCATGTCAATGTAAAGTAGTCACTTTGAGTGGGCCTTGTACGATAGAGGGAGAAGTTGACTTACCCTTAGAGAAGTGGGGAGTGAAGGAAGGGGTGATGACGCTGCATGTTGTGGAAATCATGCCGCGTGAGTATGGAGGAATTTTGGGATGCGATTTGTTTAGCAAATTAGGGGCGAAGATCCGTAGTTCAGGAGGTCAATGGGTAATTAGGATCGGAAAAAAGAGGTACGAAACGACGCAAGACGCGAAGGGGAGTGTTAGGTGTGTTGGGGTAATCACCAAGGGTGCAGATTGAAGACAAAGCGTGAGGGAGGAATTCGTTGATATTTTTTTTCGCGAGGGAGATCCACTGAGCGCGACGGGAGAGACTCTCCACGAAATCAATTTGAAATCCGACAAGGTTACCTACGTGAAGGAGCGGAGGTACCCACAAGCATTGAGGGGACACATTCGTGAAGAAATCGAGGAGCTAAAGCGTCAGAGGATCATCGTGGATAGTACCTCGCCCTTTAATAGTCCACTATGGGCAGTCAAGAAGAAACCCGTCGACGGAGAAACAAAGGAACGCTATAGGGTAGTTGAAGACTTCCGGCAATTAAATGAAAACACGCTAGATGAGAAGTACCCCATTCCTAGGTTGGAGGACATCTTGGACAGACTGGGTGGAGCATCGGTGTTTAGCACACTTGATCTGAAATCAGGATATCATCAAATTCGCATAACCCCAGAGATCAAGCCAAAACAGCATTTACTTTCGAAAGGGGGTACTATGAATTTACCCGTATGCCGTTTGGCTTAAAGAATGCACCCATAACGTTCCAAAGACTGATGGACGAATTTTTGCGTGGTCTGGATGAAAATATGTTGATACATATTACATGAAAATACGATCAAGTGTGCTAACCACCGATGCTCCACCCAGTCTGTCCAAGATGTGCCAAGTGTACACGGATGATCTCTTGGTTTTTAGTAAGACAGAGGCAAAGCATATAGAGGATCTGCGACAGGTATTCACTAGAATACGACAGTTTGGGCTGAAACTATCGAAGGAAAAATCAGTATTGGGTCAAACGCAGATTAATTTTCTTGGACACGTGATTTCGGCGGATGGGGTACGACCAGATGGAAAGAAAGTAGAAGCAATCGGGAAAATGGCAATGCCGAGTGATGTGAAGGGGATCAGGAGATTGTTAGGAACCCTCAATTACTACCGTCGATTTGTCCCGGAGATGGCTGACAACCTGGTACCTCTAAATGAACTGTTGATGAAGGGACGCACGGTTAAGATTACGCCAGAAATCGAGGCGAATATCAGGAAGTGTATGTTGTGGTTATAAATGGAACCAGCCCTCGTATTCTCAGATTTTTTCAGACCATTTTCAATCACTGCGGATGCCAGCGAATATGCACTGGGGGCGGTTTTATCGCAGGAAGGCGAGAGGGAGGAAAGACCCGTGGCATATGCGATCAGGAGGCTTACGGACGCGGAGGCCCGGTATAGCGCACTTGAACGAGAATTGTTAGGGGTTGGATGGGCAGAGCAACACTTTCGGCCGTATGTATTCGGAAGAAGGTTTAAAGTGCACACAGATCATCGTCCTCTGTTGTGGGTGGGCAATTTGAAAGAGTCCTCGGCTAGAGTCACACGGTGGAAGGAGATTCTGAGTCAGTACAATTTCGAAGTAGTGTACAAACCGGGAAAGGAGAATGTCGTAGCTGGTTATCTCGCGAGTTACAGGTAAATATGATGGAAATAGAGGTGGGTGAAGCATCGGGGGACCTACAAAGGTTCGTGCGGGAATGGACGCCAGACGGGGAAGGAGAACGCGGGGCTGACCGCCAAGGCAATGGGGACCCCTCGGATGACGAGTCAGGGGACGAGAGATCAGCAGAGATGGAGGAACTTGACGAAATAATTAACGACAAGACTCGACAGTTCATCTGGAAAACAAGGACTACGGGGCTTGTAAAAATGGACTTTTCCAAATATGATAGGCATACCATCGTCACTATTTGGTCCCAACCGGGAGTCAAGGAGGAGCAAATCTGCCGAGTATTAAAAGAGGTTGCCATTATTTATATGTCGGCAACGCGGCGGTGTGGGAATAGATCCGTATCTTATGGAGGACTGAAAAAATAGGGATAGACAGGACCTTTATCCGATGTCGCTCTATCGTGGAGACTATTCGCGATCACGAACAGCAAAAAGATGTAACGAATGCATACCATCAAGGGAAGACAAACAACCGGGGAATCAACGAGACGTTGGCGGCCTTGAAAAGAAGGTTTTATTGGGTAGGAATGCGGAAAACGGTAGAAGAGGTAATGAGGAGCTGCCGCATTTGCCACACAGCTAAGTATGACCGGCATCCTCCTCCCCCCCTGTAGGATTACAAACAGAGACGAGGACACCTACGGTACCGTAAACGGACCTCCAAGTTGACACCTTTACGTGGAGAGGGTTTAAATGAGTGACAGTAGTGGACACCTTTAGCAAGATAGCGATGGCCCACCCCGTGAAGGAAAAATCGGCGGCATCGGTGGGCAGCGCCCTCCAAACATGGTTCCAGTTTTATGGGGTGCCAGATACGATCTCCTCGGATGGGGGCAGGGAATTCGACAACGCCCAGTTACGACAAGAGACGAAAAGGCTAGGAATTTCGTGGCACTGGAATACGGCCGGACATCCCAAAAGTAGGGGGGGGGGAATCGAACGGCTCCATAATACCCTTGGTGAACATCTCCGAGTATTCCACGCAGATAAGGGGTTGGAAGCAAATGAGGCGATGCCCCGAGCCATAGCAGCATATAACCATTCCATACACATGGCTACTGGGTTTTCCCTTTGTGGCCCTTTTTGGTTTAAGCGCTCGAAGGAGGGACGAGCGAGATACGGCTGTGGATGAGGACATGGCGGAAAAACTAGCCACGAATAGAGTAGAAATCGAGAGAATATGGGGGAAAGCGCATGAGCGAATGGTCGCGGAAAAAAGTAAGAGAGTAGCGCGGGAGAACGAGGGTGTAAAGGATATTATGGGTAATATGAAATAGGCACTATCGTTTACAGAAAAATTATGTCGAATCTCGCAAAGGAAGTTCGGAGGTATGAAGGTCCATTCAAAGTGATTACGATTAGGGAGCACAATCTCGTCACTATTCAGAGTCTGGCGGAGCCCAGGAAACGGAGGACTGTACATATCGAGCAACTTAAGGTTCCAGTGGGGGAACCCAGACCATAAAAGTGTATCTATTTGTATTATACGTTTTCTGGAATAAAAACATGTATTTTTAGCTTTTGTATATAGAGTTTTGAGGAAGTAGCTTAGCTTATACTTTGTATACTATGTGAAGTAGATTAAGTTAGTATTATGTTAGTTTTTATATATAGATTAAGCTATTTAAGTAATTTTTGGTTATTTATTTTTGTTTGCAGTTTATTTGTACAACCGTTTGGTTTTTTTTGTTTTGTTTTTGTTATTGTTTGTTTTTGAGTTTACGAGGATGTTCGTAAACTGGCAGGGGGAAGTTAAGTTGGAACTTACATTAGTATAGCCACTAATTCCAAACTAGCATTATAAACATTGACAATTGTATATATAGAGGATTAGAATCTGAATAAAGTTAGTGTTTAACCAGCCTTCATGTGAGTACTTTATCTCCCCATTTCCCCTTTTTTTTTACGTTTCGCGTGTTGAAGCTCTTAAGTTATATATATATATATATATATATATATATATATATATATATGTGTGTGTGTGTGTGTGTGTGTGTGTGTGTTGTGTTACTTAGGAGCATTTCTTAATTTGGAGCATATATATATATATATATATATATATATATATATATATATATATATATATATAATATATAATTTATATATAATATATAATATATATGCTCCAAATTAAGAAATGCTCCGAAGTAACACAACACACACACATATATATATATATATATATATATATATATATATATATATATATATATAACTGTATATATAATTTATTAATATGCTCTATATATGTATATATGTATATATAGAGCATACATATATATATATATATATATATATATATATATATATATATATATATATATATATATATATATATATATAGAGAGAGAGAGAGAGAGAGAGAGAGAGAGAGAGAGAGAGAGAGAGCAATATAAAAACTTGGGAAAAAATTAGAAAATAAATAATATATCGTTGTGCCAAGTAGTTTTCTGATTATAATATCTAGGGCGTTGCCAAATGAAGAATTTATCTTATTCAGCTTGGTATTCTATCCAGTCAAATAGTCCAGTTTTTCTTTGATTCGATAATATATTATACACAAGACTCAGATCACGATTGATTTCCAGCCATCATTATAACTATTCCTTAGCAACAATCATTAATGTCGGCTAAGAAAGAACAATGGCTCAAGTTACGGATTGTAACTAGGATATTGATGGCAGTCAGAGTTGAAAAGTTATTTGATAATGGATGTGTACACGATAAGGAATTAGTAAGGAATCGATATTCATTGAGCTCTTTATAAGTTATTTATAGAGACCTTGGTCAGAGAATAATCGGTTTCCGATACAGACGTTCATGCCCTATTTCCTCTAGTGTCATAGCAATACTTTCCGTGAACGTACTTTTTTTTTCTTCCACTAAACAGCCAATTTTACTTCCTCACTTAAGGTGGGAGTAATTGGTGAGGTGTGATAATTGGTCGGCTGAGTTTTGAAAGAACTCTGAGGGATCTCTAGAAAGGTTTATTTATTAAGATATTGCAATTGGAAAACGACGGTTCGTATAACCACAGTAGTACCTTTAGCAAATCTTATATAAAAAGGCCGATTCGATAAAAATAAAGATACAAGCTTGTAAAAACTGTGCGAGCAAAAAGTGTATTGGACTTTTCTGTGTTATTAATATGATAATATAAATTTAATTTGTATAAATGTGAACTATACAACAAACTACGTGCCAAAAGCTAGAGTGAGTCAAACAGGGATTACTTATTATAGGGGCTCAAATCAGAAATTAAACGAATTTGAAACAATAAACATTTCAATTTACTTCTGAAGAACAAATTATCTTATTGTAAGTGTAATAATAAATAATACAATTATTATGCAATGTTTTGATTTAATAATTGACACTTTTACTAGGGGGAAAAAATGTACCATTACAACCTATGAAAGGTCTTGGGTTAAATACAATAGGTTAGGACCGTATAGTCCATTAGCTGCTGGGTACAATTGGCTCACTAGTGCAATAAAGCCCTGCTATCACTTGTGCATATTACGAATATCATAATCCGCAAATCGAAATCGGTAGCTTTATTATGATTTTAGCTATTTTAAAAAGCTTTTTTTTAGTTGTTTTTTT
The DNA here is from genome assembly GCA_948150685.1 of Rhaphigaster nebulosa. Classification (NCBI taxonomy): domain Eukaryota; kingdom Metazoa; phylum Arthropoda; class Insecta; order Hemiptera; family Pentatomidae; genus Rhaphigaster; species Rhaphigaster nebulosa. Next base: position 141,095,825 of record OX411306.1, on the reverse strand, counting down.
TTCAGGAAATATGCTTTTTCTCGAAAACAGTTTTAAACAAATGTTGTTTCTCTTAAAATTGGCTACGAAAACGATTTAGTTACATTTAAATCTAAAACTAACAACAACGGATCTTCGGAGCGTCAAACTGTGAAATTTTCGATATTTAAAAAAAAACCTACTGTGAGTGGGTGTTCTTTTTACTAGAAATATGTATTTTATCAAAAAAAAAATTCAAACAAAAGTTATTTAACTTAAAATCACCTACAAATAAGATCCAGTTACATTCTAAGCTAAAACGAACGGTAGCGGTTCGATGGAGCGTCAAACCTGTATAAAGTGGGTTTTTCAAAAAAAGTTTCAAATAAAAGTTGTTCAATATAAGATTACCTATAAAAAAGGTCCAGTTACATTTTGAGCTAACACTAGCGGCAACGGACCTATGGAGCGTCAAACCTGTGAAATCTTCGATATTTCAAGAAAAACCCTGCTGTAGGTGGGTGTTCTGTTTTCTAGAAATATATAATTTATCAAAAAAAAATTCAAACAAAAGTTGTTTAACTTGTGACGGAGCGTCAAGCTTGTGGAATTTCGGTATTTCATGAAAAAATCTGATGTAAGTGTTGTATCTTTTTCCAGGAAATATATATTTAATCAAAAAAGTTTCAAACAATATTTGTTCAGCATCAATAAAATACAACCGCTCTACGGAGCGTCAAACCTGTGAAATTTTCAAGAAAAACCTGCTTTTTGCGACCTTTACAGTCAGGTTTTTGCGTAAGATACGAATAAGATGATTTGAAAATCGAAATTAGATTCAGTTTTAGATCACCTACAAAAAGGACCAGTTAAATTTTAAGCTATAACTAATGATCACGGCCTTACGGAGCGCCAAGCTTGTGAAATTTCGGTATTTCATGAACAAATCTGATGTAAGTGTGGTACCTTTTTCCATGGAGCTATAATTAAATGGACTATTAAATTTTTCGCCATAAAAAAAATGTAAACATTAAAAAATGAGGAAATGTGATTTGAGGATGATTCAATCTGAACATTTTCTTTGAGTTTGAAACCTGTCTAAAATCTAAACCTTTGTTTTGAAAACAGAGTATTAACTATTTCCTATTAAGAAAACCTGAAAAGTTTTGGTGAATAACCCATGTGGAAGATATGTGGGAATAACCAATGGAGCTAACTATAACATATTTATTATATTATGATGAGGATTTAAGACATTACTTAGGTGATTGGTTAAGCAATTTTATTGTTAATTTTAGGCTTTGTTTAAAATTGTTTTGTATTTAAATTTATTTCTAGAGTTATGTTAATGTTTAACATTTCAATACAAAATAAAGTATTGAAATGGCTTACCGATTTTTTCCAGGAAGATCTTAGAAGATTTTTCAATGAAAATACATTAACATTAAAACTGTGTAATTTAACTTATCTTTCATTTTAATAAGTTAAATTAGTAGAGTTAAATTAGTTCTCTATAAGCAGATTGTTCTGGAAAAACAAAAAATTTCACTAGTTTGACGCTCCGCAGAGCGGTTGTATTTTATTGATGCTGAACAAATATTGTTTGAAACTTTTTTGATTAAATATATATTTCCTGGAAAAAGATACAACACTTACATCAGATTTTTTCATGAAATACCGAAATTCCACAAGCTTGACGCTCCGTCACAAGTTAAACAACTTTTGTTTGAATTTTTTTTTGATAAATTATATATTTCTAGAAAACAGAACACCCACCTACAGCAGGGTTTTTCTTGAAATATCGAAGAATTCACACGTTTGACGCTCCATAGGTCCGTTGCCGCTAGTGTTAGCTCAAAATGTAACTGGACCTTTTTTATAGGTAATCTTATATTGAACAACTTTTATTTGAAACTTTTTTTGAAAAACCCACTTTATACTGGTTGGATGAGCCTCCCGATCACACATCAGCCAAGATGTGTCTCCCGATCACACAGGGCTGATAACTGATAATAATTAACTGTCACAGCCGGTCTCGAACCCAGGACCTAGAGATTAATAACACAGTTCACTACTAACGGAAAAACCTCGTCAAATTAAAATTTGAAATTGACTTTTGGTGCAATACAAGCAAACGCCCTCTCCTATATTCTCTTTGCACATTTGACACTAACGAACACGCTTATAGAACAATGAAGACTCCTCATGAGTTATTGTGTTCTTGTTTTTTTTCTAAAATTATTAATACAAGTTTTAATAATTAATACATCAATGTTGAGAGAAAAAGAAAAAAATCTTAGCTTCATGAGGTATTTTTTTAAGAACAAGATTAAAGTTGCTGCTACACCAAATACAGACTTGAGTCTGGTAGCGGACCCGAATAACGTATTAAAAGAAGAAAAATAGTAGAAGCAAATTATATTTTTATAATATTATATTTTTTTACCATGTAACAACATGGTGAAAAAAATTGATAAAGATACCGAAAATTTGTTTTCACGTTTAAGATGTGAAAAAATTTATTTAAGAAAAAAAAATTTGTTTCAAACAATTGAAGTCGGTCAATAACTTTGGTCATTTTATTACAGGACTTTTAATTATCGTAACTTGTTTTGGGTCTTAAATTAAGCCATATATTAGTGCCTATCTATAATAAAAAATTAATGAAAAAATAATAATAACTTTTCCCGGAAATTGAGAAAATGTAAATACGGATGATCTCGAAAAAATATTTGAAGAAGGGTAAAAATGGTCATAGCGCCATTTTTCAAACCTCCTTTTGTTCCCAAGAATTTTATCTACAATCCTATTTTAATGAAATACATGTGAAGTTCGATTAAATACCTAAAACGCGTTTTGAACATAAATCTGTTGGTGGCCGACTTCAATTTTTTTAAACTCATTTTTCCATATTTTTTAATTCTAATACGTACTATTTTTACTTTTCTTAAACAATTTTTTTTTTCACATCTTAAACGTGAAAAAAACATTTTTCGGCACCTTTATGAATTTTTTTCACCATGTTGTCGCATAGGTACCGATTTTATCTAAAACATATACAATTTGTTTCTATTATTTTTCTCCTAATCATCACGTTGAAAAAATCTCGTGGCAATTTATTTATATTCAAGAAATGAAAATATTTCTATCTCACATAGACTATAGCCGCCCGCACCTTTAACCTGATATAGTTTCTATACCTTGACCTGAGTATTTAGAAAAGCAACGCAATCTTTTAGGTTTATGTTATTCAAACAAACTTGTGAAGACATAAACCTGTCTTTGTGGATTGGTATTTCAATCCACCCCTAATCACATCAGTTCTCGATCTTGAGCTATTCTAAAAATAAACTTAACATCAACTCCTTTTTCCCACTTTGTTATTTAGCCTCTCAGTATCTCCGCTATTACTCATGAATACAACTCAAATTGGAGGTATCTTCCTCGTCCTGCAATTTTATACAATCTTTATCAAAGATTTTTGTTATCATGTATACAGACTTGCTTCGTACAACCAGTAATTGGATATCTGTAAATAATTCTACGGCTTATGGCGATGCAATCATGAAATTATTATATGAAATTAAATTTGGAAGGAAATATACATTTCATTCCCACATTACTATATATTCATAATAAATAGTATATATTCATAATAAATATTACTATATTCATAATAAATAGTAAAATAAATAATGAAAGTTTTATTCTATATTTTCCCAATTTGAAGGAAGAGAGAAATCTTGTGTGAACATCAATTTCTTGAATGCGAAGCATAATGGGGCGAAATAAAAAATCAGCAGGCTTCTATATTATTTTGTTTATTTCTTTAAGTATTATGAAACATAATTATATTTTAGATCTATTTGTGTTATACTGGGTTATTTTATGAATTTTAGGCGGGTCGTGTCGCAGCCCTTGACTCCTCGATAAGCCATTATACCGTACCAGTATTTTATTATATAATATAATAATTTTTAAACAGTTAATATTGATACACAAAAAAAGCTTATTTTAAAAGGAGGCATAAAATTGGGTATCTGCATAATTTACAAAATAAAATTCAGCTAATCGGAATATATTTATTGAAATTAATTTTAAAAAATGCAGTAACTATGTCAGTTCTCTTGCTAAATAAAGACAATAAAAAAACAGATAATTAGAAAAGTATGAAAACAAAATGCTGGGAATCAGTCTCTTCTGCGTCATCGCAGCTGTCTCGAAAATCACAAGGATTTGAGAACAATATGAATGTTTCTGGCCACATCTTTTTTGGGTTCTTAGTCTTCAACTATGGTTGATCTTAATGATAGTACAGAAAAATAAACAACAAAATTTTTACATTCATGAAACTAGGTCATAATTTCGTCTTGGTAGTGTGAAGAGAAATGTGCAGAGTCCGCCCAAATTTCGCGGGGATCAAACCCTCGAGAGGCGCCGAAAAGGGAGCGGGCTATTCGCAAAATAATTTCAACAATCTAAAAGAAGAATCACATTTTGCAGCTGAACTATACGGTGTCCCGCAAGTAACGGAAAATATTTAAAAAGGTGATAGCAGACCTCAAGATCAACTAAAAAGTTCATACTGACCAATGATCCAACTCCACACAGAAAAACGGGAAATTTAGGTCTTGTGTTTTTTTTTTAAATATGTCACGTTTTTTGCTGAATAGGAAGTGATCCCACAAAAGCTAGTCAAGATCCAATCGCATTATCGTAAAAAGAATACATTTTCTTTAAAAAATATATCATGACTTAACTAAAGGGACTTTCGGGCGGACTAATAGCGGAAGGTTTTATTTGGGTTTTTAAATGACACTTGTGAATGTTTTTCTAGACTTCAAGGGAAACTTTAATCATTATTAAGCTTTAATTTCGTAGAAGTGAAGATGAGATTTCTTTTGGGATTGGTCTAGAATTAGCTCTTCATTTGCCAAAAAGTGTGGTGTGGAATTAGGTTTCTTCGAGAAAGAAGTTTTGTGTCAATGAAATAGAATGGCACTTCAGTTAGACCAAACTATATTTCGTAAATAAAATCTAGTCTTCTATACGATGGAGTAATTGAAACTAAAATACCTTGAATAGTTTTTGAGTGATCGCTTCCAACTCAACAAGAAACGTGAATTAATTTAAAAAATACCAAACTTAAATTTCCTGCTATTCTGTGAGGAATTGGACTATGCACTTATTTGTAGCTCTTGAGGACTACTGTCACCACTTTAAATATTTTCAATAACTCATGGGACTTGCTGTACATAGTTACAAAATGTGATTTTTCTGTGTTTTTTTTAACCTACAATCAATAATAACTTGTAAACTATTGACCGTATCGTCATGGGGGTGGTCGCATTCGATTCAGAAAGAAAATAACTATCCGAAACGATAACTTACTCCGCTTACTTTGAGCAAATTATTTTGTGCATATCCCGCCCCCAATTTCGACGGCCCCCAAGGGGTTTGTACCTCCGAAATTCAGGCGGGCTTTGCTGATCTCGATCTCTACTATCAAGACGAAGTTTGGTACACGTTCAAAGTTTCATGAATGCACAAATTTGTTAGTTATTTGATCGATTTGGGCTTATTTTTCCTATACTATGACAATAATAGAGATCTAATGTGAAGAACGAAGGTGTAAAACATCTTCATTAGAAGCTTCTCTACTTTTTTATCTTGAACGTGATTCCAGAAATTTCCTAAAGTCCTTATTCCTGTTCTCCTTGACCTCCTCAATTATCCAATTGGTGATTTTGCCTGGATAATAATTTCCTTTTCACGGATTAGCAATTAAATCTCGCTAAGAAAGCGCACTAAAACATATTTCGTACATGTCTTTTCAGTAAAATTATTCAAATTAATTAACAATCGGATACGGGTAGGTGAAATTCTAGGTTTATTGTAAACTAAAACAGTTACTGGTTAACGACACATACCCAATATCACGAACACATTTGAACATATATATATATATATATATATATATATATATATATATATAATACCAAATAAAAAAGCGACAAACTTAACTAAGATTTAAAAAAAAAAAAATAAATTCCAAGTCAACATAAAAAATTGGTTTCTGTGCGACATCTTCCGAAAGGGTCTATACTCGAAATACGGTTGGAAAATTTGAAATCACTAAAAAATAAAAATAAAAATGAACTATTGTTACTGAAATTAACTGATCTAATTTTCTGATTTGCCAGACACCGGCTTCATAACAAAAAAAAAAGTTGAAACTAGACAATAAGCATTAAACTGAAAAACGTTACAACGTTTTGGTTTTTTACTGCCTTGTACGAAGTAAAGGAAGTATTGTAGTCGTGATAATTTTCAGTTTTCAGATTTCAACATTTTGACCATCCCTGAATCCATTTTGACTAGTTTCGTCATGACGTCTGTACGTACGTGCGTATCTCGCATAATTCAAAAACGGTTAGGCATAGAAAGTTGAAATTTTGTATTTAGGATCGCTGAAAAATCTAGTGGTGAACCTCTCTTTTTGGTCACTACATGATTACTGAAAGTGGTACTTTGCTTGAAGGTCATGATTAATTTTCATCAAAAGTTATATTAAAATATAATTTAAAACATCTCAAATTTGGTAAATAGGACTTTTATATCAATATGAATAATATAATAGATTTTGGTTGAAATTGAAGAGCCGAAAGGGATACTTTATTTGAAGGTCATAATAAACTTACATCAAAAGGTTTATAGAGATCATATGATTCGGTGATAAAGGTTATAAACGCGATAAGATACAACTTAAGTGGGTTCTTCCGCTTAAAAAGTTGAAGCCGTCGATTTCCAATGCTTTATCTAGTGATATTGACAGTTCTAGTGTTGTCACGGAACACGAAGAAATCTAACCTGAAAACTAGTTACCTACTGAAATAAAACGACATATAATAACTGAATGAGAACTCCAGAAACAAGAATATGTGTGTGTGTGTCCGTCCATACGATCAATAGATGAATGTCGCGACAGCGAGTGTCGTTTTTGAGGTCCTGCAATCTTCGGAAACTAGTATCCAAATTCAGGATCACTTTTTGAGCCATCGATTTATAGTTTAATAGGCGTACAAGGAAGTCCCGTGTTGTCCACATCAGATATTTTTATGTTTCGTAGTAATGCGGGTGACTGGCGAGATGGCAAACTTGAAATTTGGGTTCAGCATCCCAAATAACATAAAGAATCTTTGAGAAAAAACTTCTATATCTTCTTCGCAAAACTCTTCGTTGACTGAAATAAAAAAGTGGCTTTTTTTAGCGAGCTCTAACGGTTTCGCAGTTCGGCTAAAAAAACAAAAAAACAAAAACCAACTGAAAGTTAGCAAGATGGGCCAGTAGTAGAATGTAAGAATTAGGATGAATTAAACTCAAAGTTTAAAGATAATATATGACAATAAAATGTTCAGTCAAGTGATCAATAGTGTAGTATATGTAGGAGTGAAAAATAATTTATAAGAATATTATTATGTAATTAAAAAGCAGAAGATTGATATTCAAATAAACGAACTTTAATCATAGAAAAACGTCAATATTTGAATAAAGATGTATAGAAGCCTGAAGATATATGATTAATCTTCATAACTTGGCACATTTTAAATTCATTTTTTTATACTTTTAGTTAAATAAAAATATTCTAGGCATTTTCTAATTTTATTTTTTATTATTTTAGTATTATGTATTTTAATTTATGCCATTAACTAATGTTTATTTTTATTCATTTTCATTTTTATTATTTTCATTAACATTGCTATTTTCACTATTTGGCATTTCAAAATAATCTGTTATCATGCCCTTTTATTATTGTTTTTAGAATTTTTTTTATATCATTTTATTACATCGTATTTTATTATCCTGACTATCATTTTTTAACTCATTAATTATTTCAAATCATATATCGTTAATATATGGATAAAAATTATTTCCTAAAATTTTATATATTATATTTTTCATCTGTTTTAAATATTTAATATCTGTTATGATTATAGCCTTGTTTATTAAATTTTGGGCAGAGTTTTTAATTTGATATCTTGGGTAATTTGGATAATAATTTTAAATTTTATCACAACTATTTTGTTTTTTTCCATTGTGTTTCTATTTTGTTTTTTCCAAAATTATATTTATATCCAGATTATTATTTTGCTACAAATACTGGTTTACTTCGTTTTTATATTTGGTCTTTGATGATTTTATTAGGATAAACTCAGGACTATTGAAAACCTATCTCTCATTGATAAACCACTTAACAGTTTATAACAACTTTGATTGAATCTAAATCCTAGAAATGTAATGATATAAAAAAAAATGATCACACCCTTTTGGATAATTTTTTTTTGCAATATAAAAAACGTTTTTGATCTTAATATATTATACACTTTTCATATATATATATTAATAATTTTATTAAAAAAATTAAACATTTTGAATAAACATATCAATAAAGACAAATGAATTACTGCAGCATGCAGCATTATGGGATAACAGTGACCTAAATTACTCTAACATAATTGAAAAGGACAACGTCCGGAAAGAAGTATTTAAATTATTACATGTTTTGTGACAAGGAATAAGAGGAGAAAAAAAAAATGATGCAAGTAAATATTGATTGTATTTTTATTTATTTTGCAGTAAATTCAAATTAATCGATTCATCTTAAAGTGAAACACAAAAATACGATCTATAATACAGATATAATTCCCATCATTTTGAATAAATTATTTTGAATTATATTTTTAAAAAAACTATGTAATATTTAATTTATATTATGCAAAAGCCTCAGAATAAAATTTATTTTTCACTTAATTTCATTTAATATGCATTAATATATAATATATATGTGCATATCTATCTATTTTGTATTGGTGTACTAATATGTTTATTATATCTTATTTAATATTACAACTATGATGTAATATTTAAATAAAATTATGGAATATGTACCTTTGAGTACACTGTTTTTGTTAATGGGGTGTATCAAAGGTTTCTTTTCGCATTTTTCTTTTTGAGAAACAGTTCGTTTTTTATCATGCATCATATCATAGAGCATCAGGGAGTCTCCCCCCCCCCCCTCGCCCGATGGGACAACATCTTGTCAATATCATAGCGGCTGACCATTGACCAGAGATCAATTTCTACCAGAAAACTGGAAAACTCCTCTTATATTCAACAGTTTACTGCTACCATATTCTTGGTCAGATGTCAATTGTATTCTTTAACTAAACCCCCAGGACATTCTGAGGAAAAAAACTTCATATGAGTATGAAGTTCACATGAACTTCCAAGAATTATTCCCAGGTAGCCCAGTGTGTGGAATCCATCCCTCCTTCTGCTCCTGCCTACTTTTAACCACCCCCTCTATTATCTGTAGGTATATGTTCTCCTGGATTATACAGAATAATCATTCCATATCAGTCTACAGACATGTAACATTAAGTTAGATACTGAACCTTAGTCTGTAAGAAATATATTTAAATGTCATTGAAGCATTTTGTTTGATAATAAAAGTAAAGTCTTTTAAGACATTACTGTTTTGTATTCTTTAATTTTCGCACTTAAAATAGAAGTCGAAGAGATGATGGGTTGGTGGCTTGTATTCATGACCTTTTTCGAGAATAGTGCGGAGTGTGAAAACGTGATCTGTGGTAGATCTTTCTCGTCGAAAGCCTGCCTAGTATCCACCTATTTCATATGGGTACATTCTGAAACCCGATTTGATCTAAACATGGAAAATTGCCTCCGAAAAATCTCCTCCTTTTATTTTTTCTCATTACTTTTGTCAATATACTATCTAGGTCGACAAAATGAATAATTCAAGCTAAGGTACCATGCTAACTACATCCTTCTATCTTGCAGCCATCTGATTCGACAGAAAAGGCTTCTTTTGATAAACATTGATATGATATTATTTTTTAATCAATATACAAATATACAAAAAAGACACTATTCTTCACGCAATTGGATTGAAACCTTTAGTTATCAATTTTTTAAAGAGTTAGGAAAACAACTATAAACAGACAGGAAGACATGGATGAGGACAGACTATGATGAAGTAAACATTAATATTGGTGAAGTCGTGAGAGTGGGAGGAAAAGAGAAGGGACGTATTAGTGACAACAGCCTAAAATATATAACCACCACAGCCCCTGACTGTCTCACTCTAATCCACCAGAAACATATGTGAGGGCCTCTGCTCGACAACAATACCCAGAAGAAACCTTCACCAGGATAAAATCTCTATTCTGTGGAATAATAAATACATAGACTTGAGGTGAAAAAAAAATTTGCGTGTATTTTATTTTAGATTTAATACAAAAAAGAAATGAAAAAAATGACTTGCGTAGAAGTTATCTACAGTCAATATTATTACAAGTGCTGTTTCAATCATTGGGAAAAATAAAAAAAAGTATTATTGATTTATTTGATCTTAATTTATTTAATAATTTAACTTTATTTATTTATAGCCTCCAAAATAAAATTCCCTATATCGTCGCCACCACGTTGAAGTGACGAACGTGAAAAGTTCATTCGAATTCCTCATTTAATTAGTTAATCGGAAGCAAACCTGCAAAATAAAATCATAGAAACAGAAATCCAGGGCTCAGAGGAGTAAAAAGGTCGAGAGAAAAAAATATTCGTAATGAGGAAGTTAAAAGTAAAACGTAAGATTCTTTTTTGGTCTTCTGAATAGGAGCTGTATTGAGATTCATTACATAAATATGGTGAGGACGATAATCACAATCAGATATAGGCTATACAGCGCCACAATACTGGACGCTTGTGAGGATTTAGGGGTCTAAACGGAGGACAAGGTCGGACGCACCAAAGTTTTATTAAATAGATTATTGACACACTGTCTTCCGTATGTAAATTTCATTAAATATTATTAATGTATTTTACTGCTGATTTGTAATAAGTTGCTGTTTTTACTTCCTTGTACGAAGTAAAGGAAGTATTGTAATCGCGAAAATTTTCGGTTTTCAGATTTCAACGGAAATATCCATTTTGACCATCCGTGTGTGTGTGTGTGTTTGTGTGTGGGCGGGTGCGCGTGCGTGCGTGTGTGCGTAATTTTGTAATTTTGCCATTTTCTTTTTTGATTATAATTATACAATAATATTGTCAAATACAAAAGTATGGCTGTTTTAATGGCATCATTTGCTAATGCTGATAGGAAAACATTTTTAGGATTGTTGATACTTTGCACTATTCTCACTTTTTAAGTCTCTTCTATCCTAACATTGCCTACATTTAGTTTTATATGCATATTATGTCTTATAGTCCATTTGTTCAATTTTATCTTTTGTGTTTGTCTAGTATTTGTATTAGTATTTGTAGTATTTGTGTCTAGTATTTGTATTTGTATTAGTTTGTCTGGTATTTGTCTAGTATGTTGCTAATACATAAAATCAATTTTAAGTGGTGACGTTCAAATTCTTCAAAAGCTATCTTGACTTTATTAGTTAATTTTTAGTTTGTATTTCACTTCAGTTGCATTTTTAACGTCAAATATATGTTAACAATTGATAGTATCTAGTAAAGGTTTTAAAAATTTGGATAAACTGTCTGTGGAACCGTAAATATTATTAATGATGGGCCTGTAATTTTTGTAGTTTGTGCAGTTTAATCAGTTCATTATGGGGTCAGTGAAAATGTTCACTGTCAATTTTATTTTCGTACTTTTGTCTATTTATCCAAATTTTTGTAGATTGTATACATATTTATTGATTTTTTTGGCTAGTTCTAAACCTGTATTCATTCTATCTGGTGTTTACGTAGAAGCTTCTGCCATTAGTCATAAAATTTTGGATTGAAAACAGTTTAATTTTTGTTTTGAAGGGAACCGACTGTGAGCTTGCAGCCGGCGAAGTGTGGCCACGACCTGATCGGGGAGAGGGGGCAAGTGCGTACGCACTTCGATCGCGGAGGCAGCGGCCTCTACCGGGTACTGGCAGAATCGATAGCGCGTATTGAGTCGACAGACTGGCTGCCCCACGGGGCGGGACGTCATCAGCAACTCACTCGCTGCAGCTCAGGTGGGATAATTCATCATAGTTTACCATAGTCTATCGTAGTCGTTGTCTAAGTCTAAAAATGGAGATCGGGGGCGGAGTTATGATTTTCCACCGCACTCCTGTCCTAACCATCATGGACCGAGTGAGATAACACCAAATTTCTCTTTGACCAAATAACATCAATTATGTATATAAATGGGTACATAATTCTCCATCCATTAAATCAAATGAATAATATATTTTTGAACAATCATGATGAACAGTAATAATTGCTATTAATGCTTTGATTATTGAGGAAGACAGCGAATTATCTAATAAAAATTTTTTTTATTTTATTATTTAAAAAAACATTTCTATTAAAAAATAATATGTTTTGCAAATTTAAATGATTTAATTCCGAGATTACGATAACTTGCCGTAGATATTTACGCCACACTATATTGAATTCTGATTAAAATAATGATGATCATAATTATCCAATGATGCATATATAAGCTATTCTATTTTCCTTTGTTATACAATAGAGTTACAATCTAATTTTGTGATCAAAAGGTCAATCTCTTAAATTTACGTAAAATAACTCAAGTTGAAGTATGCAAGGTTAAAATATATTCACAATAGATTTCTCAGAGAGGCAAAGGGCACTAGGGTATCCCTTACATAACCAGTGAGTTAGAAACACCGGTTATCCCGGCCGCAATGCAATGTATCAGTTGCAACCGAAAAAAGCCTAACTGGATTTTAATTTTAATATTGAATAAAGAATAAATTGTTTTAAAATCAATACGACTGCCATTACAACATTTAATCATGTAAATGATTTTTTTAAAGAATTATAAATATTCAGGTCGAAGCCAGATGTGCATGAAAAAAACAAAACATAATTCTAAATACAATATAAGAAATCGTGGGGAAAAAAATTTCATTAACATGCCTGGTATTAATAAAGTTATATTTATTCTGTCTTGCATGGTCATTATTATTATTCAAATGAAACAATGCCTTTAACAACTTTAAATAGTGATGACACAAGCACAATCATATCCCAGTCTTCAAATCCAAAAGAAGTTGGAGAACAGACCATAATCACTTATTTACTTAGGGTTTCGATTGGTCATTTCCAGGTCATTCAGCCAATGGGACTCTCATGTTATGTTTCTTTAGCATATGTACTTCCCGATGTCATCGAATGTCCTATTATACTTTTCATGGATTTTCCTAAAAGCAAGAAAAAAAAAATATCCTAATCGAATCAAGAAACTTCTGTAAAAGCTAAATGGCGATAGAGTACGTTTGTATAAGTGCATATCTTTCAGGAGATATATGAGGATTCTTTGAATTGTCTAAAACATTCTGAAATTAAATATCATAGAAATAAATCAACATAAAACATTTATATAAACTTTATGATATACTAATGATCAATACCAAATATATTTTTTTTTATAAAATATGTTTTTTTAAACATAAGAGATGGCATAATACATGTTTTATTGTTTTGTTTTTTTAATGTTTTAATATAGATGGCTATAACAAGAAGATTAACTGACCATTCCTAACGTTCGAGTTGTACGATTCGAGAGGGTGACGCCCACAGTACAGTTAAACAACCAAACCTAAAAACTAGAATTAAAGTTACACCTTGTAACATATTTACTTTGTAACAGATATTTTAATTAACTCGCTCCAATCGAATTTCTTCTGAAATTGAAATAAAAATAATGGGCAATTTATATTTATTTTTGCTCTCATAAATAATACTACTTACTTGATACTCTTTTTATACTTTTCTATACACAATTATTAGCATGAAAAATACATAGGTCAAATGAAACGAAAATAGAATCAAAAATTATAATTATTGGAATACTTTTTTAAAATATCAAATTCATAGCTTAAGTCTCTGGCGCTTTGTTCATTAAGATACATTTAATTTATTAAAAAATGGTGATCAGTGAAATTATTATTATTTTTTTTTTTTTATTTAAGTATGCTTATTTATCAAAAGAGACGATGAAACATATAGATTTGCTAACTATATCTGATTGTTAAACCACACAGCATACTTATGGACTATATTGATAAATATAGATGTTTTTAAAACTTACAGTCAACGAACCTCCTTAAGAAAAAAGTTAATACTTCCCCAACTTCAATCATAAAGTATAATCAATTCATATTCTTGAATAGAACCACTAAGCACTCGACTTGTCAGTTGTTCCACACTTTGTAATTGATAACGTAAATTAAACAGTTTCGAAAGTAAATGTTCTGCTTTCAATTTTTATGGTACCTACCTACCAAATTTAAACGGCAATTGACAAATCAAATGATCAGTGCATCTCCAAGAAAATGAGCTAGTAGCATATTTTAGTACTGATGATGACTGAAGTTGACGTTAGCTGGTTTCTAAAAAAATTAAATTTTAGAAACATAGAGATTTTTAAATTTAAATTTTCTAAAAGTAGCCTAACAATCCAGGAATTCATTTTAATTATTTATCACAAATCAGATATCTTTATATATATGATGATTAAAAAAAAATTACCTTGGGGGTAAGTTTTATTCATATACATATATACCTATATATATATAGATATATATATATATATATATATATATATATATATATATAT